>CM056389.1:31647865-31884837 GCA_029718625.1 Synaphobranchus kaupii | reverse complement strand
GAGAAGAGAGATTGTAATGCACAAAGTAAAGGGTCTCCCGTCCTAAACGGCTGTAATGCACAAAGTAAGGGTCTCTCACCCTAAACGGCTGTAATGCACAAATGTAAGGGTTTTCCCCGTCCTAAACGGCTGTAATGCACAAAGTAAGGGTCTCCCACCCTAAACGGCTGTAATGCACAAAGTAAGGGTCTCCCACCCTAAACGGCTGTAAATGCACAAAGTAAGGGGTCTCCCACCCTAAACGGCTGTAATGCACAAAGTAAGGGTCTCCCGTCCCTAAACGGCTGGTAATGCACAAGTAAGGGTCTCTCACCCTAAACGGCTGTAATGCACAAAGTAGAGGGTCTCTCACCCTAAACGGCTGTAATGCACAAAGTAAGGGTCTCCCGTCCTAAACGGCTGTAATGCACAAAGTAAGGGTCTCCCGTCCTAAACGGCTGTAATGCACAAAGTAAGGGTCTCTCACCCTAAACGGCTGTAATGCACAAAGTAAGGGTTTCCCGTCCTAAACGGCTGTAATGCACAAAGAAGGGTCTCCCACCCTAACGGCTGTAATGCACAAAGTAAGGGTCTCCCACCCTAAACGGCTGTAATGCACAAAGTAAGGGTCTCCCACCCCTAAACGGCTGTAATGCACAAAGTAAGGGGTCTCCCGTCCTAAACGGCTGTAATGCACAAAGTAAGGGTCTCCCGTCCTAAACGGCTCTAATGCACAAAGTAAGGGGTCTCCCGTCCTAAACGACTGTAATGCACAAAGTAAGGGTCTCCCACCCTAAACGGCTGTATATGCACAAAGTAAGGGTCTCCCGTCCATAAACGGCTGTAATGCACAAAGTAAGGGTCTCTCACCCTAAACGGCTGTAATGCAAAAAGTAAGGGTTTTTCCCGTCCTAAACGGCTGTAATGCACAACAAGTAAGGGTCTCCCGTCCTAAACGACTGTAATGCACAAAGTAAGGGTCTCCCACCCTAAACGGCTGTAATGCACAAAGTAAGGGTCTCCCGTCCTAAACGGCTGTAATGCACAAAGTAAGGGTCTCCCGTCCTAAACGGCTGTAATGCACAAAGTAAGGGTCTCCCGACCTAAACGCTGTAATGCACAAAGTAAGGGTCTCCCACCCTAAACGGCTGTAATGCACAAAGTAAGGGTCTCCCGTCCTAAACGGCTGTTAATGCACAAAGTAAGGGTCTCCCACCCTAAACGGCTGTAATGCACAAAGTAAGGGTTCTCCCACCCCTAACGGCTGTAATGCACAAAGTAAGGGTCTTCCCACCCTAAACGGCTGTAATGCACAAAGTAAGGGTCTCCACCCTAAACGGCTGTAATGCACAAAGTAAGGGTCTCCCGTCCTAAACGGCTGTAATGCACAAAGTAAGGGGTCTCCCACCCTAAACGGCTGTAATGCACAAAGTAAGGGTTTTCCCGTCCTAAACGGCTGTAATGCACAAAGTAAGGGGTCTCCCGTCCTAAACGGCTGTAATGCACAAAGTAGGTTCTCCCGTCCTAAACGGCCGTAAAGCACAAAGTAAGGGTCTCCCGTCCTAAAACGGCTGTAATGCACAAAGTAAGGGTCTCTCGTCCTAAACGCGCTGTAATGCACAAAGTAAGGGTCTCCCACCCTAAACGGCTGTAATGCACAAAGTAAGGGTTTTCCCCGTCCTAAACGGCTGTAATGCACAAAGTAAGGGTCTCCCGTCCTAAACGGCTGTAATGCACAAAGTAGGGTCCTCTCACCCTAAAGGGCTGTAATGCACAAAGTAAGGGTCTCCCCGTCCTAAACGGCTGTAATGCACAAAGTAAGGGTTTCCCGTTCTAAAACGGCTGTAATGCACGAAGTAAGGGTCTCCCGTCCTGCCGTCTCCCAAGCGCCTCGCGCTTCTCCTTTACCTGTCGCCGCTTGTTTTTTCAACAGAGAACCCGGGCCAGAACCTGAACAGAGTGTTTCAGGAGGTTCCGAAGCGAAGAACGGGCTCGGACGGGCACCGGCGCGGCCAGGTTCTGTTCTTTGCCTTCACTATCGTGGTTGGGAGTGTGATATCGAGGTTGGAGTGTGATATCGTGGTTGGGAGTGTGATATCGAGGTTGGGAGTGTGATATCGTGGTTGGGAGTGTGATATCGAGGTTGGGAGTGTGATATCGTGGTTGGGAGTGTGATATCAAGGTTGGGTGAGTGTGATATCGGTGGTTGGGAGTGTGATATCGAGGTTGGGAGTGTGATATCGTGGTTGGGAGTGTGATATCGAGTTGTGTCGATGTTGTTTGAGCTTGCCTACTCCTCTTCTCACGTTCTGGCCCGGAGTCTGTTGAAAAACTGGGAGGGAGGGTGGTGGTGGTGTGGGTTGTATGGGGGTGGGGGTGGGAGCGCGAGGTCCAACACCCGCCAATGTCATTTCTCATTAAAGTGACACGTTGCGACAGCCCTTGTGTGTGCTGTTCAGGTAACGCACCTTTTGTTGACCGACAAAATTGCCTATTTGAGATAAAAAAAAAACAAAAAAAAGTAAATCAATAGCCTTTTCTGACAGCTGTCTTTCTAGATTTTTATTGATGTCCCTAGCCCTTAGATGTACTAGCTGGTATCTAGGCACAGATTTTGTTTTAAAGATAGTGCCTCTTGCTTTTCTTGAATTATGTTTTTTCTCCATTTACAAATTCAAGGAAGGTTTTAAAATAAAATAAAAAGTTCAGGTGATAGGCAGCTTTTCGCATCTCAGATTAGTGACCACTCTGATTAGTTTCCATACAAAAACAGAAAGGAAGTCAAGTTACCGTAAATAAGGCTACCTGTGTATAACGTAGCCATGTCCTGTTGCTGATAAGTGCACACCTGGCTCTGCCGGCCTAAGCCTGGGGTCCTGTGTGGAGCTGCAGGTAGAAGTAGGTAATGGGCACTTTGAGGAGCACCTTCAGCTCACCCCACTACCCTGCTGCCCGGCCCAGTCACAAAGTGAGCACCATCTTATCCGCTCGCCCTCTTAGTCAGGACAAATCCCCCCAGTCGCCTGCTCTGTTTACTCAAAAAACCCACTGCTTTTATAATTCCTACAAATTATATTTTTCACCTCTGAAGCTTGTCCAAGAACAGTTTATTTTTTTTTTAATATGTATGATGTATATGTATATCATGTAGCCATCTCTCCCTCTCTCTCTCTCTCTCTCTCTCCTCTCCTCTCCTCTCCTCTCTCTCTCTCTCCTCTCTCCTCTCTCTCTCTCTCTCTCCTCTCTCCTCTCTCTCTCTCTCTCTCCTCTCCTCTCTCTCTCTCTCTCTCTCTCTCTCTCTCTCTCTCTCTCTCTCTCTCTCCTCTCTCCTCTCTCTCTCTCATCTCTCTCTCTCTCTCTCCTCTCTCTCTCTCTCTCTCTCTCTCTCTCTCAAATCTCAAAGAGATTAGCCGCTACGGTTTGTATAGTGAATGATACTACTTGTAGTGGTTTAGCCTTCACTGCTGTGACTGGTTCATTGTTCCGGGTTTCTTTCCCTGGCTCTAAATACCAAACCTGCTTTGGTTCAAGTGCAGTTCAACTACAGTTCTTCATATTAGCATCTGCACAGAAAAGCACAAGTGCACATTTTGACTTTAAATCTGTGTATCGTTGGTATTGAAAGAGGCTCACATTAAAGCCCTTAGCAGCTAAATATTTTACAACGGCAAAGATTAAGACAAATCAATACACCTGCACAAAGGACAGGAAGCAGCTATCGATAATGTGTGAATGAGCGAGAATCTGATATTAGCCAGTATTTTCTGTGTTCTGGATGTTTTGGAGATCCAACATTTGGCAGTTGTTGAAATGTATGAAGCCGTATTTATCAGTCTGGTGTGGCGGGGCTCAGCCAGACCCCCCCCCCAGCCTTACTCTCACCCAACGGTTATAGTGCACTAACACCCCCCTCTTTATCCTGCAGGTAACATCACCACCCAGAATACGCACTCCAGAGAGCGGCTCAGACGAGGCCATTAAGTCCATTCTGGAGCAGGCCAAGAGGGAGCTGCAGGTTCAGAAAGCTGGTGAGTACTCTATGGTATCCCGGCCTCCAGAAAGCACCACAGAGTTCAGCCATGGGTATCTTCCATCTCCCTCTCTGGAGCCTTTCTGCCAATAAAATGCAAATTTCATGCTGTAAAATTAGTGTATGAAAAAAAGTTATTCTCTGATCATAGGCATGCAAGATTTGTAATGTGTTTTCTCCTTTTTGGACGCTGCTTTTGGGAAGAATATTCCATTAATGGGGTGCTGCGGTGGTGCAGCGGGCTAAGGCGCAAACTGTCTGTGCGGTTGCGCCCCAAGCATCGGGGGTTTCATCCCCGGTCCTGCCAAATCCGAGTATGTCCGGTGCCCTGTTGGAGCGGCAATTGGCGGCTGCCCCCGGGTAGGGTCTCGGAGAGAATCGCTGCGCACAGAATGGCCCTGGGCGAGTTGGAAGTCGCCCCCTGTAGAACACATGGCGCCCTCCCTTCCTAATACCAGCTGACAGGGTTGTGTAGCGGAAAAAATCTGAAACAAATAATAAAAGAAAATAATAATAAAAGAATATTCCCTTCATGTCATTATGATTTTTAACGCAGTGGCGGTTTGAATTGCGGCTATTGTTGTTACTGCTTATATTAAGGAGCAGTGCTGGTCGAGTGCTGGTGCTGGTGATGGTGAACCCCACCCTCCACCCCCCCAACCCCGAAAGAAATGTTATTATCGTTCCACCATTTTAGTTCAGCATTTTCCAAAGCGCATCGCAAAAGAGGAAGGGAGTATAGACTATACCACTATTTACTGACGTGCGGATAAAATCTTGACAGTTTCACAGATCACATGTCGACAGGAGGCTTGGACTCCCTGGGGGGAATGATTTTTGTTAAGCATTGATACTTCAAAGCCTATAGCTTGCCGAGTGAAAGACAATTCAAAGGACAATGGGTTTCTTTGATGTGCTTTTATTTTCCTTTTGTCTTAATAGCTATTGAGCTACATTACAATAAAAAAAATGTGACAGTTCTATATTGTTGCGCTAATGCGGTCTCGTCCTGCTGCTGTGAAAGTGGAAACAGGCTGTGCCCATTGTAACACGTACCACAACTCACTTTATTACAATACAATGCCGACATTTTTTATTTTTGTTTTTACTTCAAGGTACTGTATAGTAAATTGACTTATTTACTGTTATAATAAGGATGTTTTTTATGCTTAAGTGCATAGGGTGTTTAGGGAGTCCTAAACGCTGAGGTTGGTCTCCCGGCATACTGTATCTGCATGTACAAAATGGCCTATAGCTTAGTGCTAAAATAATATTGCCCATGCAAACTGAATTTAAGTCTAGTTTTTTTTTTAACCCGCTACCCTACAAATACAGTACTGTCTAAGGAGACATTGAAAATGCAATTTTTCTTGGGAAAGTGTTTCAGTTATTATCCCAGAGTCATCTATCGTTCCTGAACATGATGAGCTGAACGATAAGTTAAACGATAAACATTTTCTCCGCAGTGGTACAGCACACCCAGGGCTTTAGGAGAGCTTGCCAGGCTTTAGAGGCTCAGACCCTTCGGGCTTGAAGCTGTGCTGGATCCTGCCTGGAATTACAGACGGGTTGAATGGCCCGTTGTCGCCATTACATGTTCTTATGGTCTTATGAGCACCTGAGTCAGTAAACGCGCCTTTAGAGATGACTGAGAATTTATAATGAAACTATTACTAACAAAAACGTACAATCGTATGAATCGATATTGATGAAAGTGTATCTTTTGATTATTGTCAGTATTCTGCCAGATTTTACTGGGGTCTTAAGTATCTGAAATTAAGGACTTGACCCAGGTCTGCGGCACACCCAGGATTTTAACCAGAGTCTAAGGACGTGGCATCTCTCCTCCCCCTACAGCAGAGCCCTCTCAGGCCCCTCCTACCTGCAGCGGGGGCGGCGGCAGCAGCTCGGACGACACCATCCGCTCCATCCTGGAGCAGGCGAGGCGCGAGTTGGAGGCCCAGCAGGCAGTGCTGGAGCCCATGCTGAAGGCCTCCTCCATGTCCCCGGCCTGACCTCTCGCTGCTCTCCCCCCAAGCTGCTGGGCTCCGTCCCGGCTTACTCCCCGCTGGCGCTGTCCTTAAAGAAATTGCCCATCTGCTCCTCCTCCCCCTCACCCCTCCTCGACTTCCACTCGCCCGGCGTCAAGAAGGAGACCAGCGAGTCGCCCGTCTCCGAGGGCGCCGCCGAGGGGGGCCACAAACACGGCCGGAACGCGGACGGGGCCCGTTTGGGAGGCCCCTGGAGGGACCAGTGGTGGAGCACCATGCACTCGCACCAGGACAGACGGTCTGTACCGGCACCCATGGCTTGAGGAGAGCCGCAGCCAGGAGGACACCAAGGAGGTAAAGATCTCCCTCTCCTCCCACCTCCAGGGCCCTGGACTCCATCGCAGGGTCCCAGCGGGGGGCATTGGGGTGGAGCAGGTGTAGCTTGGGTTGATATGGGGGGGTTGTTTGGGTGGCGCAGTGGAGGGTGTTGATCTCAAAGTAAAAAAGAATTAATAATACACACTGTGGTGCATGGATGAGCCTCCCGGCCTCGTATCGAATCCGGACCGTTGCACTGCCGACTGTGGCCAGTAACTCCACAGGGCGATGCACAATTGGCGATTGCATCTCCCAGGGAATGGAGGGTTCAGTCGGATAGGGTTTTGCTAGTCAATCGGATGCCCATAGATTTTCAAAGCCGCATATCAAGATTTTCACACCGACTCTATGCGAGCTTTGCTGTAGTCTGTGGTGTGAAAAGAAGCAGTTGCTATTGCAGATGATTGGCCATTCTAAATTGGTTGGAAATTGGGCATATTAACAGCCCCACATTGGGCGCCAATTTAAAAAAAAACAAACAAAAAACAATTTCACCAAAATCTCACCATTAGAGAGCTTACACACAAGATTTGAATTGCCATATAATGTGGTTTCATGCATGTCAATGTTATTTTTAAACAATTCTTCAATGAATCAATGTTTCTGTTTAAAGTACTGAGATTTGAATTTCTGTACAGGAGTTTGTGTCACTGTTCATCACACAGTGAGCACACAGAAATCAGTTTTTGGTCGCTTTCAGATGCCTAACTCAAAATGATGAATGGCTCGGTAACTTAATATTAAGTTTGATATAGCATGTGCATTTGGTAGTGAATGTTTGTTGTCAAGAAGATGTGAAGGTAATTCTGTGGATGTCGTTAAACTGAAGAACTTCCCTACCTCTGAATGAGAAAAGGGTTTTTTGTGTTTTTTTTTTTTTTTTCCATTTTTTTTTACATGCAGAAACCAATTCTGGTTTCTCAAGCCACTAGATCAGATTTCAGGACTGACGCTGCACCCGTTGCGTGAGATTGGAATACCTGCGGCTCTAACCTGGCTCGGCAGAACAACAGCATTGGAGACGGTCTGCGCGTGTCTGAATCAGATATCTTACATACCTGAGCTATCAGTGCACAAAGTAAACAAACGCCAGCGGCACGGCAATGGCGACCATCGCGTCTCTGCCTGCCGTCCCGCCCCACCCGGCGAGGGCCGTATTGGGTCACGTCCCGGGCCATTCTAAAGTTGCGATCCCATCCCTCTCCTTACCCCCCCCCCCCCCTCGTGGGAGTGCGATCGTACCCCGGCTTACGACGGGCTGGTGGGCCCGGCCTTGACTGACTGTGCCTCTCTGTGTCTCTAGAAGCCTGTGCGGCTGCCCGGCTCTGTGCCCGGCCCTTCGTCCTCCTCCTCCTCCCTGGACTACTGGAAGGACTGGCCCAGTGCCGAGTCTCCCTGCTCTCAGGGCTCAGAGCTGAGCCTGCAAGGGGCCCGGCAGCGGCGAGACCCCCCAGAGCAGCCCCCTGCCCTCTTCGCCCGCCCTACTGCCCCTGGGCAAGCCCGCCAAGGTGGCAGTGGCCCCGCTCACGCCCGAGCAGTACGAGGTCTACATGTACCAGGAGGTGGACACCATCGAGCTCACCCAGCAGGTCAAGGACAAGCTGGCTAAGAACGGCATCTGCCAGCGCATCTTCGGAGAAAAAGGTCTGCAATGACCCCCACCCCCTCTTCTCTTCACTTCCACCCACACCGCACAACTCCCACCTCCACCCTCATCGCTCCTCCACCCCTCCCAAAAAAGCCAGACTCAGGCTCATCTCTTGAGTAGGTGGCACTGCAGTGTAAAGCTATCGGCGTCAGAGGGAATACGTGTATGTGTTCCCGCTCCGTTAGGTCCTCAAGAGGCGTCTTGACATTTGGTCTTCTTGTTTTTTTTTTTTTCGGCTTGACTGTTTTCTTGATCCTTATTTCTGGAGGTTCCACCCTGGGCCTCGGAAAAAGCCCTTTTTTTTGGGGAGATGCCAAAGCAGTTTTAAACCCCTCTAGCCCTTCTCAAATGAGGTACTTTTTCTTCTTCTTCTTGGTTCAAACTGGTCTCTTGCCAAGATGAGAGCCTCACTCCCGTGTGCACTGGGCCACTGGAGGACTGAGAGCCCTTCTCCGCTGTCCCTGCCTCCTTATTAGACCTTCAGCACAGCCCCAATAAAATCAGATTGACAGGCCTGCGTCACCCCCCACCTTCAGTTTTACAAGCTTTCCATTGTCAGTTTAAATCCTTCACGTCTCCCAAATAAGACCCGTCTCCTGTCAGCGCGCTGCTCCTTAATTTCATCATGCCTTACATAGCATCGGGAGGCGAATACCATTTCACCAACAAACAACCTCTTTTATAAAATTTCTGCGAGCACTAAAAGAAAATCATTTTTGTAAAGATTTGCCAACCACATAAACACATTAGGTGGAGGGAAAAAAAAGCACAATATTCATTTTTGGAGAGAATCAAGTCTCAAATTATGTATAAACTTGGCTTTATTCTATTGATGAAATTAACAAAATTGGTTGATCTTTCTTTGCCCATAATTTGTAAGAACTGCCGAGGCCTTCTTTGGCTAATCCTGCCTTGACTATATGAAATTTCAAATCTCAGTGTCTTTAAAACAACTGTGTGTTTGTGTGTGTGATTGTGTGTGAGGGAGAGAGAATCTGTGGCCTTCCAGTTAATTTGTATGCCGTTGGGAAACTTGAACTTTAGATGTGCATTTTCCATCACTACATGTTTACCTGTGTGTGTATTTCTGTGGGATAGACCTCTGTTTCTGTCTGTGGCCGTTTCTGTTATAAACCAGCCAGTCAGATCTTGATTTCAAGCAAGTGCCATTCTAGGGATGTGCCGTCCAGATTTTCAGAGCAATGTTAATGCAAGTATTAAATTAAATTAAATTAAATTAAATTAAATTAAATTAAATTAAACACCCGCCTTTCACTGGTCAACACCTGTTCAGCCCACCTCCTTGTGTCTCATAGTTTTTGTTCAACATCATCTGGTTGTGGATGATCAGAAAATATTTGATTATGTGTTGAAAGTGGGTGGGCTTATTCACTGTGAACCGCACTGCTTTCACCTAATTATGGAGCGATGTGAACCTGTTACATTAGGCTAGTTATCTGTGAAAACCCATCCTGGTTCTGTGTGTGTGTCTGTTCTGTGCAAATGACCTGCCTGGTTCTGTGTGTGTCTGTTCTGTGTAAAGGACCTGCCTGGTTCTGTGTGTGTGCTGTTCTGTGTGAATGACCTGCCTGGTTCTGTGTGTGTGGCTGTTCTGTGTGAATGACCTGCCTGGTTCTGTGTGTGTGTGTCTGTTCTATGTGAATGAACTGCCTGTTTCTGTGTGTGTGGCTGTTCTTTGCAAACGGCCTGCCTGGTTCTGTGTGTGTGGTTGTTCTGTGTGAATGACCTGCCTGGTTCTGTGAGTGTGGCTGTTCTGTGTGAATGACCTGCCTGGTTCTGTGTGTGTGGCTGTTCTGTGTGAATGACCTGCCTGGTTCTGTGTGTGTGGCTGTTCTGTGTGAATGACCTGCCTGGTTCTGTGTGTGTGGCTGTTCTGTGTGAATGACCTGCCTGGTTCTGTGTGTGTGGCTGTTCTGTGTGAATGACCTGCCTGGTTCTGTGTGTGTGGCTGTTCTGTGTGAATGACCTGCCTGGTTCTGTGTTTGTTGGCTGTTCTGTGTGAATGACCTGCCTGGTTCTGTGTGTGTGGCTGTTCTGTGTGAATGACCTGCTTGGTTCTGTGTGTGTGGCTGTTCTGTGTGAATGACCTGCCTGGTTCTGTGTGTGTGGCTGTTCTGTGTGAATGACCTGCCTGGTTCTGTGTGTGTGGCTGTTCTGTGTGAATGACCTGCCTGGTTCTGTGTGTGTGGCTGTTTCTGTGTGAATGACCTGCCTGGTTCTGTGTGTGTGGCTGTTCTGTGTGAATGACCTGCCTGGTTCTGTGTGTGTGGCTGTTCTGTGTAAATGACCTGCCTGGTTCTGTGTGTGTGGCTGTTCTGTGTAAATGACCTGCCTGGTTCTGTGTGTGTGGCTGTTCTGTGTAAATGGACCTGCCTGGTTCTGTGTGCTTTGTTTGTTGCAGGTGCTGGGTTTGTCTCAGGGGAGTGTGAGCGACATGCTTTCTCGGCCCAAGCCCTGGAACAAGCTGACCCAGAAGGGCCGGGAGCCCCTTCATCCGTATGCAGCTGTGGCTCAACGGGGAGCTGGGTCAGAGTGTGCTTCCCCTGCAGGGCCAGCCGCAAGGTACCCACAGAGCCACACCCGCTCCCGCGCCACACCCCAACCACAGAAACCTCATCCTCAACTTCCACCAACATCCCTCTCAAACCACACCTCAACCGTACTCAAACTATCACCAGCATCTCTCCCATACTGCACCTCAACCAAACCAACATGCTTCTCGCACACTGCACCACGCCAGTGCACACTTCAAGCAAACAACACCTAACCCTGTCCTCAACTCAGCCACACCATACCTCAACCATTCTCAACTGCTGCCAACCGTCCTCTCACACCCAATACCACAACCAACAAACACCTTATCAACAGCCACAGACACGTCCCTGTACGCCAAAGTGTACTGTGTTTTGTTGAAAAGGTGGTCTCATGACTTAATGGTATATGTGGGTATGATTAGTACTTGTCAATGCAGCCGGACACCAACAGTCCTTCCACCTGGGGTTGGCCTGTAGGGCTAATCTGTCGCATTATTTGGTGCTTTTTTTAGCGCAAGGGTGGAGGACGCGTGGCTTTTGCCGATACTGGGTAAAGGCCCATGAGTGCCCTGACTCAGAAGTCTGATCCCAGATTAACTAAAGGTCTCTCATGCACACAAAACCTCCCACTTTTAGCCTAAGAGAGCGAGAGTGATAAAGCTAAACTCTCTGTAATCTTTGCAAACAAAGTCTCGTTTGAAACGGCATTCGGCCGTAAGTGTTTGATGCAGGTGCCAGGTGGTTCCAGCCTACCCCCAGGAGAGAGGCTGCTTGGCTGCATGCCTTCCTCATGCCGTCTCAGACCGCTTTGCATTATCACCAGCTCCCCTGGGGGCTGCAGTCTGCCTCTGTTCCTCTCTCCTCCTCCTCCTCCTCACCTCATTTTTCATTGTTTCTGATCACTGTTTAAAAGGATGTCCAGGGGTTGAACCTGCGCAGGTAAAGCAGGGTGGATTTCAGGACTGTTGGATTTAGGGTGGAGGGTGGAGGGTTCGGTAAAGGAGTGGTTCGGTACGGAAGCCGATCTTGGCACCCTTGGCCCACTCCTGTTTCTCTATGTCCCTGTGTCCGATTCAGCCTGAGTCAGACCCGCTGCTGGCTGTCTCTGGCCTGGACCTTAATTATAGCGCCATGCTAAAAGCGTGAAGGGCAACCAGGGCCGAGGGGGTGAGCGGGTAAATCCCGGCTGCCGTCCCCGCGGTGACAATCCACTGGGCGAGAGGAGATGTGAAAGGGCGATTGTTGGCCGTTTGGGGACAGCGAGTGTTTCCAGGGCAACAGAAGGCAATCGCGGGCACGTTCAGCTTGTCGTTTGTCTCGGTGCGAGTCGCTGCGCTCAGAACACAAGTCGCACGGACTTCCAGGTCTTCACGGGTAACACCCATGTGCCTGACCCTGCCCGGGCCAAGGTGCGGCGGTTTTAATTGTTTGGCGCCTAATCAAAGCAGAGTTGCTGGATATGTCTACAGGCCCAGCAGCAGCACCGTTCAGCCCAGCCTCCAACACTGGCCACGTGTTCCCCAAATGCATGGGTTCACCAGGTATGCCACCCACCATTGTTCAAAAAGCTAAATTAATTCTCATACGGAAACAAACAGCTGGTGTACCAGGGATTTCTGCAGCTTAAAATCAGCAGTGACTTACAAATCCATTGTAGATATTCGCAAAGGACACCTTCCGTGCTACTGCGGAACGGATATACAAGCCTTCTGAATAACATTTCTTTGAAAGTGAAACTACAATCTTGTCACACAGATTTTAAAGGAAGCAACCCTTTCAATAGCTTAAGTTAAACAGAATGAGAGTATTCCTTTGTACATTTTTAAACTATAATTATTTTTGCATTTGATCTGATATTCAAGCCCACAATGTAAACATTACGCCTCTTTTTTTCTCCTCTTCAAAGGAGCTCAAAAATAAGTTGCAGAAAATAGTCTATCCATAGACGGCTTTTAAAAATCTGATGTTATTTTCCATTGTTTGTTCCCAAAGGGGACCCATCTGAAGACTAAATAAATGCAGTAGCTGAATATTGCAGAATTAAAGGACAGACATGGAGTGCTCGCTGCTGAGAAGCTCAGTGTTGTTTCCATATAAGACTAAAAGTATTAAGACAGTAAAACTGTAAATAAGGTGTTCAAGTTAGCGATGATAATGGACCCAGCAGAATACACACTGGTTTAGGGTGTAGAGTGGGGTTTGTGAAATGCACGCCCTGGTTTAGGGTGTAGAGTGGGGTTTGTGAAATGCACACCCTGGTTTAGGGTGTAGAGTGGGGTTTGTGAAATGCACGCACTGGTTTAGAGTGTAGAATGGGGGTTTGTGAAATGCACACACTGGTTTAGAGTGTAGAGTAGGGTTTGTGAAATGCACACACTGGTTTAGAGTGTAGAGTAGGGTTTGTGAAATGCACGCACTGGTTTAGGGTGTAGAGTAGGGTTATGTGAAATGCACGCACTGGTTTAGAGTGTAGAGTGGGGTTTGTGAAATGCACGCCCTGGTTTAGAGTGTAGAAATGGGGTTTGTGAAATGCACACACTGGTTTAGAGTGTAGAGTAGGGTTTGTGAAATGCACCCACTGGTTTAGGGTGTAGAGTAGGGTTTGTGAAATGCACACACTGGTTTAGGGTGTAGAGTGGGGTTTGTGAAATGCACACACTGGTTTAGAGTGTAGAGTAGGGTTTGTGAAATGCACACACTGGTTTAGAGTGTAGAGTGGGGTTTGTGAAATGCACACACTGGTTTAGAGTGTAGAGTGGGGTTTGTGAAATGCACACACTGGTTTAGGGTGTAGAGTGGGGTTTGTGAAATACACACACTGGTTTAGAGTGTAGAGTGGGGTTTGTGAAATGCACGCACTGGTTTAGAGTATAGAGTGGGGTTTGTGAAATGCACACACTGGTTTAGAGTGTAGAGTGGGGTTTGTATGAAATGCACACACTGGTTTAGGGTGTAGAGTGGGGTTTGTGAAATGCACACACTGGTTTAGAGTGTAGAGTGGGGTTTGTGAAATGCACGCACTGGTTTAGGGTGTAGAGTGGGGTTTGTGAAATGCACACACTGGTTTAGGGTGTAGAGTGGGGTTTGTGAAATGCACGCCCTGGTTTAGGGTGTAGAGTGGGGTTTGTGAAATGCACGCTACTGGTTTAGGGTGTAGAGTGGGGTTTGTGAAATGCACACAACATGGTTTAGAGTGTAGAGTGGGGTTGTGAAATGCACGCCCTGGTTTAGGGTGTAGAGTGGGTTTGTGAAATGCACACACTGGTTTAGGGTGTAGAGTGGGGTTTGTGAAATGCACGCCCTGGTTTAGGGTGTAGAGTGGGGTTTGTGAAATGCAACGCCCTGGTTTAGGGTGTAGAGTGGGGTTTGTGAAATGCACACCCTGGTTTAGGGTGTAGAGTGGGGTTTGTGAAATGCACGCACTGGTTTAGAGTGTAGAATGGGGTTTGTGAAATGCACACACTGGTTTAGAGTGTAGAGTAGGGTTTGTGAAATGCACACACTGGTTTAGAGTGTAGAGTAGGGTTTGTGAAATGCACGCACTGGTTTAGGGTGTAGAGTAGGGTTTGTGAAATGCACACACTGGTTTAGAGTGTAGAGTGGGGTTTGTGAAATGCACGCCCTGGTTTAGAGTGTAGAATGGGGTTTGTGAAATGCACACACTGGTTTAGAGTGTAGAGTAGGGTTTGTGAAATGCACCACACTGGTTTAGGGTGTAGAGTAGGGTTTGTGAAATGCACACACTGGTTTAGGGTGTAGAGTGGGGTTTGTGAAATGCACACACTGGTTTAGGAGTGTAGAGTAGGGTTTGTGAAATGCACACACTGGTTTAGAGTGTAGAGTGGGGTTTGTGAAATGCACACACTGGTTTAGAGTGTAGAGTGGGGTTTGTGAAATGCACACACTGGTTTAGGGTGTAGAGTGGGGTTTGTGAAATACACACACTGGTTTAGAGTGTAGAGTGGGGTTTGTGAAATGCACGCACTGGTTTAGAGTATAGAGTGGGGTTTGTGAAATGCACACACTGGTTTAGAGTGTAGAGTGGGGTTTGTGAAATGCACACACTGGTTTAGGGTGTAGAGTGGGTTTGTGAAATGCACACACTGGTTTAGAGTGTAGAGTGGGTTTTGTGAAATGCACGCACTGGTTTAGGGTGTAGAGTGGGGTTTGTGAAATGCACACACTGGGTTTAGAGTGTAGAATGGGGTTTGTGAAATGCACACACTGCTTTAGGGTGTAGAGTGGGGTTTGTGAAATGCACACACTGGTTTAGAGTGTAGAGTGGGGTTTGTGAAATGCACGCACTGGTTTAGAGTGTAGAATGGGGTTTGTGAAATGCACACACTGCTTTAGAGTGTAGAGTGGGGTTTGTGAAATGCACGCACTGGTTTAGGGTGTAGAGGGGTTTGTGAAATGCACACACTGGTTAGAGTGTAGAGTAGGGTTTGTGAAATGCACACACTGGTTTAGGGTGTAGAGTAGGGTTTGTGAAATGCTCACACTGGTTTAGGGTGTAGAGTGGGGTTTGTGAAATGCACACACTGGTTTAGAGTGTAGAGTAGGGTTTGTGAAATGCACCACACTGGTTTAGAGTGTAGAGTGGGTTTGTGAAATGCACACACCTGGTTTAGAGTGTAGAGTGGGGTTTGTGAAATGCACACACTGGTTTAGGGTGTAGAGTGGGGTTTGTGAAATACACACACTGGTTTAGAGTGTAGAGTGGGGTTTGTGAAATGCACGCACTGGTTTAGAGTATAGAGTGGGGTTTGTGAAATGCACACACTGGTTTAGAGTGTAGAGTGGGGTTTGTGAAATGCACACACTGGTTTAGGGTGTAGAGTGGGGTTTGTGAAATGCACACACTGGTTTAGAGTGTAGAGTGGGTTTTGTGAAATGCACGCACTGGTTTAGGGTGTAGAGTGGGGTTTGTGAAATGCACACACTGGTTTAGAGTGTAGAATGGGGTTTGTGAAATGCACACACTGCTTTAGGGTGTAGAGTGGGGTTTGTGAAATGCACACACTGGTTTAGAGTGTAGAGTGGGGTTTGTGAAATGCACGCACTGGTTTAGAGTGTAGAATGGGGTTTGTGAAATGCACACACTGCTTTAGAGTGTAGAGTGGGGTTTGTGAAATGCACGCACTGGTTTAGGGTGTAGAGGGGTTTGTGAAATGCACACACTGGTTTAGAGTGTAGAATGGGGTTTGTGAAATGCACACACTGGTTTAGATTGTAGAGTGGGGTTTGTGAAATGCACGCACTGGTTTAGGGTGTAGAGTGGGGTTTGTGAAATGCACACACTGGTTAGAGTGTAGAATGGGGTTTGTGAAATGCACACACTGCTTTAGAGTGTAGAGTGGGGTTTGTGAAATGCACGCACTGGTTTAGGGTGTAGAGGGGTTTGTGAAATGCACACACTGGTTTAGAGTGTAGAGTAGGGTTTGTGAAATGCACACACTGGTTTAGGGTGTAGAGTAGGGTTTGTGAAATGCACACACTGGTTTAGGGTGTAGAGTGGGGTTTGTGAAATGCACACACCTGGTTTAGAGTGTAGAGTAGGGTTTGTGAAATGCACACACTGGTTTAGAGTGTAGAGTGGGGTTTGAGAAATGCACACACTGGTTTAGAGTGTAGAGTGGGGTTTGTGAAATGCACACACTGGTTAGGGTGTAGAGTGGGGTTTGTGAAATACACACACTGGTTTAGAGTGTAGAGTGAGGGTTTGTGAAATGCACGCACTGGTTTAGAGTATAGAGTGGGGTTTGTGAAATGCACACACTGGTTTAGAGTGTAGAGTGGGGTTTGTGAAATGCACACACTGGTTTAGGGTGTAGAGTGGGGTTTGTGAAATGCACACACTGGTTTAGAGTGTAGAGTGGGTTTTGTGAAATGCACGCACTGGTTTAGGGTGTAGAGTGGGGTTTGTGAAATGCACACACTGGTTTAGAGTGTAGAATGGGTTTGTGAAATGCACACACCTGCTCTTAGGGTGTAGAGTGGGGTTTGTGAAATGCACACACTGGTTTAGAGTGTAGAGTGGGGTTTGTGAAATGCACGCACTGGTTTAGGGTGTAGAGGGTTTGTGAAATGCACACACCTGGTTTAGAGTGTAGAATGGGTTTGTGAAATGCACACACTGGTTTAGATTGTAGAGTGGGGTTTGTGAAATGCACGCACTGGTTTAGGGTGTAGAGAGGGGTTTGTGAAATGCACACACTGGTTTAGAGTGTAGAATGGGGTTTGTGAAATGCACACACTGCTTTAGGGTGTAGAGTGGGGTTTGTGAAATGCACACACTGGTTTAGAGTGTAGAGTGGGGTTTGTGAAATGCACGCACTGGTTTAGGGTTGTAGAGGGGTTTGTGAAATGCACACACTGGTTAGAGTGTAATGGGTTTGTGAAATGCACACACTGGTTTAGATTGTAGAGTGGGGTTTGTGAAATGCACGCACTGGTTTAGGGTGTAGAGTGGGGTTTGTGAAATGCACACACTGGTTTAGAGTGTAGAATGGGGTTTGTGAAATGCACACACTGGTTTAGGGTGTAGAGTAGGGTTTGTGAAATGCACACACTGGTTTAGGGGTGTAGAGTGGGGTTTGTGAAATGCACGCCCTGGTTTAGAGTGTAGAATGGGGGTTTGGATGTACGCTGGAGGTACATCCAAACCCCACATTACAGTGTGCTGCTATAGTAATGACAGCACACTGTAATGTGTTCAGGTCTGTAAGGTGTTTATGAAGGAGCAGAGCGGAGCTGGAGCCGCGGGCCTGGTGAGAGGATGTGGGGGTGGAGTCGGGGGTGGGTATGGAATGGGGCTCCCCCCTGGGGCCTGCTGGAGCTGTTGTAATCAATTACCCCATCAGAACACTGATGTATGATAATTACCCCCCCTCCTCCCTCCAGACAGAGGCGCATTCAGCCGCATCACTCCGAGCTCACGCTCCACAGGCTGATTAATATGCAAATAATCAGCCGACTCGCATGATGAATGGGGGGTTTTGGGTGGGGGGGGGAGTGGGGGGAGGGGGGGTTGCCTCCCCGATGGGAGCGGAGAATCGCGAGCATGATGAATCGCATTTACTGCCTGTCCTACATTAAGCACCCTTTCTCAATCATTTTTTACCGCAAATTAGGCAGAGCAATATATAGATTACAGTGATGATTTTAACCAAAAAAAAAGAAAAGAGGATAGGAAATTAATGGCTTTTAAAATGGGGCCCGTAGCTTAAAAAAGAAGCGTAAATGTCAGCTGGCCTCTTTGGCTTAAACCTGGACCGGGGAGAGAGAGGGAGGGAGAGAGAATTTAAAAGGACATTATGTTACTGTGATGGGTTTAATGTGCCACTTGTTAGAGAGGACTCGGCTGGCTGATAGCGGCTGGGTCTTCCCGGAATGGCTTTTGAAGAGTGTCCCATTTAAAAGTGAAGCCCATTTAAAAGTGAAGCAAAACACGCGTTGGCACGCCCTCACGCCGGCAGAGGTTGTTGTTTAAAATAATGGGCAGAAGATGACCCGATTGGCAGATTATGTGAAGAGATGCAGTAATGGCCGGCTTTAGGAAGCTCAGTAATGCGCCTCTCTCTCAGTCTGCACCATGCTAAACAGGCTCAGCTCCAGGCAATGCACAGGAAATGTAGCAGCACAGATGGAAATTGAGGGGGTCCGGGGGGGTGGAGGGGGGGGTGGTGTAAATCGTGTGTCATTTTTAAGTGCAGGGTATCGGGACCTTTCCTGAGCTCTTGGCACGAAAAGTTTCTCTTTCCCCATCCTCTGGGAGCACGGGCTCCGCCCCCCCTCCCCTCTGGTGATTGGTCCAGGTGGTGAGCAGCCAGCCAGTGGCTGTCCTCTGTGACCCTCATTAGATAGCGATGGTTAATCAGGCTAAAAGCATCCCTCCCTGGGGTTAGCACATGAGCTGCTGCCCCCCCCCCCCCCTCTGCCGCAGGTAACCTGCTCTCTCCCTGCTCATCAGTCAGAATTCATCCTCTCCCCCTCAATGCCAGTTCGCCCTTCTGGATTTGAGGTGCTGCTCACATGAGACGCGAGCTCTAATTTGGGATGTTTTGGCGAATTTCCCACCCCGCCGTTCTCCGGGAACGCTTGACATCCTTTCTCCATCCGTTTTCCGGCCCCCTCCGGTGCTCTGGTCTCTCGGATTTGGCTCGTTGGCCGTCCCCAGTGATGTGGCCACAGTTAAGGGTTGGTGGTTCCAGTGCCACCCGAGTGACGATTCCCGCCTTCTCTCCAGAAGGGCTTTCAGTTCTGCTGCTCGAGCACCTTCCCCACACGCTTAAAAATTTTAACAGGATAGGAGAGGACTGGTTTGTTGACATTCTCGTGAAGAAAAATAATTCTGAAAAATATTACCCCCCCTCCCCTTTTTCTGTCTTGTTTGCTCCCCCCCCCCCCCCACTCTGTCTTTCTCTGTCCCCCGCATCTCTCTCCTGGTGTCTCTGTCTCCCCTCATTTCTTTCTCTATCCATCCCTCTCTTTCTCTCAGTGTCTTTCCCCATCTCTCCCCCAAGACAAGTGTCTCTCTATCTCCGCCCCCGCCCTGTGGTCCCGCCCCCCTGGGTGTCGTGGCTCGCTGTGCTGTGTGTCGCTGGCAGTGTCACAGGACAACCTGTCCTCTCCAGTCCCATCCTCGTGCCCCTCGCGCCCCTGTGCTCCCTCGTGCCCCCTCACGCCCCCCCGTGCCCCTCACGCCACGCCGCCAGTTAAAATGTCACCAGCCGGCGAGCGGGCCGAGCTGGAGATGCGAGCTGACTGCCTCCCTCCCCGCCGTTTCCCCCGGCGCAGCGCGACGCTAATCGCAACTGACTGCTCTCCTGGCTGCTCTCTTCAGGGCCCCGGCCAGCCAGCCTCGCTGAACAGGGTACTCGGGCTGAGGAGGGAGGGAGAGGGGAGGGGAAGGAATGAGAGAGAGATGGAGATAGATAGATAGATAGATAGATACATAGATGGAGATAGAGAGAGAGATGGATTAGAATTTCAAATATTTTCTTGAAAGTCTGTTGTTAAGCAAACAACCAGGCATCAAAAACAAAACCGACATCTGTCATATGCACTGCTCGGAATGACACCAGTTTTTTTTTGTGTGTCTGTGTACCTGCTTAATCCTGTAAGACACTCCATGCAAAAACCCAAAGCAAATAAAGACGTTGTATAGTGTAATATCAGCATTACACCCCATTTTGCAGGTTGTACACAATACAACCAGCTGTTCTTTCAGGATCTCTCCACAGTCTATAGAGATGCTGTACATTCAGAAGTGGCAGAGAAAATTACTCAGGACTGTTTCTCAATGTCAAGAGAGAGCTGAAGGGGGAGGATTAGTCAGACAGAGTGGTGAATACGGTGGTGTTTTAATGTTACACCAGCAGTACTGGGCAGAAGCATTGCTGCCTAACCAGCTTGCAGCAGCCAGCTTGCCTAACCCCATCCCCTAACCCTAACTCTGGTTGCGTTCGGAGACGTTGCCACCCAAGTCCATGGGCGCCGCTGTTCTCTCTGCTCACAAGAGTCTCTTATAGAGAGTCTCTCTTCAGTGGCCATGTTTACGTGGTGCCCGATACTCTGTTAATGGTTTGGGGTTTTCAAGACTTCCTATTATCACCCAGTCCTGGTCCTCTCTGCGTGGAGTTTGCATGTTCTCCCCGTGTTCGCGTGGGTTTCCTCCTGGCACTCCGGTTTCCTCCCACACCAAAGACATGTATGTCAGGTTAGGTAAACTTCTGCCATTGCCCTTGACCAATGCACTGGCCTCAGAACTGGAGTTGGTCCCCGGGTGCTGCACTGTGGCTGCCCACTGCTCCTAAATAGTTAGGATAGGTCAAATGCAGAGGACAAAGTACCCCCACAGGGTCAATAAAGTATAACTTAACTTATGATCTCACAATATTAATGATACTATGGACCAGGTTCTTGGCTCCATATTCTTAAAATTCTGTTGAAGCGAATTGAATTGGTTGCATCTTCTGAAAATGAAACAGAGGTATGAGCAAGTACAGTGCTGCGCAGGGGCATGAAATTAACTTTTTCACCCCCTAGCCCGAGTGGCCTGTAGATTATAAACAATCACCAGCCATTCTCATCATTTAACCAGCCACATTACCTTACAATATAGTACAACCTGGTTGGTTGCCTGACAAAGTGGCTGCTAGAGTAGAAAATGTTACCAGCAGTTGCAGCCCTGGCTCCAGGGCAAAATTGTTAGAGGGGCATTGTGAATAATAGGGGGGGCGAGAGATATTAAGACATTGACGGAAAATTACCAATCTGACCACCGTCAAAGGCACCCAAACAATACACATATATATATATATATATATATATATATAGACAAATAAAGGCTTGCAATCTAATTGGTACAAAACATAGCAACTCATTCCAAGCTTATGCATTTTAGTACAACCACTTCCCATACAGAAAAGGTAGGCCCTATAGCCATCAGTCCACATCCACTACGGCGAGTGGCAATAATATCTGACACGCGCACTCACTTAACTCACTCACAAATAGGGTGGCATGGTAGCCACTCACACAACTTTAAATGGCACAGCAGATACCTTCCCCAATAATTTTGCTAAATAGAATAGAATATTGAACTCACCGATTAGTAGAGTTGAAGGCGGCGATTCCGCCGTGAGTTGAATCTCCTCATGACATCATCTTTCGGCAAGCAAAACGAAATGCTGTGTCAGCTTTGGCGCTGTATTCCAACCACTCCCTGCGGTTGTTCCACTGGCTTACGAAAGACCGTTTCTGACCCTTAAACAAACGAACTGGGAATTTGCTCAAGGTGGGCTGAGCAGGCATATCAACTGCCAAATCGTCCGGTGCAAAGCTGCCAGTTGGAGAGCTACTGTGAGGATTGTTTGAGTGAACGTTGCCACTTTCCTCACTGTTAGCTATGGCTAAAGATGGCTGTTGCTCCCCGCTCCATGCCTCTGCTACTTCGGAAATGGTTCCCTGTTGCTCCTCGCTCCGTGGACTAGACTCAGTAACTCCAGGTGCGGTTCCCTCTCCTCCTTCTTCGCTTCGATCATTTTGAGTTCGTAATTTGCTTTTGTCAACTTTGAAAAATCTTCTTATATCCATTTCGACTTTTGGTCAATTCGCGCGCAGCAAAAACTGTACCGACTGAGCATACCTTACCCTACTGAAACTCGCGAGACACCTGCTGACGCAAGACGTGAAGGAAACGTGCAAAACAGATATGATTTGGATTGGATAGCCGCTTAACATAAAAAAGAAATCTTTCCTAAATAGAATTAAAAATTATAATTTGGTAAATAGCGCACCAACATGAAATAATGCAATAACGATTTTGATTTACTTACAGGATTTAAACATCTTGAAATCATTTGGGTGGGGGGGCATTGAACGTCGCTTGGCGGGGCTAAGCCTCACTACAGCACCCCCTGGAGCCGGGCCTGAGCAGTTGGTTGGTGGCGGGTGTTCATTTCACACCCTTGTACTGTGGCAATAGACAATCAGTGCTGTCGTATCGCACCAGAAACTCCTGTGACAAATGATATTGATATTGTATTCCAAATTAGGCAGTGTGAATGATTATTCCATTGTTATGCCTAATTGTGACAGATTATTAGCTGTGTAAACAGCATTAGCGATATTCAGAAGCCATTCCGTTTATCGCTGCCGTGTTTTCAACTCCATATGCAACTGCATCTAGTTATTCATTGTCCCAGTAACAAGCAAGTAAATTTGGTGGATAATGGCAATAGCGTTTCAAAATAGGGCTGTGGGTAATAGCGCAGGCTTCTGCCTTGGATGCCTTCCCATCTACTGTTCTGCTCTGAATGTGGGCAACTCTCCCACTATCTGTTTTAGCAGCTGCTGTATCATTGAGAGGGAATGTGTGCACTCGCATTGTAGCATATTACAAACGTCAGGCTGCCTGTAAACTGCAGTAACAGGATACAAAGTTTGTGTGCGTATAAATCGGCTCTGTGCGAGTGTGAAGTCGAGATGAATAGAAAGTGTTTGTTAATTCTCCAGCATTCAGGACATTGCTTGCGTGCGAGCGCGGTCAGTGGCTTTTAGTGGTCACGAACGCTTCAGGAATAAACCCGTTTGAAAAGCTCCGCTTACAGTTAAATGGCCAGTTCCGACCGTCAAAGCACTGAACTGGATTCTTTTGAGAGCTGTGTGTTGTAGCACTATGGGGCTGCAGCTGAGAGTAGATATGGGAAAGTAACCCCGCTGGTATTTCAACGCTCGCAAATTCAGCCAGTCATGGCTTGTAAACGGCCGTTCTCTCCTCTCTCAGTAAAATAGCAAGTTTTGAAAAATGTTCCTTGGTTTCAAATAGGCCGATGTATTCGGCATTCACCCTGCTGTTATTTGTAGCTGATCAGGCTGCCGCCCCAGGCCTTTCTATCTCTGGTTACTGCATGATTGGACTCTTATTTTTTTCCTGGTGAGGAGCAGGAGTGAGATTGCAGGGCCTCCCTAACTGGGGTCCAGCTTGAAGGGGAATTGATTGGCCGTGCGATGGGGCATCACACAGCTATTGGGTAGGCGGCGCGGAGGGAGCTGGTGAAAATGACAAATTCAGTGAACGAGGTGATGATTCGGATCACTCCTGGGGCTCTCCCCTGACAGGAGGAGGGGGGGAGGGGGGGGAGGAAAAATCACGGAAACCTGCCATAGAATTTTGAGGTGCTGGAGCAACCGTCATCACGTTTGCATCAGACAGAAGAGGGGGGGAGGAGCCTCATGCCCCGTTCGCGCCGGCTGACGCGTCTCTTCAGGAATGCTTATCCGCAGCAGCGGCTTCCACCCACATTTGAAGCAATCGCAAAATGGCTTCGCGGGAGAAGGTTGTACGCCATTACTGGGCCCTTTGAGCTCTGCGTGAGCGCCAACCCCACAGCAGAGACAGGGCTGTACCGCCATGTCTGCGTGGGGCGAAAACTGAAGCAGACATCTGTTGGAGCGTAATCGCCGTGTATTCGTCACTGTCAGGGTCCGCACTGGGGGTCTTTATTTACCTCTCAGCAATCCTCCACAGCAGGAATATTTATCTCTGCACATTAGGTGGGAGTTTACCTCAATTACACGACAGCGGCGGTGTTTGAATAGTAAACACGGCCGCATGCTTGTCTGCCCTATCCATCACCCCTCTCTCCGGCTCCGCTGCTCTTCCCTCCCGCCAGCTTTGATCGCCTCGCCGTTCCAGCGCCTTCCCCTCTCACGCACGCCGCCTAACTCTGTCCTCCTGACTCCTCAGTCTGAAGCTTCCCCTCACTTTTACCCGCGAGGCGCCTTTTTACCCTATATGCCACAGCTATTGAGCAGCACCTGTGCGGTAATTGTGTTATCTCGTTATTTTATTTATTTGTTTTTTGAGCTGTACTTAGGAGGAGTTTGACTCCCTGTGTCAGTGAATGGGTTTAAGTGTTTGAGATTAGATTATTTAAACTTGGCACTCCCCCCCCCCGGAAGGTTGGCTAGACTTGTGCCATGCTGAACATATTTATGTGAATTTGAACGGAGGAATGGGATTGTACTGGGCCGTTTAGGCGGCGGTGTACAGCAGACCTGGGTTCAAATAGTATTTGTTTTGCATTCAAATACTTAAAAAAAATTTTTTTTTAAATTATACAAAAAAACTGCTCTTGACTGGTGCGTTTGAACCTGGTAGGAGGATCAGATGGATGGGGTTTACACTTTTGGGATTATTTAATTTGTTCCAGTACACCAGGCAAGCTTAGTCAAATGCAGAAGAGTATTTGAATCCAAAATAAATACGATTCGAATGTTGGTCTGGTGCACAGCATTGGTCATCCTGCTCCAGGACCCTGTTTTAAACCCCGTTCTGGCCTTGTGTGCTCGCAGAGAACACCCCCAAGACCTCGGCCAGCTGCAGCCCCCGCCCCAGAGTCGCCCCTGAGCTCGGCGGAGGAGTCGGTGAAGAGTCTGGGGGAGTCGGTGACCCAGCCGCCCGCCCCGGAACCCAGCGAGCCCTCCGAATCGCAGCCCGGCACGCCCCTGCCCGTCCCGGGACACTCCGGCCTCAGCATTCAGGAGATGGTGGCCATGTCCCCCGAGCTCGACACCTACGTCATCACCAAGAAGGTCAAGGAGGTGCTGACCGACAACAACCTCGGTGAGTGCAGGACCGGCCACTGACCCCCTCTGCCTCTCTTAAACCCCCCCCCCCCCCCCCCCGCCTCTTACCTGTGCTTTCTCACCCCCCCCCCCCCCAGCAGCACTGCGCTATAATGTGGTTGGCACGTATAATGAGGCAACACAAGTCATTCGGTCATGAGACACAGCAATAATTAATGATGCCGGTAATTAGATTATGCTATAGTAAGCATACCTGTGGACGCAGTTTAACAGCATCATCACTTTCGCTTATAATCATCAACCATCAAAAATAATGAAAGAGTAATAGTGTAAATAATTCAGCTCCCTATCTTCTCTACCAGATGAAAGTGCCATTTAATACCCTGTCCAGTGCTTACACACACAATTTGCTTGAACCTGGCATTATTTAGGAGGCTATTCTAAGTGCATTAGGACCTTAAACTCTGACTGGCTCTTTTGCTACTCTTTAAGTCGTGAAGATTGCCGGGGAAGCTGCGCTCGTAACGTTTCTCCAGCAGAGGGCAGTAGAGTGGGTAGAAGATGAGATGCTGCCTATCCCCATGTGTAGAGGGGGGTGTAGACCGTACGGGAGTGAACTGGAGTAACCTGCAGTTGAGTGCAGTGAAAGCCAGCGCCTCGGCGGAGCGTCCCGGCTCTGATAGCGCCATGGCGACGGCGGCAGCGGCGGGGGCAGTGATTAATGGGACTTGGGGCCTGCACCGCCGTGGTGCCGGGTGGGCCTGTTCCGGCGTAATGGCCAGTGCACTCCTATGCCCCTCCAGGCATTTCCTATTAAAGTGGCTCTCCACTCTGTCACTGACTCACTGTAATGAGACTTCCCCTTACACCCCCTTCCTCTTTCTCCTGCTCTTCCTCCTCCCCCTCCTCCTCTTTCTGGGCCCCCGGCCTCCAGAGCTGGTCCGGACCCGCCCGGTACAGACGGCGGGGGAGCCGCGTGCAGCACAGCTTAGCTGTCATTACGCGAGCGGCACGGGCCGCCGATCGCGCTCCTTCATCTGTCCCGCCCCGCCGCACTCCCACCAGCAAGATGGATGTTGTCATTTAAGCACTTTAACCGCCACGGCTCCACGGCCACTTTCCAGCGGAACGGCACCGCGCCGGCCTCCTCGCTCGCTCTTCCGCCCGCCCCGCCCGCCGCCGGCGGTGCCGAAGCCCGTGTTTTAGTGAGGAGCTCGGCCTCGATTTATCACCCCCGCCCCCCACCCCCCTCCCCTCGTCGCACGCCTCAGGGCCAGCCGGGCAGATTTCATTGCCTTCCCAGCAGATTGGAAAAGCTGCGCTTCTTGAACATTGTTCAAAAAGCGGTGCAGAAAAACGCTTTGACACGTCTCTGAAATACGGCATTTGCAAGCGTCTGTGAACAGTGCAGTGCAGGTACTAAACAGCACTCTGTCCACTGCCGTCAGAGCAGGGGGGAAAGCCAGCGCTATAAAAGTCACTTTTATGCAATATCTAACCATTACATTTCCTCTGTGCTTGCTCTTTCTTTGGGGATAAAAAAAACCATCTACATTGAGACGTACGTAATCTTCCAATAGCAGCATAGCCTCTCCTGTATGACCAGAGGCCAGGTCTCATACAGGCTGTGAATCTGCAGGCCTGCAGTGAACAGCAGCCCAAGATGGGAGAGAGAGACGGAAAAAGAGACAAAGAGAGAGAGACAGAGAGAGAGAGAGAGAGAGCGCCAGAGAGACAGACAGACAGACAGACACAGAAAGACACAGAAAGACAGACAGACTGCGGGTGGGATTTGATTGCAGATCCAGGTCTGAGCTGCTTTCTGCCGTCTGACTGCAGGGCCATGACCTGCTCCTGGAGCCCCACCCACGGGCAGTTTACAGGTGGACTCTGCCCCTCTCACCTCCTCTGTGAAGCTAACCTGCACAAAGCGCTCTGGACAGCCGTTTCTAAACTGCGTGCACAGTTCTCTGGGGAAACCGTGCAGATAAAAGAGAAAATGGCGGAGCACACAATCCGTGTCTTCAGTGCGTGGTGTGTGCTTTGAAGCGTTTCATAAGAATTGGACTTGTGGTTCTCAGTGTTGGAATCAACCAGAGCACCTGCACTTGTGGTTTCAAATTATCCACCAAACCCTTTTAAAAAAAGGACCTCCTTGGGCTTAATTTTTAATCACCTAAATAAGATTAGCTTTACAGATCAACACCTGGACACATTTCAGCATTTTACACTCTATTTATCATTTGCCATTTGACTCATTTATTTTTATTTTTTATTTTTTATTATTATTTACTATTAACCCATCAACATTTTTGTACAGGCCAAGAATATTATAATTTATAATTATAATTTACTCTTTAAATGTTTAAACATTTAGGGCTTTATTTACTAAGTATTTGTTTTGCATCAGTCATTGGTTGTGTTATTAGTTTTGCGTGTGCCAAAGGTTTTGCGCACGCTAAATTCCTAAGTCAGGCCCTTAGTTCCTGTTTAAGACTTTTCTGTGAGCATTTTAACAAATGTGGTTGTTTTTCTCTCTTCCTCCTTTTGTACATTCACCACACAACCGAAAGCGGCTGCCTAATGATCAAGATCGCTCGATGACCGATAGTTTCTCATATCCCAGAACCCGCCTTACTTTACTTTGTGTCTGCCCATTTTGAACTGTAGCCCGTATTTACTGTAAACACCGTCATCAGCTAGATCACAGATTTACAATCTAAACACTGGACTCATTTGTAGTGTTAGCAGCTAGTCAATGTGCACAGGGTTTTTATGGAACCATAAATATGAGTTTTACGTTGGAGGTGTGAAGGGTTGGTTCACAGCGGTGCGGTGATTAAGTTGAGGCCACCTACATCTCTGGAAAACCAGATTTGCATGAAGAATTCAGCAGACCGTCCAAATATTACAGTGTGCCTGTGCTACAGCTCTAAAACTATATTAAACTTTTAATTTCAGCACTTTTAAAAATGGGTTGTGCTGTTGCGGTCCATCAGCTGCAGTGTAGAGGTGTTTCTGAGGGGTTTGTAAATGAAATGGGGTCAGGCTCGCTAACCCTTAGCTGTTTCTCTGCGCCTGTGTCCTGCAGGACAGCGGCTGTTTGGGGAGACCATCCTGGGCCTGACGCAGGGCTCGGTGTCGGACCTGCTGGCCCGGCCCAAACCCTGGCACAAGCTCAGCCTGAAGGGGAGGGAGCCCTTTGTGCGCATGCAGCTGTGGCTCAGTGACCCCCGAAACGTGGACAAGCTCATGGACATGAAGCGCATGGAGAAGAAAGGTGATCACAGCTGGCTGTGCACCTCGCCTGATTCAACACGCACACACGCACGCACGCACGCACATACAACCACACACTCACATACAACCACACACACGGACAAATGCACAAACACACACACTAGCATGATGCACACAATCTCACACAAACACACACAAACAGGCATATATATATATATATATATATATATGTATATACAGTATATACAGTATATGCATACTTGTGTACTATATATATTTTATTTTCATTATGACAAATGACTAAAACATGTGGATGAATCAGGACCCAAATGATAACAACAGCAGGTAAGCAGTTATGAGGCAAGTTAAAAGGTTACAGTGGAAGCTTTGGTCATTTGGACACTGTTACCTCCCCTAGATTTCCACGACTAACCACCCCATTTTAGTTCAAGGCTCGGTCATTCATAGCTTAATTAATCCCAATTATGTGGTTTTTGTTAGAAACCATTCTGGCAAATATATACTCCTTATCAGTAACACACATCCGTATCCAGATGAGTGTTTTCAGTGTTTTGTGCATTTACTTTTATCCTTATCTGGATTCCGGAAATGCGTGTGTTTGTGTGTTTGTGTGTGTGTGTGTGTGTGTGCGTGTGCGTGTGCGTGTGTGTTTATAATCGTCCTCTTTCCACAAATGCCCCGCTTTGACTGCACCCCCTGTTCCAGTTGGCCAGGGCCACAGCGCCCAAGCACCACAAATATAGAATCAAAAGGGATCAAGCGAGGCCTTTTTGATTGCTCCTTTTTACTCTAATGGTCCAGACGTGCCCCCCGGGCGGCAAATAAACCCCGCGTTCCCGGGGCTCCCTGCAAAAAAGGCGTTCCACCGCACTGTCGGGATTGATCTGGGAGAGAGATGTCACCGCTCTCATCAGATATGACATGCTGGAGCCTCTCCAGGGCCTGCTTATTTAAAGTCCAATGCATTCATAATGTTGTTTTTTTCTCTCCGGTAAGCTAAGTGAACATTCTTGTGTGATTAGGCCTGTTTAACACTTCTCTCAGGGTAAAAATGACATTACTGGTCCTTCCGGGTACAGACGACAATTTGTTCATTACGAGTCAAGCGGGTATTTTTTTTTCTTTTCGGGAACGCCGTGACCTGGAATACGCTTTTCCAGCAGTATTTCGGCAGGCGGGGCCAGCCTGCTGCGATTTTTCCGAACACGGACAAACCTGCGTTCGGCTTGACACAATGTAAATTCGGGGAGACTTGGCTCTCTGAATGCTAGGCTGATAATTGGCTCTGTCAGACTTCAGTGGGTGGTGAACGGCCAACTGAAATCACAAAGAACCAGCAGGCAAAGCCTATTCTGCATCTGTTTTTCATCTGAAACCGATCAGACCTGCATGACTTATGTAAAACGATCTGATTTTATCAGAATAACTTGCTATGTAGTCACAATAAAAAATAAAATGGAAAAAACATGTTTTCCCCCTTTTGGTAAATGCACAGGAAAAACCCCCATGGTTTCTTTCCCCCTACATATTCAAGGCTCTCAAATGCATTTGAAATGTAACAATTGCTGGGGAAATACAGACTGAAGTTCCAAAAAAAATAAAAATCACCCAGACGTTTCCAGACTCTCCCAGATGTTGATCCCATGGAAAGAGTTCTACAGTCATTCCATGTGAAATTAAACCCATTGTAGCATGTCCCTTTCAAGTTACTACAGGGAAAAATGTCTCTTATGTAGCTTAAATATAAGACATAAACACAAGTTATCTTTTGCTGTGGTTGCCCACCCAGGCCTTTGATCTTTAAATGATGCAGATGCATCCTTTAGATTATTGCAGGCCTGAACATGTGATCTTTGTTCTCTATAGAGTAAAATCCGCAAGTAATTTAATTAAATTTTTTCTGCATTAGCTTGTATTTTTTTCTCGAATTGCATTCTAACTTACAAAGGATCTCACAATTAAATTTGCAAATCTGTGAAAAACCCCAAGTTATTAATGTGTGATCCTGACTTAAAATAAATGCATATACATTGTCTAATAGTATATAATTTCTCATGTATGGGTAAGTGGGTACACACACACACACACACACACACACACACCCTTTGCAGGGCTTATGTATGCATCAAAACGAATGCCATGACATGATGAAACACGCAGATTTAGGTTCTGGGGTTAAATCACATATTAAATACTCATCAAGAAGTGAAAAGTGGCATGTTTGTAACTAATCTGCAGGATGATGCTGCCCCCCTGGTGCCAGTGGCTGGTACTTGAGTTCCGCACTGCATGTTAAACTCAGTTGCTCAGCACTGCACACTGTTATTGTCACTTTCATTAGAATGTTTTAAATCTGAAATAGGAAAGTCCAGCAGCGTAGGGTCCATGTTCATTTGAGCTTGGGGCAAACATGGCAATATATTGTGTACTCAACTTTTACTTAACGGTTTACGGTTCCTATGAAGATTATTAAATATCCGTTTGAGCCTTTCAGGGCTCTACACCGCTAACATTTTTTAGCACACTAAAGCATCCCAATTAATAGAAATGGTCCTCCGCAGGAAACCGATGATTTGTCTACTCCGAGTAGGGAATGAGTCTTTACCCCAAGTGAAGGAGTTCAAGTATCTCGGGGTCTTGTTCTCGAGTGAGGGGACGATGGAGCGTGAGATGGGCCGGAGAATCGGAGCAGCGGGAGCGGTATTGCGCTCGCTTTACCGCACCGTTGTGATGAAGAGAGAGCTGAGCCAGAAGGCAAAGATCTCGATCTACCGGTCAATCTTCGTTCCTACTCTCACCTATGGTCATGAAGGGTGGGTCATGACCGAAAGAACGAGATCGCGGATACAAGCGGCCGAAATGGGTTTTCTCCGGAGTGTGGCTGGCATCTCCCTTAGGGATAAGGTGAGAAGCTCAGTCATCCGTGAGGGACTCGGAGTAGAGCCGCTGCTCCTTTGCGTAGAAAGGAGCCAGTTGAGGTGGTTCAGGCATCTTGTAAGGATGCCACCTGGTCGCCTCCCTAGGGAGGTGTTCCAGGCACGTCCAGCTGGGAGGAGGCCATGGGGCAGACCAAGGACCAGGTGGAGGGACTATATCTCCACGCTGGCCTGGGAACGCCTTGGGATCCCCCAGTCAGAGCTGGTCAATGTGGCCAGGGAAAGGGAAGTTTGGGGCCCCCTGCTGGAACTGCTACCTCCGCGACCCGACTTCGGATAAGCGGTTGAAGATGGATGGATGGATGGTCCTAAATTATTTTTCCAGTTAGAACACATCAATTTTCAGGAGCAAATGCTCCTAAAATGAGAGCACTGCAGAGCCATGCATTTACTGGAGTTTTGAGTGATTCTTCTGTTAGAAAAGCAGTGGTTTTATTAACAGTTGTAAAACGGTATACTTAAATACATGTTGTTTAATATGTTTAATATTGTTTTATTTATGTCTTTGTTTAAAATATAATTGAGGATTGTCTCTGTTCGAGCCCATGTTTATGACGCGTGCATGTATGTAACCATCCCATGTATGTGTATTTATCATCAGATCAAAAACGTCTACGACGTAAAAAAAGCCAAGTTACTCACGCATAGCTTACATAGCGCTGTCCATAAGTTCTTAATTCCAACTTGCAAAAACTAGGCCTGCCTTTAAAAGTCTTGATATCAAAATGTGGCCAAGTTACAACTAACAATATTGCCTATCGTAGCTCACACTAAATAAACTAGCTCTATTCCAAAGCAATGCTATCCAAACTTTCCAAAATTATTTAATGCAACTTGGCCCTGTGTTTCTTCATCTTTGCATGTGAAGAGATTGTGCCTCCTGGAACAACATATGATTTGAATGAATGTTTTTAACAGTTGATTAATAATTACACTCCAGAAAGGATATGGTTGTACTTTGTTGGCAAGTTTACTTTAGAAAATTTACAGGTTTTAAAATGTTAACTGCTGCTACAGCATTCTTTACAATTCACAAACATTTATATGAAGAAACATCATGTACAATAGAGAAAGGGGTGATGAATAAATAAATGCAGATAAAAATGATGATGATATTTGCAAACAGAATTTTGTGAACACAAGGATATCTATGCTCTGTAGGACCACACAGGTTTTGATAGAAATCCAAATAAATAAATCAATAAATACATAATAATAATAATTATAATAATAATAATACATTTTATTCATTCTGTGCTTTTCATAGACCCAAAGCAGTGGATGCAGACAATTGTTCAAACATGCCCTATAGTGTCGTAATTTTTCTGTTTAATTTCGAAGTGTAACACATCTGAATCAGAGTATTTCCACTATAAATTATTTTCATTTTGCAGTTTGATGTGGCACATACAGTTTCATTGACCACATTCTCTTGAGATGGTAAGATGAAGAAACACAGGGCCAAGTTTGCATTAAATAATTTAGGAAAGTTTGGATAGCATTGCTTTGGAATAGAGCTAGTTTATTTAGTGTGAGCTGCGATAGGCAATATTGTTAGTTGTAACTTGGCCACATTTTGATATCAAGACTTTTAAAGGCAGGCCTAGTTTTTGCAAGTTGGAATTAAGAACTTATGGACAGCGCTATGTAGGCTATGCTTGTTTCTGCTTCCTGACGAGAAGCAGGAAGTAACGTTGGCGAACAAGCTTAAGTTGACAACGCATATTTCCCAGGAATCTTAGCCAGAAAGAAAACCGTAGATACTACTAAGAAAGTACATACCAGAGATTATTCTTCTTCTTCTTCTTCTTCTTCTTATTATTATTATTATTATTATTATTAATAAAAGTGTTTGCAGTAAGCTACATTATCAGCAGAGTAGCGTAGACTAGAGCCACATTCGGAGGCTATCTATTTATTTATAAGTGACTAACCATGAATCAGATATGTTTGGGCAATTGGCGGTTTATAAATCCGATCGCTTAAAGGCTTGCAGCTTAAAAGAGGCTATTCTCAATTCTTAATGTAGGCTGTTATCGTAAATTCTTAATTTTCCTAGTAGTTAATTTTATGGTGACCTTGTGTTATGTGTGAAAAGGATAAAGTGAACAGAGCTGAAGTGAAGAAATTAATGAATAAAGAAATGTTGGCCGAGGCAAGGGGTTTTCACAGTCAGTCAGTCATGACTGCAAGAGCAGAGCGTAACACCCTCCCCAAACCAGACAAAAGCGAGCGTCTGGTTTGGGGAGGGTGTGATATAATACAAGTGAAACATTGAACAGTTAATATTGTAAACCTATTTTGCCTTTGCAATAAAAATATATTAATGTGTCAATGTGAAAATAATAACAGTCTAAGAAATGAAAAGAACTTAACAGTTGCACATTGTTTTTGTGGAAAATACACGTGCCCTGCTGGGCTCGAACCCACTATCCACTGTGATAAACTGCAGTTTTAAACCACTAAGCCACAATAGCTTCTTGGAAAGCATGAAGCCATTAGCTATATTAATATTAAAAAACATTAGTATGAAGCGTTTTTATTGGACGATAAGTTTGATGAGCAGGTATAGGGACCATACGCTCAAATAATAATTCTCCCCATTGGATAACATCGCGACAGAGGCAGGCAGTTTGGCAGGAAAATGAGAAGAAGAATAAGAAGAAGAAGAAGCGGAAGAGGAAGGAGAAAAAACGGCAAAATAACCCCAAGTTTGGGGCTTTATTGTGTGGATGTGTGAAGTTGTATCTGAATGCTGTGTGGTTACATTAGGTCAGAACATACAGAAGTTCATGTTTTTAAGGGTTGAGAGTCTATGGTCATTGTGGTCACTTCTGTAGGAAACCCTGAAAAGTGCCAAACTCTCTGTGCTGTATAGGTATGGGGCATGCCCCGCCAAGCCGTAACTTGGCGGATGGCATACCTGCCATCCCAATATTTGATAAATGTCTGTATGCGACACATGCCATATTTGAGGTACATGCCATATACGTGACTGTCCCTTGCACACGTATTTGAGGCATGTACATACGTGACCGTCCTCTGTGCACATGTATTTGAGGTGTGGGCATATGTGACCGTCCCGTGCGCACGTATTTGAGGCATGTACATACGTGACCGTCCTCTGTGCACATGTATTTGAGGTGTGGGCATATGTGACCGTCCCGTGCGCACGTATTTGAGGCATGTACATACGTGACCGTCCTCTGTGCACATGTATTTGAGGTGTGGGCATATGTGACCGTCCCGTGCGCACGTATTTGAGGCATGTACATATGTGACCGTCCTCTGTACACACGTATTTGAGGCATGTACATACGTGACCATCCCGTGCACACGTATTTGAGGCATGTCGATACGTGACCGTCCCGTGCACACATATGTGCGCTATGTACATGCGTGAAAGTCTTGTGCATGTGTCTCCCCAGCCTACATGAAGAGGCGTCACAGCTCGGTGAGCGATAGCCAGCCGGTGGAGAGCGGTCTGACGGGCTCGGACTTCAGCCAGGGCAGCAGCCCGCAGCACCACCAGCACCACCAGCACCACCACCTGAAGAAGCCCCGTGTGGTTCTGGCCCCGGAGGAGAAGGAGGCCCTAAAGCGCGCCTACCAGGAGAAGCCCTACCCCCTCCCCCAAAACCATCGAGGAGCTGGCCAGCCAGCTCAACCTCAAGACCAGCACCGTCATCAACTGGTTCCACAATTACAGGTGATTGGATTTTAATTTTTTTTCATTTTCTTTTCTTTTCTTTTCTTTTCTTTCCCTCCTCCACAGATCTTCTGTCCCCATTCTGTCTGAGAGCAGCTCTTATGTGGTTTTGCTAAAATCAGTCCTTCTGCTTTGGGTTTTGTTCCGCTTTAAATCTCGGTTGATTTTCTCTGATCATGTGAAAGCTGATGACAGTGGATGTGGTTTCCGTGTCTATTGTTGGCCCAGGTCGAGGATCCGCCGTGAGCTGTTCATCGAGGAGATCCAGGCGGCTGCGGGGGAGGGCGGTTCCCCCCTCCTCTCGGGTGGCTAAAGCAGGCGAGGGCGACAGCTGCGATGGCACCGAGTCGGACGGCACGGTGGAGGGCCGGCCCACGGGGGGCCCCCGGGCCCGAGGAGTACGGGGCCGCCTCAGAGACGGAAGGGCCCGCCGACCACAAGGAGGAGGGGGGCTCGGGTACGCCGACGGCCCGCTCCCCGGCCCCAGCACGACCCCCGCCACCGCCTCGGCCTCCAGCGCGCCGGGCACCAGCGGCCACCAGGGCGGCGCCATGGGCAGCCTGTTCAGCTTCCCGGAGACTGCGCCCACAGCCGCCAGGAACCCCAGGGACAGCAGCCTACGCAAGAAGAAAGCCGCCAACCTCAACAACATCATCCACCGGCTGGAGAAGGCCGCCAGCAAGGAGGAGCCATCCGAGTGGGGAGTTCTGATGACCCATCCCCCCCTCTCTCCCCCCCTCCCTCCACCAGGGCAAAGAGCTTCGTCTGGCATAACCGGGCTGTGCAGCCACGGCCAGGCCTGGCACCGGGAGCCGCATGAAATCTGGCCTCATTCACGTCGTCTTTTCGTAAGAGGAAGAAAAGGGGAGGTTGTGAAGAAGTAAAAAAAAAAAAAAAAAAAAAAAAAAAAAAAACCTGAACTTCTTTGTCCGATTTTTTTTTTTTTTTTTTTTTTAAAGCACTTAAAAGCCCTGCTGGCCACAGGGCCCAAACACCATCGGCCAATGGTGCGAAAAAAGAGTCTGAACTATGGTCAAGGAGCATTAATTCCTATAATTTTTTTTATTTTTTTGTTGCAGTTTCAAAGATGAAAACTGTCAGAAACAATTTTTTTGTTTTTGTTTTTCCTTGGAGAGGTTCATTCACCACCTCGAAGTGTTTGGGAAAAGGCATCTTCTCGGCGATATCTTTTCGCACTGTCGAGCTGAATAACTGTTACAGCGTTTGCCTTTTTTCTCGTTGTCTGCGTGTATTCATAGAGGTTCTGTTCCGTTTTTTTTTGTCTCCAGTGCATTTGTTTGGCTACACATCAAGAAGAGTAAAACGAAGAAAAATCACGAACAAAAGCCAAGCACTTACAAATAGGGGAGAAGGACTGAGTACATCTCTCAGCCTGTCTCTTTCCCATAAAGCTGCCATCTAATGGCCACGGACCTCCAGTACACTATGGACTACTTTTAGAAGGAATCAGCATTTTTTCAAATTCTTTTTCTCCTTGGAGGAAGAAAAAAAAAAAAAAAACACCTTTTTATAGCAATTTGGTTGCCACTAAGAGATTGCACAGTCTGCCGACTCTAAACGATCCTAGTTTGGATTCCTAGATATTATGGGAGGCGAAACAAAAAATAATAATAATGAACACTTGCTGTTTTAAAACTTTGAAAGGAATAATGAACGAATCACTTTAATTCACATATTTTTTAACTTAAACAAAGGTCATGTCAGGAAAAACAAAAAATCAGAAAAAATCTTGTGGTAGCTGACTTAGTGTTATTTCTCGTAAGTGATCTAGAGCTCTTTGATAAGTAGTGCACATTTATTTCATAGCTTTAACTGACATCTGGATCTGTACACAGGCCATTGGGAGAGTCTGTTTAATACACTCCGTTTTAGGCCAAAAAAAAATAAATCAGGAAAGCTTAAATAGAAAAAAAAACAAAAAAAAAAACATATGTACACATGGAGAAATATTTCAGTCTAGATATTTTTTAAGACGGAAAAAAAAAAAAAGAACCTGCTTTTTAAACCTATAACCACAAAACCACACTCTTGAGACCTCATACCTGGGCAGGCAGTTGGACCTGGGGGCTGCAGCACTAAAACAGGCTCGTCCCGCCGCCGCGAGACGATCGACGGTGCGACGCAAAAAAAAAAAAAAAAAAGAATCGATCGCGTTTTTTCTCTGTCCCAGCAGACGCGAGGAGATGCACGGCTCACTTTACTGTTCCCCCCAAGCTCCCAGATCCAAACTCACCGGCGGCTCGAGGCTCCCGAGTGTCCCTGCGGAGCTTGGAGGACACGTGGAGGGCTCGGCGGCCCCTTGTAAAACTCACCGTTTGTGTACATATGTGTGTTGTATAAACCCCCCCTCTCACCTTGTACACTCTCCACATGCAGCGCACAGAGCGTCTTAGGGAGGGGAAAGAGGCCCGCCTCACATTATGCACTTGGACAAAAACCTGCAACTCGCACAACTGACCCATACGATACGATCCGTCTGATATATCCTCCCCCTGAAATGTATTTACAAAGGGCGGTGTTTTGGCTCCTTTTGTGGGAGTACACATAATAATAATAATATAATAATGATAATAATAAGATTATATATATATATGTGTGTGTCACAAATTCAAAGAATCAACCTTGGGAGGGCCATCTCTGAAGTGTTGAAGTTACCATACCATGAGGTCAATCCGAGCACAGAAGGAGCGTTTTCTTTGATACCAAAGCAGCCGATCACTTGAAGAGGTGCAGGTTCATGCTCCGATCGAGTCCGCAAAAGAGGATTCGCTAGAGTGTCACTGCCAAACACACTCCCCCCCCCTAACCTCCCCCCGACCCGACCCCCCCAGTTTTAGATTACCCAGTCAGAGTTTAACCCCCATGCCTACTTTCCTTTCTGGAGTTTTCTTGATAATATCTGATACCATGCCCGGGTGATGGTAATGTATCCTTTAGATTAGTTTTGAGGAATGTGGAGATGTCTCAACAGCTCAGCTGTACGAGCTCCAGGTTTCCCATTCTCACTCCTCAAATTGATAAAAGTATCTCACCTAACTTTGGCTGCCCTTTGTGAATATATTCAGCCACATGAGCAGGTTTTCAGTTACTGAAACAGTGCTGGGGGAAGGAGCACCTTGTTCACCCCTTACGACGAATCCTCTTCCCCTCCTACCATGCCACAAGCTCCCAGTGCCTGCCAGCCCACTGCCTCCCCCTCGTGTGTGTGTGTGTGTGTGTGTGTGCGCGCGCGCGCACGTGTGTAAGAGGTAGGGTTGTGGCTGGGGCCCAGCTGTTCTGCCATGTCTCACCTTTGTGTACGTTTGTGTGTGCGTGCGTGTGTGTGTGTGTGTGTGTGTCTGTGTGTGCGCGCTTGTGTGTGTCACTCCAGTGTGTTTATAATTCTGTGTGTTGCTTTTATTTGTACATACCTGCACACACATAGAGTGCACAACTGCCACACCCCCGCTTTCCTCTAAGCTGTTTTATCAGTTATATGACTTATGATGTAGCTCATGTTTAGGTTCCACTTATTGCCATATCTTAGACTTACAGTAGATTACTTCAATATAGAAGTTTTTTTTTTTTGGTTTCTTGGTTCTGCTTATTTATAGGTGCTGTATTTTTCATTTTGATGTCTTATTTTATTTGATTATTTGTTAGTTTTTGGAATTGTTTTGTATTTTATCGAAGGGATTATATAAGGGGGCAAGTTACATTTTTTTAGACTGATAGACTGCCGGCAGTATTGGGTAATACTTACAAGATGTAGTTGTCATACATGTATATTAATGAACTGAAGATTATTTTGAGTGTCATTTATATTGTTTTAAAAAGAAATAAGTAAGCAACCAATAATTATGATTATGGTGATTGCATTGTATGGTGCATTTCACAGTTCATGATTTAATGTTACACCTTTTTTTTGTGCATTTTATTTTTCATAATTCATTTATGATTCATTTAAGTGATATTTCAAGAGTACTGAGCGCCTCAGCGCACTTGAATGAGTTAATTGTTGATTTTTGTGTATTTTATACGTTTTTCTTAATCATCTTTGGTCAATCTAGAGCAGTACTGAGGGGCTTTCCGGCTGGGGAGGGAGGGCAGCTCCAAGGGTTTCAAAGCAGAGGAGCGCCAAGCGGCTTCAGAGCCAAGAAGAGCCCAACCGAGCGACTTCAGAGCTAAAGAGAGCAAAAAGGGTTTTCAACGCTAAGTAAGGCAGAATCTCAGTGCTTCAGATCCATAGAGAGCAGTATCTATGGGCTTCAGAGGCATAGAAAGCAGTATCTATGGGCTTCTGAGCCTTAGAGAGCAGTGTCTATTAGCTTCGTAGCGATGGAGAACAGTATCTATGGGCTTCAGAGCCATAGAGAGCAATATCTATGAGCTTCAGATCCATAGAGCGCTGTATCTATGAGCGTCATATCCATGGAGCACTGTATCTATGGGCTTCAGAGCCATAGAGAGCAGTATCTAATGGGCTTCATAGTGATGGAGAGCAGTATCTATGGGCTTCATATCGATGGAGAGCAGTACTAAATGGGCTTCAGAGCAGCACCTTGGGGCTTCAGGTTGTCACCACCTTCTGTTCAATGTCAAATAATTACATTTGCTTCTGTGGTTTTGGGCTGTCCGGTCAAATTATGAGAATAACATCATGAGGAAAAATATATATATTTGTGTCGACCTGTAAGGTGACACAGAATGGCGATGGTGTAGTGTTTCTTTAGTAAGAACGCAGATGTGGCTTTAAAAGCACATCCTGGTTTTGTACTGGTATGGGTTGCAGGGGTACACAGGGGCAATGTTTCTCGGTCAGTTAACACACGTGGCACTGTACAAGGCTTTTACTCAGAGGTACAGGTACACAGGCACTTGTACGATACTGTGAAGCACTTATGTGATTGATTAAATAATAAAATTAATCGGGATGAGATTTAACTCTACGTTGACACTATACTGGAACCTTTGGTTTGGTATTTTGAAGTATGAATCTGTTTAGTGTGCCTAAATACACATGTACAGCAAATAAGAATTTTGAACGCAGTGGCAGTTTTAATAATACATGCACTGCCATTTTAAATGCAGTATATTAGTGACGTATGGATAGTGCACTTAAAGATATTAGTCACTGTAAAAAATTGTGTGTGCTCCTAATACAGCACATTTTAGGATAGTTCTTGTAATATACTATTCTAGTTTATTTTTATGTACTTAATGTTGTGAATTGTGTCTGTTTGTATTAGCTGAATGAAAATCGAGATGGAAAAAGTTACAAAATTACAAGACTTTAGCCTTAACACTTGCAGCTTATGGTGTATAAAGCACAAGCACTGCTGACTAGGACACTCTTAAAAAAGAGTTTAAATGCATTTTAAATCTTAGTTAATGTGTTTCTAAAGTATCTAAATGTTTTTAAGGTCATAGTTAACTTTTCAAAAGTTCAAATCCAAAATTTAATTTTATCAAGAATTATACCTTTTACATTTTTTTACAGTAGCTACTTGTAAATAACCTTTTTACATTGGCATGACTACATTATAGGGAGTCTAGGGTTGCTCTCTGAAGATATAGCACTAGTTTACCATATAATTTCAATTTCATATCTGCTGTTGAAATTTTTTGTTTTCTTGTAAAATAAGTCAGTTTTTTTTAAATATGATTTTGTTAGACATAAAAAGCACCGACCAAATAAATTGTCTTCACAGGCTATGGTTATAAGCTCTTTATGTCCAACCAATCTCTTTCCCTGGGTTTTATATCTCTTGTAGAGCAAACCCTAAGTTCCCCTTGTATGCATATATATCTTACAGTAGCAGCACAATGCATGTATATCTTACAGTAGCAGCACAGCAGAACTTCCAAGCACTAAGCAGTGTCTCATCCAGACTGGCACACTCCAGAAGTTCTGTAACAGTCTTTTTCAACCTAAGCACTGCAATAGTTGGGCCCTGCATACAAGAGGATGCTGGGAAATGTATGCTTTGTATACATTGAGAGCAGTCACAGCCCAGCCCGCAAGAGCAGCTCCTGCCTTTAACCCTTTGCGGTTAAAAAATGCCTTCCCAAACCTTCCCACAACTCTTCTTCCCCCTCGACCATGCGAAGAAAGGAGTAATGCAATTCCCCGTCAGCCGCGTCAAAAACGAAGCACTCCCCTCAATTTATAGTCATCGCTTATCCCTTGGTTTCAAACCAAGTTTGAAATTCTGCTGAACACTGGGCTGTAAGACCGCGTTCCCTTCAAGACACCGCCCACATTTAAGTGTATTCTGTGTCCATGTGGAGACTTAGCAGAGAGAATAGGATGAGGTATGGTTGCATCCTCTATTTTTTTCGACGCCATTTGAATACCGTGAAAAAATAGTTAATTTTGAGTTCTTCAAAGGCTTCTCTTTTAAAAAGCACAATAAATTTCAGGGTTGGGATCATCACGGTTATATCTGATGCTCTAGGGTTATTTTTAATGCCTAAACTTTGCCAAGCCGAGCCTTGGTTTCTTAACCGCACTGATCAGAAGAGGAATACTGTTGCTTAGCATTTAACCAGTATGAAGTCATCGGAGTGCCTTGACAGTGATCCAGAAGCAGCGCAGTGTTAACATTTAATGGATTGCTCTTTAATGCAGTAAAGAGGGCCCGGCCTTCGTGTGATCTGTGGCCCTCTGAAGGGTTAGTAATGAGACCTTGTGCAGTATCACTTAGATTCTCACTCTGTACAAAGCCTTGTGCAGCTGCCACTCGAAAGTAAAACTTGAGTCCATTTCATTGCCCTTGAACATTGGTTACTGCCTCAGCAGTAAAGAGTGAGGCTTATATATTTTACACAGAAGCGATGTGCTGCGGTTTCCACTGAACCCCCCCACGCCCCCCCCCCCCCACACACACACACACACACACCCTCCGGTAGTTGTGTTTCTTCTCTAGCTGTGGTTAACCGTCTCCTCAGCAAACTGAAGTGCTGCATATAGTTAAGGTATTTATTCAGATAAAATGAGCATAGACATTATTTATAGCGTCATTGTATTTCTGTTTTGGCACCAATGAGTGTATGTTAGTCTTGTTTCATCCGCATTTCTTTTACTCTGATGCACACTAGCAAATGGATATCTTGCATCCAGAATTGTGTGCTGGCTATATATGTAATTCAATTCATTCATTGCAATACATTTCTTTGAATCAGATTTTACCAGAAATAACAAAAGCACAGACTTTACGATGTCATCATAGGCCCATGAGCACCCACAGATTTGACAAGCAGTCTTGCCCATTTATTGACAGGAAAGCGTAAGTATAGGCAGGACCTATGTATCCCCAAGGACGATGAGATGGTGAAATTTCCGTGAGCTGAAACGCTCGTCACCATCTCGTCACCCAAGACACGGCAGCGCTAACGCGGGTAAGGCGGGTCAGTGGAACCAAAGCATGACACCGGGACAGACGCCCAATCTGTTACCTGTCTTCCAGTTTCTGTACTGCTGTGGTGAGTGAACCTGAAGCCTCCAGGAGCTCGAAGAGGTTTGTGAACAGTTGAAGCGCTAAACGTTAGCGGGTTTTAGTGTCAGTCTCCTGCTGCTGCTCAAGGCTTGGGGGGGGGGGGGGGGGGGGGGGGGGAATTCACCGTCTCTGTGCGCGCCAATAAGGGAGCCTCATGCGCTTAGCGAAATGGGGGGGTAAAGGGTCATTTCAAACAGTGCGGCTAATGAAGCAGGACCTTGGTTGGACTACAGGCTGCATCTGGGAAATGTAGTTTTTACATGTTGCATTTTTCATTTCTGTAAGGGTTTATCCATGGGTTCTGGGGTGGGATAGGGGGAGTGGGGGGTTTGGCACCACACCCATACTGTTGCCTCTATCCATGTTGTTCATCACTATGGCCATTGGGTGCAGGACTGTTAAACTGTCAGCGTTTATGGATGAGACCTAAATAACACTGAGCTCAGGAGGCACGCTGTCCCAGTCTAGTGATGAAATATCAGACTGAGCATTATAATCGCAAAAGCTTCGACTGTCATTTTTGATTTAACTACATCAGGACTTGTCTTTTGTTTCACGGTTCTGAACACTGTCTTTGAGAATCCATAATTTTGAGGGGAAAAAAAAAGCAACCCCCTTCCGTAATGTCCTTTTTATTTTAATAGACAGAATCCTCTGCAGGGAGTAATGTTTTCCCCAAGAGAGAACCATTCCCCCTATAACTCATTTAAAAGCAGATCTGTTGTTTCTTTAACCCTCTGCAAACTGTCATTTTCATTTGATGCGTAAAATAGCCTCATTTTACAGGAGGAAAAGATTTGTGCAAGGCAGTGTGCATTGATTAGCATATTATATTGGTTTATCCAAGCAGTTTTCTTAAAATGTCATTTCATTTTTGTATTATTTTAATCTCTCATGGGGAATTAGCAGTTTTCAGTTGATATTTTGTCATTTCTGTGCACACTGCACAAAAAACAAAAGAAAATGAAACTCCTCACGTGATCTAGTGGAAACCAAATAACGGTGGTTAAACGGGTTTTTTTGTGTGTTGGCATTTTTAACGTCTCTGAAGGTCAGTAATTTGTTACAGGTTTTTAATTTCTATTTTATGTTTTTGAGACATAAGCTGGGGTCCCTCTCTTCCTCCCGCCTGTCAACTGGGCTGCTGTACCCCTCAACATGAGTTACAGGGGCTCCTTCACTCCATAAGGCGGCAGCATTAGTGGTCGAGTCGGTTTCCCATGTCCATATTAGGCGAGTCTGTTCCTCCTTGTTTTAAATCCCTGTTCTGTTGTCTCTTTTGTTAGTTGCTGGTAACAAACATGATGAAGGAGAGGTGTGTGCAGTTTTATGTAGTGACTGAACACTGGGCCCAGTTCAGACTGACTCTCTCTGTACTCTAAGGTCCATTACTGTCTCTGGTCTTGACCCCTAGAAGACCTCTCTCTGCCTGCAGGATGTGGTAAGGAAAGCTTGTGAGTTTCGCTTCCTGCGATCTTACCGTGTCGGTCTGTCAAGTTTTAGCCAGCTTTACAACAGGTCATAGGTCGGCGGTTGTGTGGCGGCTTGGGTTGTCCCACCTACAAATGGTCACGATTGGTCATGAGAAGTAATTGACCATTGATTATTAGAGAGGCTCATCTCTCAGAGTTTGGGCAGAGTGAAGCATGGCTGCGGCGAAGCTGCTGACACACGCCCCTCCAGCAGGTCACAGGAAAGCAAACTGGAGGAGTGATAGAGATGGACAGAAAAACTCTACTGGAAAGTTGGTCATGTAACATATAAGCAATAGAATGAATCACCTGTGACTCGGTCCCCGAAGAGTCGAGTCTCGGAATAGTGGTTTTTATTTCTCTCCGTTTGAACCGTTTTTGAATTGGTGCCAGTATTTCACAGGAACAGCAGAGCGTGTTGCTATGGCGCCAGCGAGAGGCGGGGTCGCTGTAACATACATGCCACTCAGTCTAAATACTGTCCCAGAGGTGGAGCCTGTTCTGTGTTTGTGTATCACTTTGTATATTTCTGCGATAACAGTGACGATATCCTTGTGTCGGTCGTTGTCTACAGTTTCCTGAAGAACGGGTCAGATTTTAATCTTATGAAGAATATAGAGGGTAAACTGACAGTAGAATTCAGGAGCACAGACCCAAAGCAGCACTGGTTTAAACAAAGGGCATTTTACATTTTGTCACAGTATTCTCTAAATCGGCATTTGACGTGATGAATACACTTGACGACCGAATTTGAATCCTCAGTACCAGCCGCTCTCATACGGTCTCTTTGTACCAGTTACTATGGAATCAGCGCGATTCCTTTGGACAAAATTCAGGATTTTGCCATTTGGAAATATTTTTCTACACAACTAATTGAGATTGTTAGAGATATTCTATACACTGTCATATAACATTGTACATATAAATGAATATATATATCCTTAGAGTGTTTCCTCAAGCTGTATCACACTTGTGTAGCTGGTTTTTGTTTTTCATTGTTGAAGTATTAATAGTTTTGTGAGTGGCTGAAGCCGAACAGTCTTATCCACTCTGCTCTCCATATCAGGACAAAGAAACGTCATGCCTTTTTTTTTCCCCTTTATCTTATGTCTTTGTTCATCTGTTTTGGTGAAATCTTAAGACGTGGATTCCTGCAGCTGTTAAATAATTATCTAGAACAGGAGACTGACGCTAGTTTGAGGATGCCTTTTGTTGATCTCAGTTAATTTCCAGTAGAGTTCTCTAATTAAGTTTCTCAGCACAGTATAAAATAATTTCATGAACAGACCACCCGCCCAATTTGTATGCAATATATTGTGCACCTGAATTAATTTTTTTTTAATAAAGTAAGAAAATTCACATGGAAGGAAAATGACTTCATTGCAATATAACTGCTGTTGCGGTCCCGGCATCATGGCAGGCCAGCTGCAGTCAGAATTCACATCCAAATGGGTTTTTCCTCCTGCCGTCCCTTGGCTCCTGGATTCCTGAGTAGGAAGCCTTTGGCAATAACCAGACACATTTTGTGGGGGTGTTTTCCGAAATTCTTAGACAGCAGAGTGGGCTAATTCAATACAGAGTCCCTTTCAATATATATGTTTTTTTTTTAAGCTATGTCAAAATTATATATATATTTTGTTCCTTTGCATATCAATTCAGCTTTATCTGGTCTGTAGAGGGGTCACTATGGTGTTGAATGTTATAAGATCTGTTTGTTCGTGAGGAGGGCAGTGGGCGGCGACTGCTTTAGCTACATTGGAGTAAGTGGAGTAGTGCTGTAAGCTAGACGCTCTCCCGCTGCGTTTTAAACATTGCATTTATCCACACTCATTTGTGTGCTGTGTAAGGCTGTGCTTTAATAGAAACGAGGCCAGGCCTTTTATTGCTTAACTTTCCCCACTCAAGATTTAAATACTCCGTCAGAGATTTTCGATAATCGCCTGGACGAATTACCAGGAATCAGGAGATAAATATCAGGCAAAAATGTAGCATTCCGCGTGTTCCCCGTTGGGACGTGTCGAAGAGCGCGTGTCACGGTCCCGTTTCACGGAGAGTCGGCTTGTAGTTCTGGGAAAGCCCTTTACTCTGTCCTCCTGTGTGTGTTTTTGCGGCAGGGAGAGAATGTGTGTGCCAGTCTAGTCCGTACTGTGGGAATCTGTGGGTGATTACGCTCTCCACAGACAGCCACAGTTCTGTCCGGCTTCTGTGTGGAAGGGAGCATCAGCAAGAGGGTCACATTTGTCATTTAAAATGCTTTCCAATCCATACAGTAGCATTACTATTTCTGTACCAACCTTTGGGAAATGGGGGGACAATATGCACAAAACATTTTTCCTGACCCCATTCTGGATTGGGGACCAGCCAGGCAGTGCTGGATATTTTGAGCTTTGCCCAAAGGGGAGGAGTTGGGTGGGGGGGGGGGGGGGGTTGATGCTTACTAAAACTACATTTCCCACAGTGCCTTGCTACTACTTTAACCTAGTACCCACCTGAGGTGCTGTTTTGTGGTCCACGGGGAGCCCTCTTGGTGACGTATGAGATCATATGCATTCGTTTCACCTCTCCAAGTGTAGCAGTCAGAGACCTCCCTTCATATGCCTAAGGTTCCGCAGAGGCCCTTCTAATAACGGTTCTCATGTAAGATCCTGTCTTTCACATCTTGCTACTTGTTCAGGCTGGTATCGGAGGCCAGGGCTAGGCTACATCAGTACATCTTATCCCAGCAAGTCTCTCAGTTTGGCAGCGGATTACCTTGTATCCTCGTCCTCACTGTACCCGATTTATTTTTGTCTGGCCATATCCTGCTGCAAAGTCTTAGAGCTTTGTAAGAGGCTGTTGTATAGAGATTTGCATTGACAAATTGTATTTAAAAAAAAGAAAAGAAAAAAAAAAGAGAGAGCTAGCTTTACTCGCTGCCAGTTTTGTGGCCCTATACAGTTTATCACTTTACTACTTTACCAGATTTATAAGCCGTCTTTTTCTACAGAATATTTTTCTGCTGATGACTTGGAAACAGGGACACTACTTTTATCAACAGTGAGGGAAATCTATGGTAAAGGTTTGCGGGTGGGGTGGGGATTTGGCCACATTCACTCACAACGTTTTAAGTGCCAGAGGTCTCCAACCATCCAGTGTTGGAACAGACAGACTTTATGATGGTCACACACTATTGTACGCCATGTCTGAAAAGTTACTGATCATGAACGGGGGGGACACACAAAATCCCTGTCAGGCTTGCCGCCATTTTGTATGGTCTGTACAATGCGTGTTACATTACAGAGAGAGCTGGTTTTGTCCGCTCCTATGATTAAATCAGACCCTCCCTGACCAAAAGCCGTTAATGCCCATTTGCTAATTTTTAAAAATGTTTTTTAACGGAAGGGAGTAGAACACGATTTTATACCAAATAATAATATTTGTTCATTTTTTTCCCCACTGTTAAAGAGCTTTGAACTATTTTAGACTGTTTCCTAATAACTCCTATTAAATGAGCTGCCATTGTTCAGACAATGCTTGTGTGGCTGGAGACCTCAGTTGTACAGATGTGGCTTCTATAGGATTAAAAATTTTTGTTTTTTTGTTGGTGTTTTTTTGTGTGTGTATGTGTGTGAAGGTATTGTGATATCTTTCCCAGACTTCACATTGAAGTTTTGTTACCCTGATGTTACAGAAAAAAAGAAGAAAAAAATCCAGTCAACCAAAAAGTGTCTTTCTCAGCGAAAGCAGCCGTTATATCGCAGTTCTCTTTTTCTCAATCACTCCATTCTGGAATAGTTGTCTATTTGCGTGGGGGGCGGAACCGGGCCCACCAATGTCAGGCTGTGTCCCATTTGAATTTGTGTGTGTGTCTCTCTGCGTCTGTGTGTGGAGCCTTGGACAGCACCTGTCATGTTGGGACTGCATTGTTTTTTAACAGTTTTTTTTTTTCTTTTTTAATCTTTTTTTTTTCTTTTTGGTGTTTTGTCTTGCATTGCAGCTTAATGTGTGGAAAGCTCACTCCCGTCGTCACCAGCTGATGCAGTCGTTTGTCTCTTAGCTCAGGTGGAAATGACTCTAGCAGAAGCTCTGTGTCCATCCCACATTCAGTGACATCACACTCCTGCTCTCTTGACCACTGATAATAGAGAGAGATATCACCCATTCACCCGGCAAAAACACCGTTACCATGCCTGATCCCGTCTAGCCGCTCTATTTTTGTACAACATGGTAAGAGGCTGCATGATTGTTTTCCCCTCCCCTTTCTTTTTTTTTCTTTTAAACATTAAAAATCGTGTAGTCTGTTCTCAGCACTGTAAAACAGTCCCTATTCAATATGGAGAAGCAATATCACTGTATGAAACTCACATTGTATTATTATTATTATTATTATTATTATTATTATTATTCACTAGCACCCTAGGTGTGATAATTGAAGTAAATATCTTTTATACAAACACAAATTTGGCGTGTGTGGTTTATTTTTTCTTACTGAAGTGTCTGAGTGTGTGTGTGTGTGTGTGTGTGTGTGTGTGTGTGTTCAACATGACCCCTCCAATGTGGCAGCGCAAGCTTGATCCACAATTGGGAGCTAAAAGTGAAACATTTGAGGCCATGAATTTGAAGAATAATGACAATACAGAGGCAGGTTTTCATTATACAAAAATGTAATAACTCTTACATTCAGTAGGGGGCGACATTATGCAAAACACAGAGGCACAGGAACGATCCGCATTGCTCTTTCCCATGAAACCCCAGAGGCAGATTAAGAGCAGCCCAGTGTCTATTGATCTGTGTCTCAGAGAGTGGGTAGTCTGTCGCTCAGGCACAGGACACAATTTGGAGTCTACCAACAGCAGGAGGTGATTAATTACTGCAATCAGATTTGCTGCTGTACTAAAAAGGCCCAGGTGCCTGGAACAAGACACGACTGCACTTTGTCTGTTATTGCTTCACCCCATGTGATTTTGGCATTATAGCAGTTTACTTCCACCCTGATCAGCCCCATTACCCTGCAATAGTACCCGTCACCTATGTGTGGGTTATACAGACAAATTAGACCCCTCTCCCAACGCAGTGCCTGTCTTCTTGCAGTATGTGCTTTCTGCATGCTCCAATGCATTGCTATCCTCAGTAAAATATTCTTCTCACTATTCTTGTGGGAGATTAACATGAGCCGTCTTCTTCCCAAGCTCCCCGCGGATAATAAACCGTGAATTCCCCTATTCTCTGGGAGACCCCCCCCCCCCCCGCATCTGTCGCTTCCTACACCGGAATCAAAGGTGGGAATGCTGGATCAGCGCTTGTCTTACTGCAGGATCTGGATCTTAGTGCAGCTGTCATCTCGCAGCCCGGAGAAGATCGAATAACACAAGTATCGCCACTTTTCTGGGCTGTTTGGGGATGAAGAGGACCTCTGGAAGGCCTGTATGTATGTTACAGAAAATGTGACACCTTTCCACTTTCAAATTCTAGGTAGGGAAAACGGTGGTCCTATATTCATTGGGACTCCACCACCTATGTAATTTCCAATGAAAACTATTTCATACATGCTGAATTGGTATCAGTTGGCCTATTTTATTCAGTTTGGTTGGTATTATATTACACAGGAGTGCATTGCAGGTGAAAATATACATAAATTAAAGCTGCATTGGCAAACACATCTACGTTACAGGCATTTAGCAGACGCTCTCATCCAGAGCAAATTATATAACTTTTTATATAGTATTAGTCTATATAGCGGGATATTTACTGAAGCAATTCAGGTTAAGTACCTTGCTCAAGGGTACAACGGCAGTGCCCAACCTGGGAATCAAATCAAGTGCAGTTGTCTTCCCATTATAGTCTGCTGCCGTCCCCATTTACCTTTGCCTTTGGGTCATTACAGAGTCCGCCGAGTCCGATTTTGTGTGCGTTACTCTAATACTCTCATGACAGGTCTAAGTGTGACCCTGACTGAGATGAGAGGTGTACAACAGCCCACCGCTGGAGGCATGCATGATGTTGAGTATGTGGTGTTCAGCACTGGAATGGACTCAGAAAAGTGTTTGTGTTCCACTGCGTAACATACATGAGTACACAGACTACAGGTGGAGGAGCTGTACTAAGATCCTCTCGCTCATCATTTGTCTCAGTTCATGCTTCTGAAGCACAGGCGAGAGATGTTGGGAGTCGTATCGACCTTGTGCAGCGTCTGCAAAATGCATCCAGCGCTGCAGAAAACCTGCAATGAAAAATGAAAGCGGGGTGCACCGGCACAAAGTCACACGGATATTTATATAAAAAGAAAAAAATGCAGCTATTCTCAGCTCAAACGAGAGCTCTGGAACTGGCAAAGTAGGACACCTTGAGTTTGCTTTCGGTGATCAATCAAAATGCTTCTGCCATATTAGCCAGGTGGTGGAAAACACACACATACATATTCATAACCCATTATCCTCAATAAGTCACCGGGAGAACTTACAGTTGCATGTAATATTGGATTGTTGTCTGAAAAAACAACATGTTATAATATACTACTGCCTCAGAAATGTGGCCCAGTGGATCTTGCATAGATTTACATCCTCAATCTACTGTCAAAAAGTGAGTTTGAAGCAGGGCTTCTGGATAGAAACCACTGTGAGACTCTTAGACAGGTAGATTCTTTCATATTTATTATTCATCATCCCTCTAAGAGGTCAGGATATAAGAGCTTTTATGTCCCCATTAATGAGTAAGGAAACCAGATTCAGTTCTTCAGTAACCACCTTTCTTCTACTGTCCTTATCATTTTTGAAAGACATACATTATCTGTCAATGTTTAATTAACAGTCTCCCCTGGGGAAAAGAGGCAGCCTGCCAAAAAATGTCTTTATGACAAATTGCAGTCAGTGCAGCAGTCACCGCTCGAGGACTTTGCCAGACCGTATTTTAATAATTACACTTCAGTCATCAAAACCTATTGACATCATTATTATCCTTTTAGCATATAAAAAGATTATAGAGTGCATTTTTAGAGCAGCCTGTCTACTCAAGAAAAAAATACAAGGTTGATGTCCATAAACGGCTGATATTGGCCCAGGCTGGCTAAACCGTGAAACGACTTCAGGTAAAGACAGAGCAACACCGTAGATCTGAACTTCCACGCTACGACCACGAGAGAGAGCTAGAGTTGTATCTTCTGGAACTAGTGCCATAAAATAAAACATAATAATTATACAACATTGAGCTTCCTAACTACCGCCAATAGAGGGGGCCAGAGCTGCATATTCTGGAACTCTGACATAAAATCTATTTTTATACAGTCTATGCATAAAATATAATATACAACTCTCAGTGTTTTATAGGTAGCTTGGTCATTGTTGCATTTTACTGAAGCAATTGCTTTTATACAAGCTGACATGAAATTTGTCTGTATGCTTTAAAATTCAATCGGATTGCTATTTTCAAATAAAACAAAAAAAAACTTATTGCAGTTCTGGAAGCTGGCTTTATTATATCACAAATGAAAGCCATGAAGCCTGCTACTTTTCCCCATTAAGTAATCCAAATACAAATATAAAAATGTGAAATATTTTTTATCATACCGAAGTAATAAAAAATGTATTTAGTAACATGAATTTCTAGCACTCTCCCCACAGGGGAAATCTTTCTGGGGATCAGTGTTGAATTTTTACACCGATTTTTACAGCCTAAGGAAATGGTATTTCACTCATTTTGCCCTATTCTGCCATTAAACACCTGTGATAAAAGAAAATTGATTATCTTTCATTCATAATTTAGGGGGATGGTACAAACACATATAAAATACTTTTATTTTTTTAAATAAACTGCAAGAATCAAACTGGTTTTGACAAGAGTTTAACAGGAGTGATTTAATATGGAGATAGCATTGTATTTTCAAACTCAGAACTTTAGTGACTGCTTCTGTACATTTAAGCCTTGAGACAGAAGTGAATGCAAAAGATATACTGCATAATGCGTATAGAAAATACTCCCTTTATGCACAGGTGTTTACAGTATGCTGTTTATTAAAACAGTGTTTGCAGAATGAGGATATTGGTGTTTTTGATGTCCATTTGATTAATGGTGCCACAAGCACAATTTGATTCATTTCTCTACATACGTATGTAAGTCTGCAATTTCATGCCTGTTTTTTTTTTTTTTTTTTTTTGGCGCGAGTCTCCCTAAGGTGTCTCCATGGAAACAGAGCCTTGTTGTTTGGAAGCCTTGCAGAAAGTTCCTTGCAATGATTCCCTGTGATGGCTGCTTGCTGATTCCTAAGTCATGTGATGCAGTCCAGCCAATCTCACTCAACCAAAATCCCACTGATCCCCTCCCATACCCCATCCCCAGCACTTTTTATGCTGGATTTCTCTCTGGTAAGCAGTGTCGCTACACTCAAAAACGCTGAACTATAGGGGTAGTGGTTTGATAGTGGCATGGTTACACTTCTGAATGCACAGCCATTTAACTTCGTACCAATTCGATTTTGTGGGAGCACTGTCTTTTTTTTGTCTACCTGAGTTCCGATATCTCCTATTAGATAATTTTCCTGAAATGGCCACAGCACCTTCAGTCCATCTGTTCTTGATGAGGCACCATTACTGGGTCAAGAACTATACTCTGAATCTCAATTAAAATTTCTTTCCAAACTGTCCGGAATCTGCTGGAATGTTTTACTGGTCTCTAAAGGGTTAAAGTATTCCGAATTAAGTATTTGACCCAGGACTGCCAAGCATCCTCGACAGATGTCACAGGTCACAGGTCACAATCACCTTTGGGTAGCAGTGACACACCCTCGGGGGGAGGGACTGGAGTTTTGTAGCGATTATGGGTACGTCTCAATACTCGAAAAATGCATCCTCCTTTCCTCCACTACCACCTCCTCTCCTCCTTGCCTTAGAAACCAATCTTTGTGTCCTAATCTAATGTTGCTGATTACTACATATTAATATTACTTACATTATTAATTAATGTCTCTACACAAACCACAATGTTAGGTACATTGTATACTGTACATGCAACTACTCGTACAGGCAGTTTTGCATACTTCCGGGTAGGAGACGAGTGGAGGAAAGGAGGTGAGAAGTGAAGAATATTGGGACACACCCTATATGTCCCATTCTGCACCCATAGTGTGAGGAGAAAACCATAGAACCTCCATCTGCTGCAGGAATGAGGCAGGACTCTGTGCTAATACCAAGCAATTGGCAATTAAAATCATTGTTGTAATTAAGTTAAACTGCAGATACTTATCATGGAAGGCAATAGAGGAAACAAGGCAGAAATATGTGTGGAATTTTCTGAAATGTTTCCCTTTGTACTAACAGCCTGTAGTAATTATATGTAGGGGAAAGTATGACACTGCAGATAACACTGAATAACAAGCAATGAGTTCAACTTTGTGGGTTCAGCTATTATGCTGCTTATTTGGCCTCATTATCATTTGCAGTAAATCGATACTTTCTCACGCTATCGCTTGTGTTCCTGCTCTCTGAACTTTTGGGTTTTGTTGATGTGTGCTGTAGCCTGTACCCAGGAGGTCCCCAACCCCGGGCCTGGAGAGCCACAGAGTCTACTGGTCTTCATCTTAAAATGTGCAGCTCATTTAGACCCAAGAGACCAGGTAAGGTGAGATAGGTAACTGTCTGATCATCACCTATACAGTTGATCATTTCAGGGCTGAGTAACAACAACCAGCAAAGCTTGTGGCTCTCCAGGAGCAGGGTTGGTGCACCCTTCAATATGCCCTTGTGGGTGAGGAGAAGTGGACAGATTATTTAAGTAATGTCCTAATAACCCTGCATGCTCCATTTAGAGTTATTACCTTGCTTTCCTCTCTTTGTACTCTGCAAGGCTTTCTGAACGCATACCTGGGCTATGACTGGGTAATCCAATGTAATTATCTGCAATAATGAAATTGGCTCTCAACATATGCGCCTGTGGGACCCTCTGCTTTGTCCATGGGCTGGGGACCCACCCACGTCGGCTGGGGACCCACCCACGTTTTCCTGTTCCTTCCGCTTTAATTGCTGTGCTGTGTTTTGCGGGCGATTCCGTTTGGCTCCAGCAGAGGGCACAGTCCTGATGCCCTCACCTGCCCTTTCGTGATTTCCTTTCAACCAACAGCCCATTTAGGCATTGCAAACAAAGTGAGTGGACTCTTTAGCCAATCAATGACTTAAATTAAGCACTTAAGTGCTACACAATAACAAATCAGCAGACACAGCGAGTCTCCAGGATTTGAGTTTGAGATCCTCGCTCTAGAGAAAGAAAAATTACTTCCTCCACGGCTCTGTGAAGTCGAATAAAACAAAATGCTGTTGGTGCTTTTTGTCCTTCATTGGTACCCATCACACAAGGAGGGTCAGTGGCCTTCTGCTCACCATCATGCAGGAAATATGGTGGTGAGGAGTTTCGATAACACTTAATACCCCAAGCAGGCTCTTATATCGTTTTTGTGGGGGTTTTTTTTTCTCCCTCCAGTAAATACACAACAATTTGAAGGGTGTATGTGTGTGATAGCCCGGTTATCCTGGAGTTCACATATATTGACTTGCAAGCAGTGTTTTACTTGTGGTGTTCTGTTCTAGGCCATATCAAGCCATCGCTGGCATGATGACCCAATAGTTTAATTCATACCAAGATAATCCTGCCAGTGTTCCTTAGCTGCCCTTTGATTGGCTGTTGGCTGTAGCATTTGTTGGGAAGGGTGCCTGAAGTGAGTGAATGAGCTGGCGATTTTTCTCTTCTTATCGCTCTGTCAGCATCTCAGCAGGCCTTACAGTGAAGAATGTCAGGCAGTCCATGGCCTAATTGTCAAGGCGCCAGCTACAATCCAATGAAAAGATGGATAGATCGATGTATTGATTCTCAACCCCCTTCCGAACCCCTTCCCTCTAAAGTACATTTAGTCTTCCACCAATGTCAATGTGAGCTATGCAGGAAATTCCCTCAGCGAAACGACTGTTTCCTTTCCAGATCCCCCCTCCCAATACAGCACATCCTTCAACATAGACAGGTATTGAAAGCCAGTTCCCACAATGCACTTGTTGATGGTAATGACAGTGAGCCAGATTTACAGGCCTGTGAGCTTTGCTGCTGTCAGCTTTGGGGGAGTAACTGAACAAGACTGTGGTGCCTCAGCAGTCAGCGGTGTTTCAACTGGAGCTTACATGTTTCCCACGCTTCACGTGAAGCTAAGCCGGGCTGGCAGAGCTATCGATGGGCGGCCTTCGCCCACATAAAACCGCCCGCAAGCAGGAGGACAGCACCCTCCCGCTGAGGATCCCCGCTCCCTCAGCACCTCAAAATTATGCTTCACCGCAGTTGCTGTTGTTATGGGAACCGTCAGGTGGCCAGAAGGCTCCCTTGGAAGCAGACCAGAAATGATGTGCCCCCCCCCCTCCCCCCTGCAACCTTGCTCTCCCGTGACAGATCTGGGCTCCCTTTGGAATGGCCCTGTTGCATTGTGGGCCCTGTCGCTGAAACGGCGCCTCTTCCCCCTGAGGACGTGAGCGCTGTGAAACACAGAGCCTGTTTACATTCCCTTCTGCTGGGAAAAAATGCTTAAGATAAATAAGTACTGGGGAATAATATGCCTCTGTTCGTACATGGGGATGTAGGTAAAATGAAAGATGCCACACTTTGCTCATAAGAAGGTCTATGTTTACTTCATCACGGAAAATGTGATGATTCAGCCTCCCTGGCCATCGGGTAACAAAACAACCCCCCCCCCCCCCCCCCAATACACATCACAGATCTATACATAAACACATAATCCAAAAACGACATGTGGGAGTGATCGATGAAGCGACTTCCGGCCAATCGGATCTGCAGGATCTGAAGACACAGGCAATATCCTAATTGGTTGAGGAACAAACCCCGGAGACTGATTGGCTATTGGATGCCTGCAGGTTTCTCAGGATACATTAGTCGGGGCATGTGGCCAGGTGTTCAGTATCTGCTCCTCGTTTGTGTCCAGTTATCTTTTGAGCACCGCATCGTGCTCTTATCTGCAAATGCCATGATGCGATTGACCATGACATAATGTGATTGTACACCTGTTTGCAGCGCTTATCTGTTACTCATTGCACTGCTGTGCCTCCTGACACATGCCCTTGTTGTCACTGCTCTTAGGATGTCGACATCTATGGTAGTCCTCCTGCCTCGATGGCGAGTCCCATTGGACAAGAGTGTCCTCTGAATGAATAAGTCATAATGATGACCTCCAATGCTGCTCACTATAGCATCTCAAAAAAAATCTATAAATCAATTGCCGGTGCATTCATTCACAAACCACTATACACCGAGCAACGAAAACGCGTCCACAGAATCAAACGTTGATCCAGATTTGGCAGATGGACATAATTGTTTTTGGACTTGATTTGGATTCGTTATTTAGCGACCGGGCTCAGCTGAGCTGACTCCACTTGACTGTACATCACCGTTGGGTTCAGTTAAAATATCTGTCTCTGCCACATATATACGTTATTCCTCTGGATCTATTTCCCCCAGATATATTGAAATTCTATGGACGCCTGTAGTTTAAATATAACCTCTGTAAATTGAGCTGGGCACTGCGTTTCATATACAGTACTGTATATACTGTAGATGTACATGACTGTTGTATGGTCACATTAATGACTACTTATAATTAAATAATGAGTATAAATTGGAGTAATAAAAGCGGTAAGTTTGGACACCACAGGGGGTAATGATCAGAAGATAGTTACATGCTACATTTGGTTTCTTCTGGCTGCTATCATTTGTGGCACTTAAATGTAATTTATTAAATAAATAAATGAATAAAGCACATTAGTTATTCAGATTAATCATCCAGGAGAAATAAACAAATTATCCAACAGATTTCTCTTCTGTGTTATTCTGCATCTAATTATGATAAACATGAATGTGTTTCCATTTAATTATTAATACTTGACTTAATAGCTGTCTCAAAGGATTCTGAGGGACACTTCCTTGTTCTCTCAAAATGTGTTTGTAGTTTACCTTGCTACTAATTGACGTATGGGTTCAGTTGGATTTTAATGCTGCTGTCATTTTGTGGAGAGCATTAAATTATAAGTGCTTGAAAATGAACGTCATTAGTCCAACCTCGGAAATGTATCAGAAAAGTGCGGACTTGAAGGAAGTCCCTAGACCATAGGGTGACCATATTGGGACATGGACATAGAAAATGTTTAGCAGGACATGCCAACAAACACATTTTTTAAATGACCTGAACTGAATAGACGAAGTCTGTACAGATGGGGGAGTTCCAATTATTCACTTAAGAAAACACATTGTTTCATATTTCTTTAAAGGTGCTGTTACTGTAAGACGTGATTGAATGCAGATCCTCCCGGTGAAACGCTATCAGAAGCACAAGAGGCTGCAGGCCTGAATCCAGAGTTCTCTCGAGAGCTGAATGCAAAGTGATGTCGCTACTCAAATCAGTCACTCGTCACTTCAGCACCTCGCTATCACCTGTTAGTCCCTGATGCAGTACTGCTTAAATAGTGGGATGCACACACACACACACACACACACACACACAGATACAGATATGGTTTAGTCCACTTACAGGAAGGAGACAAGCTGCAATATATTGAAATAAAGGGGCATTGTCAACATCATAAGATACATTGCAACACGTCATACTATATGAGCAAATATACTCATTATTGACATCTTCAAATATTACTATATACTTTTTTTTTAAAATACACTCCTGTGAACTATATGTATGTCATATTTTCAAAAAAGCACACATATTTACAATATATTGCAGTTTATTCAACCTGTAGTACTTTGTATGGCTTCATATGGTAAATGCCTGCTACTAGGTGGATTTAAGATGGAAGGGGACTTACTTTGTTTTGTAACATAAGGCTCATTCAACTGATTGTTAGGCAATGCTGTCATACTGATTTGAGATTGTGAAGTTTTTTTTTCTTTTCCCCTTCCTTCATAAAAGCTTTGGTTGGATCCTGACAAATTTAAGGATGAGATTTGCACAGTTAAATATAGATATTAAAATTGAATCCAAATCCGGCCCTGGTTTTCTTTCTCCCAGGCAATTAACTGAACAATTAATGCTACTGATTGGCCAGACTGTCTTCACACCTGGTGCCGAGGTAAAGGGAGGGTGGAAAACCAGGAGTTCTCAGACCTTGAAGACCGTGATTTGATTACCAGAGGGTCAGAGTGTGTTCCAGCTCTGACACACTTTGCTTTCTCTCTGATATATAGAGGCGGCACTAGATAAGCACTCTGCAGTCTGATGACATGCAGCCCAGGGACTACAGAAGAAGATAAGCTAACTCTGGCACATTTACAGAAACGTTATTAAGCTGCATTGTCCCTGTCAAATAAACTAATAAATTAAATTAAATAAATTTAATGGTAAGTGTGACAGTCATTCATCATCACTGAGGCAACACAGATGAGCCAAACTTGCTGCGGTTACTTCTGATCACCCGTCCTGGCTCAGATGTAGGGCCAACTTCTTGCGCAAGTTTCCATTTGCAGCTCAGTGTTACAGCAGCAGCAGAAGGGGGAAATTTCTGCTCTTAGAATACTTTTCTTATTGCTGAGAGCCTCTGTGTTTTGACAATCAGCATGAAAGCAGAATTGCTTCTGTACGAGTTGGACAGAACAGGGTTTCCTATTGCTAACTGAGCTGTGTTGTGCTATGTGTGTAATGTGACTAATTTGTCCCTGGATCTCTAGGTATGTGGCAGGAAATGCAAGTAGCCAAAAGGTTCTAATCTGAGTCATCTGATGATAAAGTACTGTTGTGTCTTTGAGCAAGGTACTAAACCCGAATTTTCTTCAGTAAAACACACACCTGCCTGGTTAAAACAGTACTCTCTGTGGTTCACACTGGTTATGTGTGTACTGGAAAAGCAACTTGTCTTAATTGTTGGACATTGCATTACGTGTCAAGAAAAAATATGTGGACAGCGCAGAATGGGTATTTCAGAGCTGAACAATCCTAATGCTGGAAGACAGCCTGTTGCAAGAAGAACTGTCATGCAATTGAGTTACTTAGATGATTTACTTTAATTATTACTGTAGAATACAGATGGCGGTAGCTATGTGTTCAATAAAGACATCTGTAGCTGCAGATATAAGCAATAGGGCCTACTATATGTACAGTGCCCTCCACTATTATTGGCACCCCTGGTAAAGATGAGTAAAAAGGGTTATAAAAAATTAATCATTTGGTGAATTAGCTTAATCTCACACTGAAAAAAATGAGAAAAGTCCAACCTTTAATTGAAGTAAATTTATTATGAGAAAAAAAAAATCCCTCATCAAGAAGTAATTATTTTTAACAAAACCATGTGTGCCACAATTATTGGCACCCCTGCATTTATATATAGAATAATGTAATCATTTTTCATATTTGGTCGCATATCCTTTGCATGCCATGACTTCCTGATGTCTGTGACCCAACAACATCAAAAGACTCTTGATGTCTTATTTTCTAGTACTCTTACAAGCGATACTATAACGTCTCTGCATTTGAATGGATCTCTATGTGAATTGGGGGGTGGGACTAGATTTAGCTGTAAATTACACTGGAACAGTATGGAACACATGGTTGGCTAAATGGCTCTAAGTCATCAAGGGTCTGACGTATCAAACAAGCCTTAAACCATCACTCTGCTGCCAGAAATACAGTAGATATGGATGGACAATTTGAAGAGTTTCTTCTCCTGACTTATTTTTCCATAGAGTTCAATAGGAAAATTTGTCAGGAGAAACAACCCTTAAAGTGATCCATCCATATCTACTGCATATCTGGCAGCAGAGTGATGGTTTGAGGCGCGTTTGATACCTCAGACCCTTGATGACTTAGAGCCATTTTACCAACCATGTATTCCATACTGTCCCAGCATAATTTACAGCTAAATCTAGCCCCACCCCCCAAGTCCCATAGAGATCCATTCAAATGCAGAGACGTTATAGTATCGCTTGTAAGACTACCAGAAAATAAGATATCAAGAGTCTTTTGATGTTGTTGGGTCATGGCATGCAAAAGATATGAATATATGAATATTAAAAATGATTACTTTATTCTATATATAAATGCAGGCAGGGTACCAATAATTGTGGCACACGTGGTTTTGTTAAAAATAATTATTTCTTGATGAGGGATTTTTTTTCATAAAAAATTTACTTCAATTAAAGGTTGTATTTTTCTCATTTTTTTCAGTGTGAGATTAAACTAATTCACCAAACTGTTCATTTTTTATAACCATTTTTACTCATCTTTACCAGGGGTGGCAATAATAGTGGAGGGCACTGTATGTCTGAGTTATGACTTTATTCAAAGGAGAAAATAGCTCTTGGTATGGTTTATAGTTTAAATAGTCATTAAATAAATTTTGTTTTAAAGAATCACATTTTCTCATCAACTGCTCACATGTTCTCATCGCGCAACTTTAGGAGAATGGTTGTATGTATTGTTTCGTGAATCAGAAATAGTTCAATTGCTTTGTATTTCACCGCGGTAAAGATAGCTTACAGTTCGATGGTCAAGTTAGATATCAAAATAGAGCCAGTTAGATAGGTATTTAGATTACAAATATGACGCATTTAAATACGTTTTCAAAACTGTCGGAATGCTACAATGGTGAGTTATAGTATCGATGCCTTAAATCGTCTTGTATTAATGAATTGTCGTGTTGCATGTTGCTGTTTTAAAAAAAAGTTAGGGACCGTATTTAAATATAATAATATGAAACCTTACATTGGAAATCGAAAGCAACCCCAATACTGCACGTCTCCTTTAAAACAGGCGGCAATGTCTGCTAGATAGATCACAGCCATCAGAGCCGCCCACCAAATGTGTGTGCGTGCGTGTGTCTGTGTAGTTTACTGTTTACTGTAGGCTACACAGGAAGGAGATATGGAGAGATCATGTAGCAAGTGCGCATCCAAGAATTTTCCACCCACAATATTTTCAATAAGACATAAATTGATATGATATCCGAAAATTTCCGAAATAACGACATCAGTATTGACGTCATGCAATGAGTCCAAAATAAGGTAAGCGTTTTTATTTTTTAATGCACTTTTCGTTTCTCTCAAAATCTCAGTGACTTAACATGTAAGCGAACCTTGTAGCACAAACCGAGGGTCTATTTCCATGGCCGACAAAACTGTTTTTTTTTTTTCTTCTTCTAAGAAGCTTGTCTCGCGACCACATATTGACAGAGGATTTTAGTTTTGCGCGTGCCTTTTCAGGTGAATCTATGTTGTTATGTGCTGCGGCCACCATTCGCTCACCAATGGTGTCTGGTGCTGAAACGCGTACATTTTAAAGCAAGCTGATTGGATTGGTACTATATCCTCTGCAAACATTGTGTGAATGGATTTGTCACGACTGCATGCTTTAGGGATTGAAAGCCATTGAAAGGGGTTTACGTTTAATCCAGTTTTAGCGGGCGATGAACCCCCTCTTCACCTCCCGGGTCCTAGAGAGTTCAAAGAAGTACAGTAACGTTAGCTGTCAGAATTTTGTGATAACACTTTAGCTAAATGAACCTAAACGTACGCTCTCACAATGTTTGTTTTATGTGGCTGTGTCTGGTGCGCAAGGGAAATGCGACCTTGAAGTGAAGTTTCAGTGTTTGCAATTTTATATTGATGGTAGTTTTGTGCTTTGAATGGAACCACAGAAGTGATCAATCAACTGTGTGAATGTCTTATCTTATTCAAGTCAGCCTAAACAGCTAAAATAACACACAAAACATCTTGGCATTGCTGGCATATATATATGGCAAATATATGCCTTTTTCACCGTGTTTTGGGAGTCAGCGCACATTGACGACGAATTCCTGTTACAAACTATAATATATAGGCTATATAATTAGCACCTCCTGTGATTTAGTTTAAGCCATGGCATGTAACATAAACACTTATGACTTTACCTAGTTAACGCATATCAAATCACACTGTGGTCTCTTTTTAAGGGGTTATATGTAATGTGTTTCAAAGCAGGAAGTCTCATATTATCCATTTTGCAATCTTATGGAAGCAAATAAAGGAGCCGGCTCGTGAGTGGTATGGGTTTCAGTGCATGAACGCACAGAGCATCGACTATAACGTTTTTCCCCACTGCATCCTAAAACCACAGGGTGAAAACATGTGTTCCTGCTTTACAAATTATGCACATGGCATTTGAAATCAAAGTAATGTGTAGAATACAGTGCGATTATTGAGTCTGACAAAAGCAAATAACTTTGGAAACCATACGGTCAACGTGAACCAAACATGTTGACTATAGTTTTTCCAAACAAAAACTGCTTGTACTACTATGCGCAGTACGCGTGCCATCGTGTTTAAAGGATGGCCCAGGACTGACAAGTCGTTGCCTTGCTCATGAAAGCAGCGAGGGCATGTGTAATAAATTAACACGTGCTCAATTGAATTGAAAGGTATTGCAGACATAATCCTTTGACACAGGCAATTTATAGTACATTAACATTTCAATGGCTATGGACGCGTGGGACGTGAATGGCCGGTATAGGTTTGCTACAACACCATGAACATGAATTGAAAACAAGCATAGCACTGATGTGGCGGGATGAAAATACGCACCGATCATAACAGGGGAACAGGAAGGAAGTGAATACCGTTTACGTGTGACAAAGTTCCCCGAAAGGGACTCGTTTCTGCATTCTGTAGGTTCAGCAAGACAGCCTCGCTGAGAATACAGCGCAGCAGAATACACCCTTGCACTCCCAATCATTGGGTGTGGATGGTTATGGTTAGTGCTTGGTTATGTCTTCCCTACTTTCTACTAACATTTATTTTTTCTTGTTTTGATTTCTGTTATCATTTTACGCAACTGTTGCTGTGTCTCGTAAACGTAGATATGGTAGATTACACCTGGTGCTCATATCTTCATCATTGATATTTACTCATCAGTTTACGCAACTGTTGCTCTGTCTCGTGAACGTAGATATGCTAGATTATACCTGGTGCTCATATCTTCGTCATTGGAATTTACTCTGGCTTGTGTGATGTGGCTGTCGCTGCCATTGGTGAGTTAGCGTTTGACAGTCTTTGTTTAACCAGTCTGGAGGAACAGGGGCATCAACCCATTGAAGTTTTCTGGAGATAGGAGGATTAGACTCGAGTGTTTGTGCTTGTATATGGTTGTGTCTTATCATCTTGTGTCAATGTCACTTGTTTTATATCTCTTGTTTTTTTTGTTTTCATCATTTACTTATTTTAACTGTTTCTTTAATTTTCTTGATTTTGAGTGCTGCATTTGAAAAGCATTAACAAATTAAACAGTTTTTATTATGGTTATGATGATGATGCTAGTAATGTTATGATTATGATTATTATGATTATTATTATTATTATTATTATTATTATTATTAATGAGCTTGTGTGTGGGTGGTATGTGTGCATGCTTGAGTTTATTCAGGCCTGTACTAACTTCTGTGTGTGGGCTGAATTGTAGCTATGGTCCTACTGTAGCCAATTCCATTTTCTCCTACACTACACAATGGAGGTTATTCATAAGTTTCACTGAAGGATATTTTGCAATGACTGGCACTATCTCATTTCAATATTTCCTTATTCATAAAATGTGGATAAAAGGGGACTATTGATATTACCAGGACTGACAGAAATTTTATTGTGAAAGGCACTCCTCTGCTTTTCTCATGTGCACAGGATTTATCAACTGAAATCAGGATGTGAAAAAGACCTAACATTTCACCTACTCAAACAGGCGGTGACAAGATATTTAGTGTGTTGCAGTTTTTGTTTGTTGTGATGTATACAGGGATGCTATCAGTTGTGCTTTTGATGGGTATTCGATGGGTTCTATTTTGATAATTTCAGAATGTGTCTGTTTATAAAAGAAGCTTTAACCAGTCCCAACGCAGCTGCTTGCGCCCAGAGTAATTGCTCCGCTTTCCCCCCAAGCACGTTATGAAATTAATTCTGCCAAATTTCTGTGTAAATAATGACTCAAGCTTTCAGGCAGGATAATTAATTATATGAATAATTTATGCGGCATTCTCAGGCTCTCAAGAATATATGTGAGAACAAATAAAATAGTGAAATTTTCTTAATTTCCTAACAATACTCTCATAAATGACAGTACCCTCACTACATCGATTTAATTGAAAGTACACAAATGTAACACTAATATATTAGATGCAATCAAGTAAAAAAATTATCAGCTGCTAATGCATGGGCCCAATTTAAACTGCCATGTTTGCAGAACAATGAAAAACAGAAAAACATGCATGGATTGGTTATCAAAATAAAGCCTCCACTGATTGCACCATATGGATATCCACAATGTAAAGATAATGCATCACATATTTACGGGAAATGAACACATCAGTAGGTAGTTGAAAGTCTATCCGAGCTCCAAAGAGGTGTCCAACAGGGACTAGTGGCCAGAGTACACAGGGCATCACTACCTCCATTTTGTCACCTAAATTTGCACTTGGGGGTTAAACAAAACCGATTGGATTGAATTGGATTGAGCTTTTGTGATTGACTGGTGGTGCCACCTCTTCCACCGTGTCATCTTTTCTGTGCTTCACTATGTTTTTATTTTTTTTGCTCGTTATTTGAGCACACCAGGCACTTTTTAAGACAGCTACTAGACAGTTGAGCAATGTTTTTTTTTACACCTCATTATTTTTACTATGAGTACATTTGGGTTTGTTAGACTGCGTTTAGTCATGTCTGACGTGTTTTCATACAACAACAATTAGGTATGTCAGATTAATTTTGACTGTAGCATATGCTGTATATCTGTTTTGTGCTGTATTCTTTTTTTTTAAGGAAATAATTACAATTTTATTTTACACTCATAGAGCATCCACGCTCTTCAGAAGAGCACTGTGAGAGATAGTAGATCAGCATTTTCTCTCCTTTTCGCTCTATCATAGTCCCTCTGTTGGGGTACATTTTCCTTTATAATGGACTGTACTGTTGCAGCTGTAACATGGTAACAGGTACTGGAACATCTGTTCAAGAATAAGGCCTTAAAGTAAACGGGGCTGCAGTAACCCATTCGTATCTTACTGTTTTCTTTTGGTGATTCTAATCAAGTGCTGTAGGAGTTCATGCTCAAAACAATATTAAAAAACAAGATATATTCATCAGATTATTTACTGAAGCATACTTTACCATTTTGGTAAATGTTAAGCTATATTTATGGGAGGAAAAAGATTATATAGATACATAATTTATAATCACTACTGTAGTGTGATGGTGGGAAAGATTTCACTGAAAAACTTCACTGTGTGGTGGTGGGAAAAAAAGTCACTTTTTCTGGTAGATTATTGTTGGATATAAGTGACAAGCCCAAGATGTGAATCAATCAGGTTCTCTAACTGAAATGGCAGCATAGCACTACAGTATGTGTTTTACCCAAGTGAAATGTGCCCACTGAGTACAATGGTCCAGAGGAATGATGGTGTGACAGGCACTTGATTGAGAGCGAGTGGGCAGTACAGCAGTGTCGTCTTGAATGCTGCTTGCTGCGTAGTGTTTTAACAGCAGTCTTATTTCTCAACACCTTGAAAAATGCACACGTCCTCGTTTATCGACATCCGAGCCGCATCGCGACGGGTTTTGATGGCGCATCCATCGTTTTCTGCAGAATTCACTGGAAGTTGGCCGGTAAGGTATTTTGAGCCACTACTTCACATTGATCGATGGTTTAGAGTTTGGCTTGTCTAAGAATATTAGGTTGGAAATGGAATTCTGTGTGGGAGCAGTTGTTTTAAAATGTATTTAAATAATAAAGAATAGCCTGAGGTGGATGAAAAAGCAATAAGGTGTTAAGAGCAATGGGAACTACAAATGAAACCTTTAAAAGTGCAGAGCGTCAAACACACTTTTATTGGAGGTAGTTTGCTCTTACTCCCTTAGTTTATAAAAAAACAAAGCAGACCTACTGTGAAAATGAACTAAATGGTTGCAGTTCCTTTAATGCCCTTGAACAGTGACATTAGAACTATTATGAATATACTGGGTTACTGTGAAAATGAGTACTAATACATGAATGATCTATGTACAGTTTTTGAACGGATTACGCCAGCGTTGTCACAGACGTCTGAGTTGGTATGCACTACATTTGAAATGGGGGACTTTGTAAGCTCAAAATCTTTTTTTATTTTTAAGCCCTAACATTTTGTAATTTGCTGTACGCATATAGCTTTGCACAGAACCTATCTGTGCATTTGAAATGTTCTGCATTCAGAAGTGCTCATTGAAGCCTCCATGAGTGGGAAAAAGATTTGAATGAAAATACAATAGCTGTATGAAAGCGATAACTTTAGATTAATTTTTCCACTTTGAGAGGGCGACGCCACCTACACACAGCGACAGCCTGACGACTGGCCTTTTCTTCAGCATCAGTCTGTACTGGTGTACTGGTGATATTTATGTGTGACCCAGCTGAACACTCTGCAGTATGACCACACTCTTCTTCATCCCTGACCTTTCATCCTCACCTCCACCCACCCTCACCTTTCACCCCTCACCTCTCAACCAATTAGGGCTGATGCCATCCTTCTGCCCTGTATTGCAGAATATATGACACCCCCCTTCAAAAACAAACAAACAAAAAAACCCTAATATACCTGCAAGTCCTTATAATATGTCAAATAACCGTTTGTCTCTGTGAAAGTCAGGCTTGAAACCCGGTGATTCTGTTACCAGAATATGGCACAGAATACACAAGACAGTGCATCCTTTGAAAAAGCTTATTGTTTAAATTGCATATTTAAATTACAGATTGGGGGGTTTTGCCAAATTTTCTAAGCCTTAAACATTTAATAGCACAGCAGTATTTTATAATATCTCAATTATAAGAAATGTTATAACAGTCTTTAAAACCGACGGCATTACCGACTAGATTACTAAAACATACTGGAATCAACCTATTAAACAGATGTTACCATGTAACCAAAGTTGCTGACATTTGCAATGTTAGATGAAAACTTCCTTTGTATTTTAATAAAAAAACAGAAAAACATAACTGGTTGCCTCATCTTCCACGATAAAAGGTTTAATAGCTACAGATATTGTACAATATCCCCGACCCAACTGAGCCCACCTCCTCAAACAGACCTTAGAGAGTGGAACAACTGAGCCCACCTCCTCAAACAGACCTTAGAGAGTGGAACAACTGAGCCCACCTCCTCAAACAGACCTTAGAGAGTGGAACAACTGAGCCCACCTCCTCAAACAGACCCCTTAGAGAGTGGAACAACTGAGCCCACTCCCTCAAACAGACCTTAGAGAGTGGAACAACTGAGCCCACCTCCTCAAACAGACCTTAGAGAGTGGAACAACTGAGCCCACCTCCTCAAACAGACCTTCGAGAGTGGAACAACTGAAAGACGCTTCTCTGTCTCTGTACAATTGGCAGTCTTCAGCTACGTCTTTACTTTTCGTTTTGTCGCCTTTCTTACTATGTTACTTTCGTAATTATTGTTATATCTCAATTACTATGGACTTGTATTAATATTTGCCTATTAATATGGCACTGTGCAAGGGTAATATGTTTACGAGTGTCTATTTTTATTAATATTAGTGTTAATCTAACCTTATTATGCACGTAATGTTGTAAGTCACCGTGAATAAGACAATTGCTAAATAAATACAAGTAAATGTAAAAATATGCAGTACAAAGGAGCTCTGATTTTATGGGATTGGGAAATATACTTGACATACAACAAACAAGATTATGCTTCCAGACTAACTTTTTTTTTCTTTTCTTTTTTTAAGAAGCATCTATTGTGGTCATTTGAGCATTGAAGGGCTGTTGTATGATTTGGCTCAGCGGAGAGATTGACAGTAGCACAGTAGCATACTCTACTATGAATTTCTTTTAAAAACCTGTAGAATTAATAAACTTTCTGTTGAACGTGTAAAACCTTTTTATATTATAACAAGCAAAACCAACTGCTACTAGCTCAGTGTCTATATGATTGTATGTATCACCATCTGCCTTTTTTTTTTTTGCATTTGAATTTTATCCAGCCCCTGATGCAGGGTTTTGTGTTACACACTCAGCTGGCAGTTGTGGTGCGGTGGATGTGGATGTGTGTGTGTCCAAACAGGAGCTGTGCTTCAAGCTGTGTGATGAACTACTTACATTACCTACAGTCGGAGGACCCAGCTTTGCACTAAGACCGTCTGACCATGTAGCCTGATCCTGATGTTTTCCAAAATGACAATAAAGCCGCTTGTGAGGAAGATTCCAGGAACCCAGAGGGGAGGTTGTTGTGAGGGGATTATTTCCACAAGACCTCAGCTACTCTTTTTAGTTTTTTTTGCATTTAAATCCTTCATATTTCTTGACAGGAGCAACCATTAAATTCCAGTCACCCCAGAAAATGTTCTCCTGTAGGGATATAAAAGCCAACAAACCAAACGCTCACGCTTTACGTTAACTCATCACATTTGGCAGCTGTCCAAATTTATTGTCTGTTCTCATCTGGGAAAATGAATTGATGACCCACTTCAATATTAATGTCAAGCTCTAAAGCTATGCTAGTACTCCAAAAAACTATTCTGCACTTCCCTATTTCAAAGGCTGACTGTGCACATTCAGGTTACAAATAAGGCCCGTGATTGGACGAGCTTAAACTGCTTTAACCTGCAGAAATCGGATGTACTGGACTGGTTACGTTCTCAGCTCGTGACAGCTGGTACCCAAAACTTTTAGCGGGGTGTTATTGAGAACAACAGAGACACGCCAGTAAAGTGCAGAAGGGGGCTCGTCCCAATGCTGGCAGGCTTTGAAAATTTGGGATGATGGGAGAGAGGCCTACGCTCACCTAGCAGAGCTCACTTATCCTCTCTTGACTGAATATAACTTTGATGCACATTTTTCTTTTCAAGACACAAAATGCCTCTAAAAAAAACAATGCCTCATGTTTGTATTCCATCCTACCCCAAAAACAAGGATTAAGACTTAGAGTAAGAGTAAGACAAGTGATTAACAGCAGACTGTTCTACTTTGGGCTGTAATTAAATAACTACCATTTGTCCTTAAATGCCGGTTTGAGTGAAATAGACAATCTTGACACTGTGATCTTGTGTTGGAATTAAGCCTGAAAATACTGCTGTGGTTTTCATCGATCTGCCTAAACAGCTAGCACAAAGAGCCTTTAACACGATGTAGCCTACCTGCCATTCTCCAACATAATCTGTCTCTTAAAGAAGATTACACATGGGAGACAAATTGAGGTTGGTGTACCATTTGTCTCGTCAATCAATGGCGGGTTGTTAAACAGCGATTCTTGCTTTTGTGTCGCAGCTGGCTTCGTAGGCTACATTAGTCTAGAGGGCTGTTTCCTCCAGCGTATCCCAGCATTCCCTGTCCTATCCACCACCTGGTGCGTATCAGGAGCAAGCATGTGTCAGCGTTTGTGTGTGTGTTTGTGACTCTAGGCACTGACAATCACTTTAAATCACAGCGGCGCAGGCCGCACCCGCCGAGGTTGTCCACTTGGTTAGTGCACCTGCCTGCACTGATTGTGAGTGATGTTCTGGCAATGAAGCATTCTTTATTCACAGCTACCGTGTCGCTCCGGAGCCATAATGGCCTCCCTGTCTTTGGGTCGCACCACAAACCACAAAGAGCGTTTCTCTCTCCGGCACAATGTGGCTTGGCACGGGCTGAGTCTTCAACATGTGGTGAGAAGCCCAGAGGAGCCTGTGGGAAACTGGCACGGCGTGGGACCGAGAGCTCGTATCGGCGCTTAAATACTTAAATGCTTTTTCAGATTGTTATGCCTTGCTCTTGTAAATACAGAGTGTTCTCCCTGCTCTCCAAAGAAGTTTATACTGATAGAAAACGAGCATAAAATCACCGGAGTTTCCGCTGTTGCATCCCTCAGGGTAAATAGACTAATCTCCCATGTCATGCCATATTCGTACAGATACTGTTTTAATTTTATTGTTTCATGCCACTGACGTTGTTAGAAGGCTCAAAAATGGGAAATGCCATTTTCCTTGGTCTGTCCAGTGGGAGGGGGAGTGGGTTGGGGGTGTGGGAGATGAGCTGGATTGGGGGCGGGGGGCGGCGGGGGGGGGGGGGGGGGGGGGGGTGGAGGGGTGGAGGTGGGGGTGGTTTACTATTCTCTGGTGGGAGTACTCAGAAGTAGACCTTGGTTACAATATGAGCAACAGAGCTTACTGCTGTCTCTCCCCAGCGGTGGAATGGAACAGCCATGAATGGGGACGCCCGCCCCAGCAGCCCAGATCTGTCCTCCGGCCCCCTGCCCGACTGGAAGGAGTTCTGCGAGCTGCACGCCCGCACTTCCGCCTCCGACTTCGCCGACAAGTTCCGCCGCTTCGGTCAGCGAGAACCCCAGCTACGACTCCCCCGGAGCCGACGCCTCCTTCTCCCACCGCTTCGCCGAGCACTTCCTGGAGTGCTTCTCGGCGGCGCTCAGCCAGACCCACCCGCCCTGGCATTGTGCCCTTCGCCGGCCTTCAGAGCTGCCCGCTCCCCTACGGCCACGACTTCTACCTCCGCCGCCACCGCCACGCAGGGCGTCCAGCGAGTCTCTGGACAGCACGGACAGCGGGACGGGGAACGGCAGCCCCAGGGCCAGGCCCCACGGGGCGCAAGGCGGCGGCCCTCGGCCAGTCCCGCAGCTCCGAGGACGTCTCGGCTTCCAGGCTGAACCCCAAGACGCGCTTCAAGAAGGGCTTCTCCCTGCGCAACATGAGCCTGTGCGTGGTGGACGGCGTGAAGGAGATCTGGCACCGCCGCGCATCGCCCGAGCCCGACGCTGGCCGCAGGGCTAACGGGGAGCTCGGGGACAAGTGGACCCACCGCCTGCGGCTCTCCAAGGGCTCCCAGGGACACAAGGCGGAGCTGCTGGAGGTGCAGAGGGAGGGCGCCCTACGCTACATGGTGGCGGATGACACCACCTGCATGGGCAGCTCCCAGTGGCAGAAGTGCCGGCTGCTGCTGAGGAAGGCGGGGCCTCGAGTCGAGGGGGCGCGCTTTCTGCTGGAGTTCTACGCACCCCCCAAGGTGGGTCCCGATGTTCATTACTAGGGATAGCTGCTACATTATGCGAAGGATGTGCTTTGCCTTGTCTGTTCTGTAATGATCTTGATGATGTCTCTGTACGCACTTACTGTACGTCGCTTTGATAAAAGCTGGCTAAATTAATGTAATGTAATGTAATGTAATGTCCCGATAACGGGGTTCCCCTCTAAGGGACCTCATCCTGGCAGGTGCGATTGATGAGATGACGTTGTCTTATATGTGTGTGTTAAGGCTTGGTTGAATTTCGTTTCTTTTGCTGACCCTACGAAGATTCACTTAGCTTGAAATGTCTGTGGCAATAAAAGCTGCTTTTGGAGCAGTCATAGACGTGTCTTTCTAGAACCCGAATACCAGGCATCAACAAACATTTCATTAACAATCATTGTCTATCTCAGCCAATAGGGGGCAGCGATGAATCCCATGCAAGGTTAAACGTGTTTCTCCAAATTTAGAAATGAGATTACTGCCGTAAATTAGGCCTGTAGATCTCAAACGCCTGTTTTGATCTTGTGTATTGAGAGGGCCATCGTAAGGCTGATCTCTGCAGATTGCAGGTCAAAGCTCAGCACGGCTGAGGATCAGCGCTAGAGTAACGGGATCGCGGGCCGCCATGGAAGCGGTTTCGGATTTGTCGCGGTTGTGCTTTTCCCTGAGTCCAGCTGGAACGGCTCTGGAACGCGGCGTTAAGAGCACCAGCCAGCAGCACCTCGTGGTCCCGGGGACACCTGAGCCCCCAGCATTTTGGAAGAACATTAACACATGCCGTGTCCCCATTGACCCAGACTGCATGCGGCCGTTTAATGGAGACAACTTCCCCGTACAGAGGTTCTGATGATGACTCTCCAGAAAACAGTTTTTCTCTCTATTTTTAATGTCATTTTTATAGTATGAAATTGGAAAAAAAAAACTATTTCGCGGCGGGAAATCAAATGAGTAATAATGGATAGCAGGTGAGTGGGGATGCACTACTGGATGAGCCTCATTGACTTTGTTACAGCCTCCAAACCGCCAATCACTTTACCTGTGCTAAACCTCTTTACAGCTGGGCTGCTCTTGGTAAAGCTTTATCGCCACCTTCTCTGTTCCTTAAAAAGTGGCCTATTTCCCTGTGAAAGGTATGGCGGCCTTCAGCAGCCTGTGCCAGCAAGACCTCTCAGGTGTCGTACTGGATTGCAGCATCTGACCCCTCATCACAGCCAACAGCAATTAATAGTACCCAGGTTTTTAAGAGACTTAAGAGATTAGCATACTGGTGCTCATATGGGTATAGAGAGAAAAACATTATCAGGGGAAATTGTTCAAAGGGACCCCTGGGGCTGTACATTGAAAGTTGTATTGTAGTGTAAATGTATTTCTAGATTACCTTTATCATACATATCAGTAATACAAATGTCATGCGTATCATTTAACATGTCGTATGATATATCGTTTAGCATGTTGTATAATGTATCATTGAGTATGCAGCACGTTGAGTTGCCTGTAAAAAAGGACTATAAAATGGACCATGAGGAAACACGTTCAGTTGGACGTTGTAGTTCCAGGCACAGGGTGGCTTGTTGGGTCTGCTAAAACTTAAACTTAGGTTATATGGGTCTGCCAAAACATAACCTTAGGTTATATTTTCTAATAGAAAAATACAACGCATACACCTTGGGGCTTTGTGATGTCACACACTTCAGTCACGTAATTCAAAGAAACACGGACATTAATTTTCCCATCCAGGGCAATCCATTCCGCCTGAATCTGGCCATGAATAGTTCAATATGAAACAAATCTAAAAACTCAGGACTCAAAGAGAGCTGACAGCGCCATCAAATGTACTTCATGTGATTTATGTCTTCCATCGCTCATGCTTATGTTATAGAAAAGATTTGCATTGAAATACTGCCCCGTGGATTAATTATTAGGCTGCTGGGGGTAAGTCAGAGTAGAACTGGATATAGATGATTGCTATTATTTCTAAGATCATAATTTGAAAATGAAAGTAATGTGTGATTCATCATGCAGAATGAATCCAAACTGTATGCAGTCTACAGCACTGATCCTTTGTCAGGCTAAAGAATAGCTGTAGTTAAGCATTTCACCACTAATGTTAGACTTAATGACAATGTATTACGTTCCTGGTGAAAGAAAACACTTAACTCCCAGAAGCACTGGGCTGTTATTTGACAGCTGCGTTCTCCAATCACAGCCGTTTTCTCTCATCCCCCCCCCCCCCCCCCCCCCCCCCCAGTCCTCTAAACCCAAAGTGAGCATTCCTCTATCAGCTGTGGTGGAGGTGAGAACCACTATGCCTCTGGAGATGCCCGACAAGGACAACACCTTCGTGCTCAAGGTACGCCACACCCCCGTCTTTACAGTACAGTCATCGCAGACAGGATGAGCAATTCAACTTAGACATCTGTCTGTGTCATCTGAGAGTTAGGAACTCATAGAGGACAGGAAAGCAGCCAGCAAACATGTATTCTGCATGCATGCATGGTTCTGTATGCTGCAGTATTTTGTTCTTTCAAATCTGCACTTAAACGGATTGTAAACCGATGTAGTAACAGTAAATGGTGGTGATACACACACACACATATAGAAAGAGATGGTGCCTGTGAAATTGCAGATAGAAGCAGCGGAAAGGCTATTATTGTGCGAGTTTGTTCCCATGGTACACCACAGACCACACAGCTTAGCTTGTACTCAATCAGCACCTAAAACGGCGCTCTGCTAGTGCGCTATTCCCCGCGTGACGTCCATTAGCATCGTCCCCGCGACCTTTCATTTTCCGCAGTATTCAATCACCCGTTCCAATAGCCGTGACATGGTCTTTCTCCAGACAAGTTAGCGGAATAGGGTAGAATCCCCGCGCTGCAGTCTCAAGTGTACTCCCCAAGTTTTAAATCAGAGATGTGTTACCGTTGGAACAATTGGATGAGTGCAAGCTTCAGCCTTTCACTGGCCTAACCACTCAACATATAATGTTATGACACCAGACCTGTTGAGTGTAGCACTGTGTGCAAAAGGGGAAGTCAGATTCAGATCCTCTGCATGCAGTGCCAGGTGTGAGGTGTAATGAGCTCATTGCCAAACTGCTGTTAAACTGCTGTTGTTTTTGTTTTGTTTTTTTACATGTTGCAGGTAGAAAATGGTGAAGAATATATCTTGGAGACCATTGACTCACTGCAAAAACATTCTTGGGTGGCAGACATTCAGGATTGCATTGACCCTGGGTAAATACACTATATATGATGGTATGGTATAAGGAGATGTAATCTTTCAAAAGTAAATTTCCTTTTCAATTCCAGAAGACATGCTTAGTCATCCAAAGGGACAGAAGTCTTTCAGAAAATATTTCATTTTGCACAGATACAAGCAATTCCCAGAATGTGACTGAGTGTGTAAATCCTTTATGTCTGCAATTGCAGAACTATACACACATATATATTATATATACTGTATGTGCATGTATGTATCTGTGTTTGTGTTCTGTAAGCGACCCAAAACAGAGTGCTTGTTTGTGGGTTGTGTGCCAGTCTGATGCACAGTGCCTGTCTGTGGTGTCCATGCAGCAGGGACAGCGGAGATGACATTGAGCTGGCCTCCTTCCCCCATGGCCAGCAGCCCAGGGAGTTCCCCATGGTGTCCTCCTGCAGCTGTGAGCTCCTGTCTGAGGGTGAGTGACTGAGGTCCCCACTGCCCCAAGCAGCCAACTCACATGACCTTTTAAAAAACCCTTCAAGACGTGAAGCCTTAATTAATCTGTCATGGCCATGAAGGAAATGTGAAAAGAAAAAGTTCAGATCACCAGCGCATTTCGTCTGTCATTGTCAGGGTGTGATTTATCTCATATCGCATGCCTGGCGGCCTTATTCGTCATCCCGCCGATTTGTTATTTCACTATAGCGTTATCAGACCCAGAGCAGAGCAATGATCTCTGGGTTGTGTAGTCTCTCTGCTGCCAGAGGCCAGGGGCAAACATAAACATGCTGAAATCTCTGAGTGAGACTGTGCTGCTTGATTTTTCCCTGCACAGGTTTCCATCGAGTTCCTGCAAGCGTTACAGGAGCTGCGCTCTACAGCGCCCCCTCTGTCCGCTGTCGGGAGTCCCCCTTCACCGAGCACCCGTCACACATCCCCTTAGAATGCTTCCTGCAGTCGCTGGATGTCCCCGGACCTGGAGCAGGTAATATCCGCAGCAGCGCGCTCAGAGTAAAAGGTATGAGCATAGATTCTTTAGATCAAAGAGAATACACGCACATCCAAAATCTCAGACAGGTGCCGGACAGAAACAGTAGATTGAATGAAAAAAGGAAGAGTCTGCACACTGTATGTGCTTCCCAGTGTCAGAAATTTATTAACGCCAGTAAGTAACATTTCGAACCAAGTGGTCCTTCATCAGAAGAAATCATGAAGTCTGATGAAGAGCCACTAGGCTCAAAATGGTACTTACCGGAGTTAATACATTTATGACACTAGGGAGCACATACAGTGTGCGGACTTCCTTTTTTTTTTTCCTATTTTATCACAGATTCTTAAGACTCACCAGGTAATCAACTTTGTCTTCTTAACATTGCCAGCTCTGTCTCCCGTAATGCACAATCCAGAACACTCCAATTTGATCCATCTACCTGAATTTCATTAATGCAGTGAATTTTCTGTACGGTAATACAGCACCATAGAGTCCTGTTACCAGTGGGAACCTCATGTAGTTTAGAAACAGAGAGGGACCGAAGGAGTGTTGGAGTTGAGTATCTGGCGAGTCTAAAGAATCTATGGTCCGGGACTTTGCCTATCGATTATTACATTTTAATTATATTATAATAAAATTAATAGAATAATATGAATATGTGATGCTTTAATTATAATGTTATAGCCAGTTATTTTTGGTCATGTTTGAAGTGCCTAACTGGTCACACTGGTGTATTCACTCAGCTGGTTATAGTGATGGAGTAGAGGAGGCAGAGGTTGACAGCAGTCTGAGTGGATACCCATGGTTCCACGGCACTCTGTCACGGGTTCGAGCGGCCCAGCTGGTGCTGGCGGGCGGGGCACGCAGCCACGGGCTCTTTGCCATCCGTCAGAGTGAGACACGGCCAGGGGAGTACGTCCTCACTTTCAACTTCCAGGGCAAGGCCAAGGTGAGGTACAATATTTACAATTGTGTGCAATATTTTTTTGTTAAATCAGTGGCTGTCTATTTATTTCAGTGTTTTTTTTAGTTTTTTTTTACCATTGACATAACCAGATATAGAAAGATATGTAAAGTTTACGTGAAAGTCTGTTTTATAGATCTTAGTTCACAAGTTTGCAACTTTTTTACAACTTGTTTGCTGATGATTATTTATGTTGGAGGCTGGCTGTTACCCGAAATACCCCCCCTATGTCAGAGTAAGTTTTTGGGTTTAGTTAAGGTGAGACTTCAGTATTGTGAAAATGAACAGGACAGCACTTGACTGGCTGGCACAAGCTCTCCCATGTGCAGAATGAAAGTAATGGAATGACTGCACCCTGTTGGCCCTCAACCAGGAAGTAAAGAATTCCTTCCTACTCCTGTGTCGGTCACGATCACGTTGTGAGCGGATGCCTTATACTCGGGATGGCATTTACACTACACTTCAAGTGTAATTGTGTAATGTACAATTTTCCCACACTGCATTGCAGACCTCACAGTGCATATATCAGCTTTACGGGAGAGCCATCTCGACGTGGTGCTTCTTCTTCTGCTGTTATGCAGCAGAAGCTTGTGTGATGTGGACTAATGCTGCCTTTGATAATAATAGGTGATAATAACGCTGGTAACCATCCCTTCAACCAGCTGCTGTGTAACCTAGGCTCCACCCCCTTCCCCCCACCCCTCACACTCTCCCCCAACCATAGCACCTTCGGCTATCCGTGAACGACAATGGCCAGTGTCACGTGCACCACCTGTGGTTCCAGACAGTGTCTGACATGCTGCAGCACTTCCACACCCACCCCATCCCGCTGGAGTCTGGGGGCTCCGCTGACATCACGCTACGCAGCTACGTCCAGGTCCAGCCCCAGCCCCAGCCTGCCCTGCCAGGTACCAGGCCTCTCCCTCTGCCTCTCCACCCCCCTGCCCACTGTAACAGACACCCACAAACATCACTGCGAATCAAGGACACTGCTGTTAATCACGTCTGTCTGTGTGACCCGTCATCGTTGTGCATTACAACCGCTACTGTGAGTGGCAGTGTGATGGTCAGGGAATTGTGCTTGCGGGTTCAATACCGAGTTCAATACCGAGGTGTGGCATTGTCGTGGTGGCCTTCAGTGAAGAACTGATCCTGAATTGCTTCAGTAAACATCCAGCTGTACAAATAGATTAAATATAAAAATGTTAAGCTTTACAAGTTTCTCTGGATCGGGATGTCTGCTAAATAAATAAATACAAATTTGTGTCAGCAAATGAATGTGAATGTGAATCACAACGGCGAATATGAATATGTCATATATACTGTAAATATGTATGAATGGCATCAGTCAAAGGCCCAGACTCACCCTAACTGTGTGTTAATAGACAGATTTGTATTCAGGGGAAGTGCCTCTATATAATATCTCACTGTCTACAAACAAATTTAGCTGGCTGAAAAATTACTTCAATCAATGGCCAAGATTCAATACTGCCATATTGTGATTTGTCTTTCGCTCTGAATAACACATTTTAGCAAGTGACACATTTTCACTTGCCAGCTGCAGAAAGTAACAGAGATGTTCTATAAATAAATAAGAAAGATAACACTTGATTAGATTTGCTATTCAAACTTGAAGACAAAACCATCTTGAAGTTAAATTTAATTGATCTGGTTTATTTAGAAACATAGCTGTTAAACCAGAAATGTCTGAATTCTCATTCTAGTGCTGCTAATATCTTAAACCTCAGCTACCGTTTGACTGCGTGCCATTGTGCATTCAGATGCCCAAATCTGCAGAGAATTATGATGTAACAGCAGTCATGACTTATGGACAGAGCAGTCATAATGTGATTACGTAATTAAGATTCTCTCATGTTCCGTTCGTCTCGTCTTTTGGACAAGTCTCCTGACTCACTGTGGTCAATGAATATCTTACAGCTAAAAATTCCACACTGTTGCTCTCAATCTGGCCACCAGACCATTCCCCTCCTTGACATCTTATTATATATGGATTCCCTTGCATTCTCTATCTGCTTTCTGCTCCTAATCATCACTGTAAATATAGAAATAAGATTTCAGCAGATCTTCCTGCTTAAATAAAGGTTAATGCAGTTAGTTATCCTATAATATAACCTTTATTAATAAGCAAGTAATTTATTCCTTTGAAAAATGAAACATTTTGAACTGTAGTGTGACAATGAAACTGGTGGATATGCTGTTATATAAACTTTGATATTTGACTGCGTTTCAAAGGTGTTCAGGAGATTTTAAAGTGCAGTGCAGGGTTTGTCTGCGAGTCATTCAAATGAGCATCACGCTTTACAAACAAGAGGAAGAAAAAAACATGAGAAAAAAAAGTTATTTTTTCCATAGAGGAGAGGAAACACAGAAATGCAATAATCCCACTCGTGCAACTGAACCCCTCCCCTGACCTGTGCCCACACGGCCACTAGAGGAGGGAATGAATGCTTCCCATTGCCAGAGAACAGAGCACTGATTCAGTTTGGGAGGATGTACGTGTGGGGGTGGCTGGGAGAGGGGGGGGCTACTTTGCAAGTCGTCCCGCAGCAGCCCCGGCAGAGTCCGAAATCACAGCGCCTCTCTGTTCTCCCGCCCCAGGACCCCTCTAGCCTTTCACTCTTTACTCTGAGCGAATAAGCTGTTTACACTGTTGCGCAAAGGCAGTGAAACACAAGGCAAAGCCAGCGCCTCGTTTGCTCTTCGGCTCTGAGCTGTAAATGCCCACAGCCCCAGCAGTCTACAGGGCCTTCCAGGGCAGGCAGACAGGGCCTTTCAGGGCAGGGAGGCCCTGTCTGATTCCCCAGCACATGCTGAAACTCCCTATTCAGGGAATGATGGAAGGGTCATAATAACAACACAAAATTAGCGCACTTCACTGTTAATTCAGGAGCATCGTTTAGACTTTCTTTTCCTGCCATCTGATTGATTCTACCAAATTTTAGCCTGTGCTATATTAAAGATCAATGATTGGAACATAATTGGCCCACAATGACCATCAACCATAATTTCACTCTAACAGGTTTGAATTGAGTGACAGGACTCTTGTAAGTGGTACCCACCTTGTACGTACTGTACATGAGTGATACATGAGCTTCTTGCCGGTTCTTGTTTCAGCTAATGTTATCGCTTTTCCCAAGCGTGAACTTTTCCTTGTGAATGTCTTTCTGACTACCTGCTGGCCCCTCTGCCCTGGTCCTCCCCTGCAGACCCAGGTGTGCCTCCGCTCCCTGCCCCCTCCAGGGACACTGGTTGCCGGAGCGAACCTCCCCAATCCGTGCACTACTTCCCCGGAGGCCTGCAGCTGGCTGGGCCACCTACCGATGGCCCCCTCTCCCCCAGCTCTACCTCCTCACCAGCCGCACCGCCTCTCTTCACTCGGAGCGAGCCGGCGGGTGGAGGGGGGCTGCGGAGCCGGAGCGACAGCTCAGAGCACCTGCTGGGGCCCCCTAGTGGCTCTCCGGAGGATTACCATGAGAATGAGAGCACCCGGAGGACCAGAGCAGTGGAAAACCAGTATTCCTTCTACTGAAGCCAAGCTGGTCCCATGTGATCCGGGTCTGAGCTACAGGAAGTGCAGAAGTATAACTGCCCATGTTATAGATCACAAGGGAGTAGTTCTGAAGGATATAATACAAATTGCTAATTTGTTTAAGGTTGTATTTTAATACAGATTAAACTCGTCTTAGTCCTCTTCTTGGTTTTATACTGAAGTTGGTAATTAAAAATATGATTAACATTGTGGACAGCAAACAACAATATTGGAATTATATAATGGGTGTCCAAAAATGTACTCTTAAAATGCGTATGGAGGATTAAAAAAAATGTTTTTAAACATAATAGATACAGATAATGGTTAAACTTGCCAGGCGATGGCAGGAGATTAGGTTTGAATAACTTTGAATCATACAATTTTTTACCAGTAATACATACTTGGGTCTCTATGACAACAAGGTGCAAGTGAAACTATAATGTCCACTAAGGCCACAAAACCACATTGGCCATTTTACATGCCAGTTTGAAAATAGACCACTCTGGCAAACTGACTCTTCTTTTGGAGTGTCTAAGTGGAGCACTCTCAATGTACAAATAGAACACAGATTATGAACAACCGTAGTGTACACCAGTTCTCTGGTTGTGCGATTTATGAATACACCCTTTGTCTCCTGTATGGATGCCTTTGATGGTGTTGGATTTATTCATTGGGGAGTTGAGTTTGAGAGAGGAAAGAGGAAGTGGTCTGATGAATTCCCACATTAATCCACCCAGCCATTTCTTTCTTTAGCTTTTTGAAAACATTTCTGGGTGGGGGGGGGGGATATGTCGTCCATACCAAGCAAAAGGTTAAATGACTGTCTTTTTTTTTTTTAATGAATTCTCTGGTGCATTTACTTGTTTGTGAAAAGCTGCTGACCAACGATTCTGGACATTGGTCTGATGCTATGAGTCTTTCCACTGATAGATGAGCACAGTAGAATGGAAATACAGCAGCTTCAACTTTGCTGTGTTTTGTTCCAGTTTTTTCTATTTTAAGTGAAAAGTGTAACTGAATTTTATGAAACATTTGAGTCTGCTTTGGCTTGTGCTAACAACAAAAAACATTTTTTTTAAAGTGGTCAGCCAACCTCAGCTGCCAGAAAGAATGGTGAACTCGACTAAGGTACAGGCTAAGATAAAGATTATTGCTTAACTAAAACAAATACAGGGTGAATTTTCTTGGTGCTCTTTCAGTCAGTGTGTACAGTACATCTTGTGGTGAAATTTTTGAGTTTTATATGCTTTATAAGATTGCACTCTGCATATAGCATCATTTTACTGATGAAGGCAGTATACCCAAGCATTAGAACATAAATGAAAACCTTCAGTGTGGATCTTAAATGAATGGAGTTACTGGATTATTTTTAATCTACACACCTCTGTTTTTAATGTAAAGGCCAACATAAGACCACAATCCATTTATGTTTAAATTGCTCTTTGACTTCAACTGACAGCTTTCTCTCTGTCTATGTGTGTTTTGCACAGATTCACTTTAGCTTAGATCAGCCACCAGCTAAACCAATGATTCTGCACATGACCTTTCTTTGCATCTCAAATGCTTCTACAAGACTGCATTGATTGGAAGCACGATGGCAAATTGTGTAATGGTGAGATTATTTGGTTGTATGTTATCCTTTTCTTGTTGGGACCCTGGAGGGGTAGGGATAATGTAAGGGGGGATACAGTACTGTACCTCCCGAGGTTTGAGAAACTGCATTTTTTCATTAAATCCTTTAGTCAACTACACCTGAGCCAACTGTAATTTATATTAATTCTTGGAGGACTTTTTAAATTTATTTTTGCAACACTGGTCTGTTTGCATTACCTTTAAACACGCCAACCAAATATGTAAGTAATGTTCAGATGAACTCAGTATTATACACTCCCATGAACTGAGATCCTCTCTCTTGAATTATTTTGTGATTGTACAATAACAGATGCAGCTGATATATATATATATATATATGGTAGCCCAGCTTAATGTTTACATAAAATGGCATGTTCTTTTAAAGGACAAAAATGCACAACGTGTGTCCTTTTAAGGAAACACAGTCATGATTCCTAATTGGACCTTACTTATTGAGGAAAATATCAATAATCACCTGTTAATCATCACCTGTTAATCAGAGAACAAAGGGCATCTTTGGCAGAAATATTTTTGAATCTTCCAAACATCTTTATACTATATGCGAAATGGCAAATCAAAGTCCTGTCAGGTAGAATCTGGTGAGGTTATTTTTATTTATTTTTTTTGTAACCAAGAGACATTGACTGTAGTTATTCATGGCCCTTAGCCTATGCATCATGCAGTACTGCATGTGACAGCAGTGTGAACATTTGTGATATCTGTGTTTTGACATTTGCATTTCATTTTTTCCTGTAACGTGCTCTGTGGCCAATAATACTGTTAGAATGAAGTGACATTTCTTCAAGTCAAAACGTATACTTTGGTAAGTGGTAAAAACGTAATCTTCACCCAAAGTGTTAAAAATAAATCTGCCCAAGCATCAGCATCTTTTAAATGACGTCTTTTTGAGAAAAAACATCTTTCTGTTAAAATCGGTAGAAAACCATGAAAGTATTTAGGTGTGGGCCTCAGGACCAAGTTTGGGAAGCCCTCAATGGGCTAAGGCCTAAAACTGTCCTAATACCTGTTAACCACTCGCAGGTGCATAGAAGTGTTTATATCAACAACTATCCCACATACTGATCATTATTTGTCCATGACTGGACCCTCACTCTCATTTGGTGCTCTCCTTAAGGCATTTTATATAATGGTTGTACGAACAGTATTCACACTCACAGCGCCCAATGGAAAAGATGCCATAGACTGTGAGTGATGCAGGCAACAGGGTCTTCTGAATATTTCCCACCCCACATCCTATTACCTTTAATATCTACTGCAAATGGGTACTGTATATGATTGAAATCCTCCCCTTAAAGACTGACACTGGACACTTGGGGTCATGATTAAGCTTGGGGTCATGATTAAGCTTGGGGTCGTGATTAAGCTTGGGGTCATGATTAAGCTTGGGGTCGTGATTAAGCTTGGGGTCGTGATTAAGCTTGGGGTCATGATTAAGCTTGGGGTCATGATTAAGCTTGGGGTCGTGATTAAGCTTGGGGTCATGATTAAGCTTGGGGTCATGATTAAGCTTGGGGTCATGATTAAGCTTGGGTTATTTGCTGGTGGCTCAGTGGTGGGTAAAGGAGGGGCTGTTCCTACACGGGGTACCATGGTTCACCTTCAGGAACTCCCAAACGCTACCTGACCACTTCACGTGATAATTTATTTCATGTTGAATTTAGATCACAAGCTCCTGTAGGCATTTTAGCCCAGTTTGGAGTCTTCTCTGTTATTTTATGTAGGCCGGCCTATAGGCCATAGAGCACACCACCAGAGAAATGGCAGCCCCAATGAGTGGGTACAGCTTTAGTACAATATGTGCCAATGTAAAACATTGTATTTTTAGATTGTTTATTTCTTAACTATTGTATGTCTCCCGACAGACTTATTTATTTGAAGGGGGGGGGGTTGTTTGTGTGTGTTTTTTTTATGCAAAGTGCTTCAAAATACAGCAGGCCCTTTATAGGACATCACAGCCTGTTCACACAAGAAGCTTTATCGTATCGAGGGAAATGTATTTTCTTTTCAGACTAGCAAGGTTTTATTTTCTGTTCTCATTTTAAGCGTTTTCTACGTATGTTTTTTTTTAATCGCTGAACTTATTTTGTTGTTTGCTCACGTTTTGATGAGTCTGTCCACTTTTGTACAAAGTTATGTTTACCCGATGTACTACTTTATATTTGTGTGAATAAAATCGGTGAACAACATGCTTAAAATTTTTTGCTGTTTTTTTCCCTCTAGCTAGTGGGGGAGTGGAGGAAAGGAGGTGGGGAGGGAATATTGGAACGCAGCCCGGGACTCCGGAGCACACTTTTCAAAAAGTACACAAACATTTTGGTCGCATAAATATGACGTGAGGCTTCGTTTAAAAAAAAAAAAAAAGAGGTTCAGCTTCGCTGACGTTGCCCTTCAAATACAACAAAAACAACACGTGACGTGGCAGCAAAGATGGGGCAGATCTTGAAAGATTTTCCAGACAAATGGTGACTCAAAACTAGCCCAAAATATATTTTTAACCGAAACCAACGTATTTTAAATAGATAATCATCATATTTTTACTTTTTTAAATAAGTGCATGCTTTGCGACTTTTCATTTTTACCTGTGACTGCACTTTGAAAGTATCCCAATTTAGCTGTAAAACCACGGACATGGCAACACTGGTGGGACGTCTTATGACCTGCTTCCGACACTTCCCCAGTAAGTTTGGAAAATAGTATTGAGGATATTTTTTGCGGACTGCTAAACAATGCACATTAAACAGCACACTTCTGCCAGTGCACTGTAAGCAGGAGACAGGGCACAGTAGATAGGGCTCTGATGCACTGTGTCCGAATACGACCCCTACACCCTTTTGAGGGCGCATATTTGAGTCCACTTTTGAGTGGGCGACTTTTTCTCACAAATGGGGGCACTTAAAATGCCAGGATGAACCCCTTATTTCCAGGGTGTTGTTGAATGAATTCAGGGGTGCGTCCCAATAGTGAAAAAATGCCACCTTTCCTTCTCCACTACCACTCCTCTACTTCGTGCCCCGGAAACGGATCTTTGTGTTTTAATCTAATGTCGCTGATTACATCTTAATTACGTATTAATGCTTACATATTAATTAATGTCTCGACACAAACCGCAATGTCATCTACATTGGATACTGTACATGCAAATACTTGTACTGAAAACGTTCAGGCAGTTTTGCATATTTCCAGGTAGGAGAGGAGTGGGAGTGGAGGAAGGGAGGTGGGGAGTGGAGAATATTGGGACGCACCCATAGTCGAAAAATGCACCCTCCCTTCCTCCACTACCACCTCCTCTATTCCGTGCCCCGGAAACGGATCTTTGTGTTTTAATCTCATGTTGCTGATTACATCTTAATTACATATAAATGGTTACATATTAATTAATGTCTCGACGCAAACCGCAATGTCAGGTACATTGTATATTGATGTACATGTAAATACTTGTACTGAAAACGTTCAGGCAGTTTTGCATATTTGCGGGTAGGAGACGAGTGGTAGTGGGGGAGTGGAGGAAGCGAGGTGGGGAGTGAAGAATATTGGGACGCACCCCCGGAGCACACTCATCTGCAGAACTGTGCACTTATCCGACAATTTCAGTAATTAACTCGGAAGTAAAAACGTAAAAGACATAGAGCGTGTATGCATAGAGTGGGTCCTATTACGAACTACTCTTTTTTATTTTTGTTAATTCTATCTTCATTCATAATCTACACTTTGTAAAAATCGTCATATGTTAACTGATTGATATTCTCAATAAAAATAAAACATATATTAAAAATATATTACAAACTACTTCCTCAGTAGTTTGGGGGGATTTCTTTCCACACTGCTTGCAAAGTGAGGGGACAGTATTTGGACACAGCCCAGCAGTTCTCGGACCTCGATTTGAATACCAAGGGCCCATGTTCGGGACACCTGTTTAGGCTGTATTGTTATCCAATGGCAAATGTCTATTATTATCACGTGACGTAGCTTCCTGTTTAGCGGTATCATTTGAAAACGTCAGTCTCAACCCAGTGCGGAAGATTGTTAGCGGAGCGGCTAGCTAGCAACTACGTCGATAATGGCTTTCGCAAGAGTACAGAGACAGAAGAAAAGAGACCGGGAGAAAAATGGAACAAAGCTCCCAAAATTGTATGCCTTTTTCAGACACCCATCGTCACCATCGCGCCTTCGCACTCCAACCAGCAACAACCTAGCCATAAGACCGGAGAAGGATAGCCTACAGCTAACGCGTTGCAGGTGGGTATCGGAGAAGTGAAACTGCTCGGACACTTGCAAGCTGCAAGTGAAGATTCAGACCTAATAATTCACAATTATAGTTTTAGCCCCCCCCCCCCCCCCCCCGTTTTTGAGAACGCAAGACGGGTAGCATTTTTGATAGCAGTTGCCAGACCAGTTATGTTATGCTGCACCATCACTGCTGCCAGATATGCAGTAGACATGGATGGATCACTTTAAGGGTGGTTTCTCCTGACGAATTTTCCTATTGAACTCTATGGAAAAATAAGTCCTTCAAGTTATCCATCCATATCTACTGCAGAATGATGGTTTAAGGCTTGTTTGATACACCAGACCCTTGATGACTTAGAGCCATTTAGCCTACCACGTGTTCCATACTGTTCTGATGTAATTTACAGCTAAATCTAGTCCCACCCCCCAATTCCCATAGAGATCCATTCAAAAGCAGAGACATTATAGTATCGCTTGTAAGAGTACCAGAAAATAAGATATCAAGAGTCTTTTGATGTTGTTGGGTCACAGACATCAGGGCGTCATGGCATGCAAAGGATATGCAACTAAATATAAAAAATTTAAAGGCACAGTCAACTTAGTGGATGTAAACTTCTGATCCACTGGAATTGTGATATAGTGAAATAATCTGTAAACAATTGTTGGAAAAATTACTTGTGTCATGCACAAAGTAGATGTCCTAACTGACTTGCCAACAGTATAGTTTGCTAACATGAAATCTGTGGAGTGGTTAAAAATTAGTTTTAATGACTTCAACCTAAGTGTATGTAAATGTCCGACTTCAACTGTATATGTGTGTGTGTGTGTGTGTGTGTGTGTATATATGTGTATGTATTTTTATTTGTGATGCTTGATTCCGTTTATTCAATAGGCTCTCTCGGACTTGCCTGCGCTTTCCGCCAGATGAGGCCATGTCCGTAGGCCTACTGAGCACTGTCCATGGTTATTAAAGATAATCTGACCTTAGTACCTACAGTACCAAGGGCGTTTCCCAATAACCCAACGCACTGTCTAGATCAGGGGTGGGCAATCTTATCCTAAAAGGGCCGGTGTAGGTGCAGACTTTTGATTTAACTGACTAAAACACCTGATTCAACTAATTAACTGATCATGGTCTTCAATCAAGACCTTTAAGTAGAATCAGTTTTGTTAGTGCTGAGCTAAAACAAAAACCTGCACCCACACCCTTTTCGGATAAGATTGCCCACCCTTGGTCGAATTTATGCTTGACCCATCAAATTGCACAGGCTTCTATGATGTACAGGGCGCAATGGGAGTGTGTGTAGGCTATGTTCGGGGGTATAATGCTTGCACAGGGGCCTGTCATGACTGGCTTTTGCCATCGCCATGACTCTTGGTCGTTTGGTGTCTAATGAAAAATCGTGTACACAATCGTAAATGGAGAGAGGTTTCTTTTGCAATAAGGAAAGTGTGCCCCCTTGTGGCCTTTTGCCGCCATCGCCTAGGAATTCTCAATTCTGCAAGTGCTGTACTAAGTTCAGGTGTGCTTTGAATCTGAGGGGAAAAATGCGAACGGAATGTCACATTTTTGAAAATCATAATGTCAAACCTAACGAGATGCTGTACTCCAGTCTTAAACAGCTTGGATGATGACAAAATATTTCATGTATGCTCATATACCTAGTTTCAGTTATTTTAAGTTATAAACCCCAATTCCAAAAAAGTTGGGACGGTATGTAAAATGCACATAAAGGCAGAAAGCAGTAATCTGTAAATTCTCTTTTACATATATTTAATTGAAAACGGTACAAAGAAAATATATTTAATGTTTTACTTCATCAACTTTATTGATTTTTTAAAAATATACACAAATTCTGAATTTGATGCCTGCAGCATGTTCCAAAAAAGTTGGGACGGACAAAAAGACTGGGAAGTTCAAAAAACGCTTGTTTGGAACATTCCACAGGTAAACAGGTGATGCTATCGTGACTTTGTATAAGAGGACATCAAAAGACTTGATATCTTATTTTCAGGTACTCTTACAAGCGATACTATAACCTCTGCATTTTTTTTTAACTGAAAACATCTGTCGCCAAAACCTGTATGAAGAAGCCATTTTAGGGAAATAGAATGATAAGAAAAATAAATATGGGAAAGGACACAATATTCAGAAATACAATTTATTTCTCGAGCCTACTTAATGCATTTCACGGCACACACATTATCAATTTATATATATTATATATTGATAATATATTATTTATATCCACGTATACATATATACATAAGGCACATATGCTTTTACAGGCTATGTTATCTCCTTGCCATTCTGTAGCAACAATCACTACTTCACCCAACTTTGGTTAACATTGATGAGAAAAATGTTACAATATTATTCCATTTACTCTCACCCCTGAATGGAGCCAGCATCAGGAGTGCTTCCCATAACTGCCTTTACAAAGTCACGAAAGTCCACGCAGTGCACAAATCATCCCTTCAGTCAATACACAGCACTGCAGAATGCAATACACATATATGTATTAATACCATAGAACAGGAGTTTTATAATCATGTGAAGTTCTGTGAATGCATTAAAGGCTTAGCATTAGAGCATTTCAGAGCCTGTTATCTTTGAACAGTCATATTTAAACCCAAAGCCCAGAAACAGTACTAACAACATAATTTGAATATTCGCAACATTGCTCTTGTTATAATAAAGTATCAAGAAGACCATCACAAACATTTTATGTTAAGGAAAAAAAATCATCAAAACTGTTCTAGAATCCCATCTTGCAGCCAATAGCCTGCTTAACAGCAAAGCTAAATATTAGCCCTGCACTTTTACACAGCGTTGTCTGACTGTAATTACTTGGACCCACGCCAATCTAACCACACTTGAGGTAGGCCTATACTAACACAAAATGATCATGAGATCTACTGAGGTAGCATATGTAGGCTATTCATTGCCAGCCGGTCGTTAAAATTTCATGCTGAACAGGATAGCCATTGCCATAACTAACAGGAGCCCCACCGTCAATTCGCTTGTAACGCCCTGATTCGGGTCATCGCGCTTTTTCATAATCTCCTGTCTGCGCTGTCGTAACTCCTTCTCCCGTTGGAGTTGCTCGTTGTAGTGAGCCCGATAGAACGCATCGAAATCAAACACGGACTTTCCATCCATGCCTACTGCGGGTGAATGATGGGACCTCTTCGGCTGCGATGCCGTGCTGGAGCTGGACGCTTCCTTGGCCGAGGGTCTTCCCGCTCCCTGCACGTCGGCCTTGCTTAAGATGCCATGGTCATATTTCTTTTTCAGACTCTTGTTGCCCAACACGTTGTAAGCCTCGGTGATTTCAGAGAAACGCTTCGTGGCCTCCTCGCTACCCGCGTTCTTGTCTGGGTGATAGATGAAGGACTGTTTGTAGTAAGCTGTCTTTATCTGAGCATGCGTGGCATTCGTGGATACCTGAAGAATGTCGTAATACGCCGTTTTGCTTTGATATGGGGGCGGGTCGGGTCTACTGTTTTTCATGTAAGCTCGGACTGAAGACAGGACCTCTCTATGAGATCGCTGCAAAAAACTGCAGCGGGTCCGCTCTCTTTCAGCTAACATCACAGTGGAGAATGATCTTTTCTGTTGTGCACATGTCCCACGACTTTCGACAAGGACGGCAGCCGTCAATAAATGTTTCCGTTTCCCAACTGAACTAGCCATGTTAACGAAACGAACCAGTCTGTGGAGAACCAAGCGATGTGTTGTAACAGTCCGTGTCGTCAGTGTACTCGTTCATATCAGTCGTTGACAGATGGCGCAAGGTGCTCTGCTTGATAACATGAAATTACGTTACACAGAGCGTGCTCTCGACTGCACACAGAGCGTGCTCTCGACTGCACTCAGAGCGCTGTCCTCCAGTAACAATCGTGCGTAGGCAAAGAGGAAACAAAGAGGAAAGTAACCCATTCGAGCTGACAAATAAAGATCAGCTCACTCGTTTCCGTAAACAACTGAGTAGGCTAACTTTGTCTCTCGGACCGAACGGCTTTGCAATACTATCCTGGGAAACCACCAACGTTACCGATTCACACACATGAACTACCTCCTTGAGCTTGTATTGTGGTCCACACATTCGAGATCCACTGGACACGACTACTGCTACAGTGGTCCTATTCGCCGTCTTCTCTCCAGCCCTCGGAAATAAGAATTTATTTGTCTTTTTCAAGTGTGACAGCTGCCCTTCCAAATGTGCGTCCGACCTCCGCCATTTTTGCAGGCGGAGAGACCGGACGCTCAAACAGATACAACTTCCGGTGATTCTGAGCCCTATAATGTAATGAGAATCGTCGCGAGACTATTTGAAAGCACTAGGCCTATCCAGCGCCGGGATGATTTCAAAATCCTTCGTAATTGACTATAAGAAATAAGTATAATAAATAAAATGTATATAATGCCTTTCAAAACTATTCGCACCCTTGATAAAAACCTTTATAAAAACATAAATGGTGTATGAAATAAACATAAGTAATTATCTATATTGTGTAGGCAACTCACAAAATTAATATTTTATGCAAAGACAATTATGCAAAGACAAAGTAAATGTATTTTCTCCAAAAAAAAAAAAAGTCACCATTGACACCTCTAATTATTTAAAATGAAATCCAACAAATCTGCATTAACATGGACTTTAAAAAGTTATTGATGGAGGAGTTTTTGCGTATTGTTTCCAGTAAAAATATGAAAAGTAAAGCGTAACAAGAAAAGTAAGTTCAATACATACATGTTCTTTAAAAAAAATGTTGTGTTAAACAAGGATACATGAACTGTTAATCGGCTCAAGTAAAAGGATGGAAACAAGCATGCTGTCCTGCATAAGGGACCAAGGTTGGGAGACACCACAGAAGCATGCCTCTCTGAGAACTTGTACTTATATTCACCAAAAAAGTATGACATCATAAACAATATGAACAAGTGACACCACTAGACGTCGTACTGTAATGTGTCAGACATGTGAACTAGCAGCTTGCAGTAATTGCTTGCTAATGGTCCCAAATGTGAACGCTACCCCAATGAGCATGCATTATTTTAAACTGAAGTACTGAATGAGCTAACATGGATCTCTATACGTGCCTCATTGGTGCATCTTTAATTTACTCATCGGAGTATGAGAAGTTATAAAATTTTAAGGGCATACAGTATAATTTCAAATGTAGATTAAAAATTACAGTATTGCACTCAATCCCTGAATATACAGTTTATCCCAAGTGTGCCCAGGTAGATTTCAAGCACGCTCAAAAGGTGTATGTGACCCACTTGGTAATAGAGAATGTTTAGGTTCTTTCCTTTTCAGCTTGGAGTAATATTAGCCCTGCTAATAAACATTTTTATGTTGTATTTTTTAATACCTATTTTTATTTTTAATCCTCATCTTCTCTTTTGTCTGTTACCTTTTCCTTATTGTGGTATTCTCTTATTTTGAAAGTGCTTTGAAAATACTTGAAAAGATTTTATAAATCAAGACTATTATTGTTTGTTGTTATTAATTAGCTGAAACAGCCACTGGCCCACAAAGTTGTTCTGTTTAGCCTATTGAAAGAGATTCACAGCACTGATATATAAACATATTACATTCAGACTTTTTTTTTTTTTTCAGGACATACTGTATAATAGCTTTTCTTCATTTCAACAAAGAAAGTATTTTTATGTTTGGGGAACAAAGCTCACACAACAAAATGCTGTTTGTCCTTGGTCTATTTTCCACCCTTCATGGAGGTGTATGTGGAGGTTTGTATGGCTTTGCTCAAGCACAGTCTCCTCCCCCAGGGGGCGTTTGACAGTGTGCCGAAGTGGCGCTCTTTGAACAATGTCTTGGTCTCGACTGCTGCTAAAATTGGGCTTTGGCGCAGTGCTTCACATGTGTGAAACGAGTGACAAATGAGTCAGACCCAGGAGAGGATGACCCATCTACCCACCAGGCAACCTACACACAAGTTTGTTTAGAAATGAGACGTCCCTCTCCTTTCTTAATGTTAACCTAGCAATAGGAGATCCTGGTGGGAAGTTTCAAATTTAAAAATGAACCGCTCTTCCCTAACAAACCCATTTATTTAGAACTCCTTGTCAGTGCATTTCATTAGACTGTGGCAGGTGTTTGGCTTTGTTGCAAAGCTGATTGGAATACACCAGCCAGGTCCTTTGACTTGTCTCTTGTCTGATCAGATATACCTTGGCCATTAGTTTTTATTTTTACAGGTTTTAAACAGAATAGTCACATTTACCCTGATTTCTTTTTGTCAGTATGGTTTATGACAGTTTGAAAAAGCATTTTTTATTGACAACATTTTTTAATCAAACAGCCTGCTTTTTTAAAGTTATGTTATAGACTGCATGCAGTTGTAATCAAAGCAGTGGTCTTTATAGATGTAACATAATTTTACCAGCACATAAACATGATATTACATTACAGTCATTTGGCAGACACTTTTATCCAAAGCGACAGACAGTAAGTGCCTACAGAAGGTCATTGAAGCAACTACAAAACAGATTAGACAAAGCCCATCCTTCCCATAATGTAGCAGCTGTCCCTAGTAATGAACATTGAATATAGTTCACACAGTAAGCTATGGGTAACTCAGCTATACCTTCTAAACTAGCAGGCAGTGTTTGAGTAGAACATCGACGAATGGGGAGTTTGTTCCATCACTGGGGAGCTAGAGTGGAGAAGCTCCGCAGTTGGGACGAGCGAGAGCCGTTGACACGGAGGGAGGGAAGTGCGAGTCACCCTGCTGTAGCACAGCAAAGTGGTCGAGCAGGAACATAGTGCTGGATTAAGTCCTGCAGGTAGGAGGGGCCTGTCCTATTGGCTGCAGTGTAGGCCAGGGTCAGAACTTTGAACATCATCCTGGCCGCGACCGGCAGCCAGTGGAGTGACCTCAGCAGGGGGGTGACGGGCGGGAACTTCGGGAGGTTGAACACAAACCGGGCAGCCACGTTCTGGACAAGTTGAAGAGGCAGAATGGTTGGCTTGCGAGAAGGGAGTTACAGTAGTCCAGGTGTGAGGTGACCACGTCTGGACAAGAAACTGGGTGGAGTAAGTGGTCAGGTACGGTCGAATCCTCCTGATGTTGTACAGGAGGAACCTGCAGGACCGTGCTGTTGCCCTGATGTGCTCTTTGAAGTCCAGCTGGTCGTCCAGGACCACCCCCAGGTTCCTTGCTGAGCGGGGGGCAGCCACCATGGTACCGTCGACGGTGATGGAGAGGTCATGTAGTGGGGAGGTCTTGTATGACATGAAGAGGAGCTCTGTCTTGTCATGGTTGAGTTGGTGCTTCAGTCACAGCCAGGAGAGCATGCAGTTTCAGTAGAATGCCCAGTTCTGAAGCCGGACTGATGAGGGACGAGCAGGTCGTTCTGTTGGAGAAAAACAGTTGCTTAAGGACAGCTCGTTCAAGAGTTTTGGACAGGAAAGGCAAGAGAGATACAGGATGATAGTTCCTGACATCAGAGGGGTTCAAGCTACGTTTTTTAAGGAGTGGGGTAACACGGGCAGTCTTAAAAACAGCAGGAACATGGCCACAGGTTAGGGAGGTGTTGATAATGGAGGACAGATATGGAAGAAGCTCACCGGATATAGGCTGGAGGACTGCTGAAGGGATCGGGTCCAGTGGGCAGGTGGTTGCGCGATGGATAAATCACTGACACTAACGATATTAACATTCAATTACAAATTGATCCCTTTGAAATCCCTTTCATACACTATGACTAGTGGGAGTGCTAATACAAGAAGGAACGCAATGAGGCATTTTGCTTTAACCCCATTAGTTCCATTAGGCAAGTTTAATGGCTGTATGCTCATGAACCTCAGTTTTTAATGTCAGCACAGTCCAGTTGTTTCGCAAGTTAATTTACTTTAAAAATATAATTGGAGCATTTTATAGGCTTCATATGGGACCCTCTAACATGGGCACCACAGTTGGGAGATGTTACAAACCATAACTAATTAATTGTGTGCTTAAATGTTTTTAAGTCTTTGATGTGTATGTGTAACGATTTTCTGTTTGACTTTAGATTTTAAAACATTTATTTTGATCTCAAGATAATGGGTTTTATTGTCATCATAAGACTCATTCTGGGGAAAAAAATCTGGGAATTATAGCCAGCAGAGGTCCCTATTGTTCAAGCAAAACTGCCCTAAGCGGAAGACTGAAATTCAGAGCTCAGTTGGGCGTTATCTTTCTACAACCTGTTTCTTTTTATAAGGAAGGTATATAAAAAGAAATGCGATGATATTTGATCTTACGTATGATTATAAAGGAGTGCCAATTTAGTCTAGATGTCGTGGTACGTCTCATTAATTAAATGTCTTATGTAATTGATAGGCTATGTAGATAATCATTGTGACCTAAAATGTAAGTGTCAAACACGCATGTAATTCTATTTTAGCTTTCATGTGAGCCAGCTTACATAAAGGGGGGAAAATCACGTTCTCTCTCCGACTCAAAATCAGCCATGCGCGCTCTTGGCGTCTCTACACCCCTTGCGCGTCCCCGCCCCATATTGCTTTGAAAAAAGGAAAGGAAATCGGCTGAGCAACCAAGAGGAGATACTGGAAGCATCTTCTTTCTGAAAGAAGCTACAAGGGAAACTGGTGGAGAAGTCCAATATACAACATGAAGGACCGTACGCATGAGCTTAGGAGTGTAAGTGTTAGTAATATTTTTCTGATTTCTATGAGTTTGGACACAACTGAAGCAAACGGTGGTTTAGTGTCGGTGAAATAGCGTGATACGACGTGCATTGTAGCGACGATTCGCAGAACGTAATACTTAAATGCACTTTCTCTTCATTTGAGGAAAAAGGCTTTAAACGATATGTACATAAACGTTGTAATATGAAGTCCTAAGGATAATGGAATAGCCTACACACGATGCATCCGTATATTATTTAGTTTCAGATAGACAATTTAATATTTGAGAATCATTCTATAATTTATTGTCGACATTCTAACCCTAGGTAACGTTAGTGGTTATGTAGCCTATTAGAAGCTTTATGGGTTTTGATTAACGACTGTCAGAACGCTTCAGTTGGACTGGGTTTGTCAGGTGGCGCTTTCTGTGTGATGGCCAAATACATGTAACGTAATCAAACTACCCGCAATACTGAACATGGAAATTTTGTCAAGTTGTCGGTCTCAAAATGTTTTTTTTTTTTTGCGATTTAATTGGCTTCCTGAAAGAGTGGCAACGGTTACTTGGATCCTGGTGTTCGGACACTTTTTATGTTCATTGATTTATAATTGAATCGTGGACTCACGGATATTTGAGGCTTTGTGAGTCGATTCAGAAACTAATTAGGTGCAATTATTGTCAAACCAGGTCACGAGGGCTTAACGTATCAGGCGAGTGACCTCCAAATAAAGCATCGATGCTTTGATTGGGGTCTGTGAAGTGTTACCCATCTCAGGAAATGGACCTGTAAGGATGGATACTGAATATTAATTTAAAACCACAAATTATTTTATTAACGTGAACATAACCACTAAGTAGAGTTCAGAAAATACATTACTGAATATATGGTTTTGTGTTTACGCATGAGTTATAATAATCAGTTGGTTGAAATATTAATACGTTATTAACACTGGCACTGCCATTGCATACATATGTAGGCTGCTGCGCTTCACAGAATAGCCTACGTATTTTACACAACTTAAAAGTAATGACTGAGGTTCTTTGTGAGGTGTAACTGAGCTGAATCAGACCTAAAATTGTGAAAATATATGTGTATTGTAAAGTAGACTTTCCCCCACATGTTGAATAACCGGATGTCAAGCAGGTCACATTTTGATCTCATGTGAGTGAATGTTATTTATATCTCTTGCATATAACAATAACCCTGTTTGCTCATTGACCACCGGATTTCATCTGAGGTATTAATTAACTCTCTGGGACTGTCTTGACAAGATTCACTGTAGTCATTTTCTACAGAGAGAAGCAGCAACTTTTTTTTGTTTTTGTTGCTTTTTCTGACAACTTGTCCAGGTCCAACCACACACTTGATATGAGTGATCAGAAATTAAGAGAATGCACATTATTGATGCTGTCAATTGGAAAATAATGCAAGCATTGGATTAGTCTGACGGATTTAATCAGTGTGAGTATTCCAGGTCTAATTATGTAAGAGCCTGGTTTGAATATGAACACAATAAATATATATATATATATTTATGCCGTTACGTCATAAAAAAGGAATCATTTTTAATATTTGTTGCATATCTTTTGCATGCCATGACTCCCTGATGTCTGTGACCCAACAACATCAAAAGACTCTATCTTATTTTCTGGTACTCCTACAAGCGATACTATAACGTTTCTGCATTTGAATGGATCTCTATGGGAATTGGGGGTGGGACTAGATTTAGCTGTAAATTACACTGGAACTGTATGGAACACATGGTTGGCTAAATGGCTGTAAGTCATCAAGGGTCTGATGTATCAAACAAGCCTTAAACCATCACTCTGCTGCCAGACATACAGTAGATATGGATGGATAACTTGAAGGGTTTTTTCTCCTGACTTATTTTTCCATATAGTTCAATATGAAAATTTGTCAGGAGAAACAACCCTTAAAGTGATCCATCCATATCTACTGCATATCTGGCAGCAGAGTGATGGTTTGAGGCTTGTTTGATACCTCAGACCCTTGATGACTGACAGCCATTTTACCAACCATGTATTCCACACTGTTCCAGCATAATTTACAGCTAAATCTAGTCCCCCCCCCCCGCAAAATTCCCATAGAGATCCATTTAAATGCAGAGCTGTTATAGTATTGTTTGTAAGAGTACCACAAAATAAGATATCAAGAGTCTTTTGCTGTTGTAGGGTCACAGACATCAGGAAGTCATGGCATGCAAAAGATATGCGACCAAATATTAAAAATGATTACTTTATTCTATATATAAATGCAAGGGTGCCAATAATCGTGGCACACATGGTTTTGTTAAAAATAATTATTTCTTGATGAGGGATTTTTTTTCTCAGAAGAAATTTACTTCAATTAAAGGTTGGATTTTTCCTCATTTTTTCAGTGTGAGATTAAGCTAATTCACCAAATGGTGCCAATAATAGTGGAGGGCAGTGTGTGTGTGTGTGTGTGTGTGTGTGTGTGTGTGTGTGTGTGTGTGTGTGTGTGTGTGTGTGTGTGTGTGTGTGTGTGTGTGTGTGTGTGTGTGTGTGTGTGTGTGTGTGTGTGTGTGTGTGTGTGTGTGTGTGTGTGTAAAAGCATAAAATGAGTTGTTTGAGGTTAATAACTTTTCTGCCATTTATAGATTTATAATTTTTCTTTAAAGATGGCCAATTAAGTGATATTTATTCCGCAACAAATTCTCAGCTCTGAAGTCTATTGACTATTTCTACAGAGCCCATTAGTTCTCCTACTGACCCCATCCTCCAGCAGGCTAATCACCTGGGTGGGGTGGGAGGGGGGACCTGGGATCTATGCCAGTGCAGTATTCCTCTGCTGGCTGCTTTGATCGGATGTGGATGGTGACACCTGGTGTTCCAGTGAAAAGAGTCTCCCAAAAAAAAAAGGCAGACGATCTTTGAATGTAACAAAGAAGGTGCAAGACTTTTTCTGCCATTAATTTTAAGAGGAGGAAGATTATTGGAAGTGGCCTTGGTAGTGCTGTGTGGACGGGTGCTGCCTGGAGGGGGTGTAAGTATCAGCCTTTTGGAGAGCACAGTACATAATGAACACTGCACACAGGGCCCAGGCAGATGAGAGGGTTGGTGAGGCGGTGCGTTTTTCTCCCGGATTAGAACGGCCAGTTTTATTCTTAGGCCTGTCTCTGCACTGCAACATCCTCCACCAATTTGGCCACCCTTCTTATCGCTCAGCAGTTGGCCAGCTGGGCCGTGCAGCCGTTGTATCAGTCTAGTACGCTTCATGGGGGGGGGCTTTCTTTTTTTTAAAAGTTACATTTTGAGGGTTTTTCAGCTTTCTTGGACAGCACAGTGTAGAGAGACGGGGAAAGACATGATTGGAACCGCCGACGTCGCAGCTCACAATGAGCTTACAGGCTACGCCACCGAGACACCCCATCCATGGGGGGCTTTCACAGGCAGACTCTGGAAGTGTGATTGGCCACAGGGGGCCGGCCTTGCATGGTGAGATGAGATGAGCTAGCTGATATCCTCCCTCCTTTGGTGTGATGCTATGACCGATGACATCATGCTGCTCTGGTCTCTTCAGCCGAGGAATTCTTTCTTTTCTTATTTTTTGTTGCCTGACTGTCAAACAAAATAAGAAAGAGCTGACAAGGATATAATACATATCAGAGGTGTAAAGCGCTGCAATGTGAGAATATGGAATGGCTGTTCTTGTTAAGTCTTTGCTGTCAGGAGCTATTCACAAAGCTCGTTGTCATTGTGCCCCTCTCCCATTTAAAAATATTGGCGGTGCTATGCTGTCCCATTCCCTGCACAGGCAGCTCTTACAGGTCCTTCTCTGATGCCATCTACCTGAGTCAATGGCTGCTTTCTGCTCTGCATGCCCCCCAGAGTACCCTGGCAGAGCCAGGGCAGATCACAGCAGAGTCATACCTCTGGCTCACAGCTGGTAGCCTGTCTGTGTCTGGCGAATGGCTTTGGGGTGATTATGCAGCTGTAGCCTTGAGCTACTTAAAACCCACCCTACCTGAGTGAGGCAGTCAGTTTCATCCTGCAACTGTGGGCTCCTGTCTGCAGTCAGGTGAGGTCATAATGCAGGATCGGGCCGGTAATGTCTAGGTTGCAGGGCTCGTCTTGCACACGTCGGGGCAACTTCACTTCTGGCCACTTGGGTGCCTGTGAGGATGTTCTCTGACTGATGAACAACATGTATGGCTTGCTGGTGTCTCTTTGCATTACACCTAACGTAATCAAAATACTCCCCGTTCACTCGTTTGCATACGTGTCAGGTGAATTATTCATCTCCGCTGCGCCATTAGAAGGCACAGTGAATGCCTGACTGCATGCAGGTGATAATTTGAAGGGGATTACACCACCATATTTGTCTGTGCTATGAAGGTAATACTGGTGCGCCGGTTTATTTTGAATTTTTCTGTGATTACATGGCATCCTGTTTTTAAATGTAAACGTGCAAAAAGTGTAGGTGGGTAATTTCATTTTCATTCAGAGTGAATGTTCTTGGTCAATACCTCCTTCTCCTCCTTGGAGGTTCTATAGTTGTGTTGAACTATAGGCCTAGTTAAGCGTCTTTCAGTATTTAGAAAAGCGCTACATAAATAAAATGTATTATTAGTCGTCGTAGTTTCGCTGTATGGTTAGTTAGCTATTTTGCTTGTGGTTCATAAACCCGTTATGAACAGCAAAGCTCTTCATATCTTATTTAATTTGGCAGTTCTTCTGAATATCCAGTGTGTCCAACCTTTCTGCTGAGAGGTTCACTTTGGAATGTAATTGTAAGTTTTCTTGGTGAGACGTGTGGCGCGGTTCCTAGGTGCACTTTCTCGCGTGTGGTCCCTTCTCGATCTGTTACCCTGTCTGATTTCTGCCTGTCTGAATAAAGAAAAAAATACGATATGAGGGCGGACCGTCCTGCTTTTCTTCATATAAATAAAATAAAAATATGAAAAGTTATGATTTTAAAATGCATGGTTGTAGATTTTGGGGGGAGGGGGGGAATTGTGTTCCATTTTACTTAATGAGACAATTCATTGGGGCGCATGTCTCTCGATCTCTTGAACTCGTTATTCTACCTGAATTGTTGCAGGGCTTCCTGAAGGGAAGTGTTTGTGCTGTCTGTAGAGCCAGGCAGTGTTGTCTTTTTTCAAATGTATTTATTTATTTATTTTTTATATCGTCTGTGCTGTTTTTCTTTGTATGGATTACAATGTGTGATCCTACTGGGGAACAGTCTAGAGAAATTAGATTTCCCGCAGGCCTAAAACTAGCAAGGCTTTATTCTGTTTTATGTCCAAATGCCATTGCACATTTGACTTGAACAACATATCGGCTTCCTGGAATGTTTCCAGTTGTAAAGCAAGTGTGTAAATCTGTCAGAAATTACAACCACTAGTGCTCATTGTGATTACATTTCAGCACTTCACAATTTAAATATCAGTCCTGTAACGTTATATTGATGGCTGCATGCAAACCTAAGGTAGCCTATATAAAAGTTAATGTTCTTTGTCACACACTAACAGCAAATCCAAGTCGTTGTACTCCTGAAAGGAATTTCACAGTGAACGGATAGCATTAAAATGTGACAAATTCATGGAAATCTAAGACAATTGCACCAAAACCCAAAGTAACTGTTTATTAGTTCCTGAAGTTCAATATACCAAGTCCAGTGCAAAGTAAATGGCCATTTTATTAACTGATGTAAGAATCTGACGAAGCACTTCCATTTAATAGGCCTTCCTAATTTAACAGCCCTGCGTGTGTCTTATCTGAGGTGTCTACTTAAAGGGTAGATTCACGCTTAATAAAAATTAGCATTGACGTGTCTGATGGAAGCAAATTGAAACCTCACAGGGGCTTTTGAGCCATGCAGCGTACCGTATAGATTTTTGCGCATGTGGCATATTTCACTTTTTATCACATCGATTGAGTGACAGGCTGCTTCATAAAACAAACCTTTTGATGTGACAGACATCTGTCCTTAAAGTTTTAATTGAAAAGTAGTCCGTGGTTTACACTCCAAGGCGGTCTGCATTATTGAAACGGTAATGAATAGCCACGTATGTTTTTTTGAGCGTTCGTTTTTGTTTACAGGCTTTCGTGGCGTTTAGATGCCGCACGTTAATTTGATGGGATACCTGTTTAAAGAGGCCTGATGTCCATGACCTGTGTCTCTTACCAAACGTACAGATTCCCGCTTTAGTCCTTGACCCTTTCACCACTGCTGGTTCTGTTCTATTCATCTCTCAGCATTACTCTCTGAAGCGCGGTGCCATTAACGACTCAAGGCATTGTTTTTTGTTCATTTGGCACTGAACGTGGGGCTGTGCATCTCCAATTCCCAGCCCAATTTGGAGTGGCAACTGCAACCGCGTTCATGATGTGAAACCCCACTGTCGATTCGGGAGAGTGTAGACATCCACGGTTCTCCTCCAAAACACGCGGTGTCACCAGCTGCTTCTTTTCACACCACAGACTGCAGCTGAGCTTGCATAGAGTGGAGTCGGAGGAAGACCTTTCATATGCGGCTTTCGCATATTCCACTGGCTCCCGATCAACCAGCGGGGGCCACTAGATGGAGATAACCGACTGAACCCTCCCATGCCCTGGGCGACGCAAACGCCAATTGACCATCGCCCTATTGAGCTACCGGCCACTGTCCGGATTCGATCCAAGGCCGTGAGGTTCATCCATGAGCCACACTGATTGAAAATACCATTGGGTCACACCCCATGTCAGCTCGTAAGGGACTTGACTGATACAGTGCTTGTCGGTGAAACTCCTGTTTGTGAGAATGTGTCAGGCCTGCCCTGTTCATTACCTTAATCACGTTCCACTGAGATGGGAGTGGAGGTGAGGACTATGATGTACAAATCTTTTGTGAAATTAAATTATCACATCTCTTCTCATTTGTGTTTCACCTACTGGACTGGGATTATGTGGATCTGAAGCTTACGTCTGGATCTGCATCCCCTCTGTACCGCACCAGTAATTTTGATTTGACAGCTCAGTTGCCACACTTCAGCAATATTTATATTCTTTGTGTCCTACTGTGCCACGCTAATGTGAATGTGGTTTAGGTAAAGCAAGTGATGTTGTTGTATTGTTGCAAATTATAAGACTGAACACCAACAGCAGTTTGAAGTATAGGCTGTTGTTATGGAAATTAAAGCAGTGGGATGGTACAGGACCAGAGTATGTGATTACTGGAGATGCAATTTGAATGCAGTCTGTTTTCATCAACATCCAGAATTTATGTGTACCCATCAATCTTACAGGTTTATGAAGGTGAAGACAATGACGTGTAGACAGGGATGAGGTTATTCTGAAAGCAGCGCATCGCTGCTACCCCTTCCTTTTTGCTGTGTACTGTTTTTAAGAGCAGAGAAATTCCTGTTTGGGGCCTGATAACCATGTCTGGGAATGTAGTCGTGCTAAATTACTGCTCGCATTTCATGTGTGAACACAAGGGAAACGCAATGAATGGAGACGTGTGCATGCCTCATAAATATCGGCCGCTGTTAGGAGAATACGTGGGGGTTGAGTGTCTTTGTGAAGGGGATGCCGTTGAAGGAGTGAGTGATTCATATTCATATTCACACCAGCATAAGCGCAGTTCCTAAAGGAGGCCACCAGGGCTCCCTTTGCCTGTAACTGTCATCTCATTTGAGGAGCCAGTCAACCCTCCTGAGCAAATTGTTCCAATGAATGTGTAGGAAACCGCTGAGTGTTAATGTGGCTAAAGGCTTGTGTCTGTTTCTGCTTACGGGGCAAAAAACCACGAAACGTCCAACGACTGGTTTTTGGAGGACGGCGCAAGTTTACTGCTCGCGCAGAGGCGCGCACGGTCCGCTTTTTCTTTTGGTTTCTTGGAGTTCTTCGCTCCGTTCCACAGGCGTAGTGGCGAGATGGAATCCGTAGGGGGGTTTGCGATGCCGTAGTTCTTAACCGTTAATGATCAATAAGTGTAGCGTCGCAGCAGTAGAAGCAGCCATGAGCCCTCGAGCACTCTGATCACAGCCGATAGCGCTGCGTGACGCGTTTTGGTCGAAGTTATTTTGCTTCCGTTGCTTTGGAACGTACGCGGTATCCGTGCATCTGAACTGACCTGCACAGAAAACTCTTTCCTCTCCAGCGCAGTGTAAGCTTGGGGCTGAATCCCAAACTGTGCCCTCTGGACTCGTGGGCTGCATTTAGATCCAATTTAACACATTCCCTTCCCTTGCTCTCTTCCCTCGAGTGAGCTATTTTGTGACGTGCAGCAAGTGAACTAAACGGGTGCTCTGCAAGGGAGGATAGTCGAGAAACAAACTAAAACGGCCCTTGCAACGGATATAGAAAGTGCTACCCCATAGATTTGAAATGTGACCGCCCATTTTTCCATGTGGATAATTGCATTGTAGGATTCTCTTCTTGCTGGAATCTTGCATTTTAAATTCTTGGAGGAAGGAAGGATAGTGAGGGAGTGAGGGAATAAAATTACTTTCTTAAATTGGAACCGAATCCCACTTAGTGTGGCTGCCATATTTTATCTGGGCATTTTGGGGATTCCTCCCTTGGAGTAAGGGAAGGGAACGACAGGAAGAAGGCATGAAAGTTGGATCCGAATGCAGCTGTTGATTTGCAGACTAACGACATATTTCCGGGGACAGGTAAGTCTTCATTGATGCGGACTTGCAAATAGGGTGCATAGAGGGTGCGATAAAGTCCGCATAAGAGCACTTGTCAAAAACTCTGTTTTCACAATGGATCAGTCCTAAGTGGTCACGGACTTGACAAAACCTTTGAGTCTGCGAGTCCAGAGAATGGGATTAAGCCCAAATATCCCCCTGCGCTGACTGTCCCTGTGCACTGTGATAGGTGTAACAGGAATCCCCTCAGTAGAGTTGGACCCATTTTAAATATTCTTTAAGCTCTTGTTAAAAAAGGGAGGGGCTCTTTTCCCCATTTTACAGGTAAAATACCAGAGCTCCAAATTGGAGTGTGTTTCACATCTGGGCTGCAGGCTGGCACATATTCTCTTCACAGGAAGCCCAATAGAAAAGGGGGCTCCTCTCTTCCCCGTCTTGCCACAGGTTAAATTAAGCAAGTGGCAGACGGGAAGCTGTGATCACCTCTTCCCTATAAAGCAGAGCATTTCACTGTCACCAGGTGAGAGGAGACCTGCGGGACCGGGGGTTTGCACCTGCGCTTTAAGGTGGCAAGCGTGACCTCGCTGTCAGAAAGAAATCAATGCCATTGCTGAACATATTGTGATTTACTTGTTTACTTGACTGGTGCTTTCGTGTCTTATCTCATAGCATTAGCAGAAGGAGAAAACAGGGATCAAACAACAAAATACAATATAAATGCAAATTACAATAGGACAAGTACTGCAAATGCTATTACAGTTTTTGAAATGTTACAGAAACAAAAATATCCGCAGTGGCCTTAAGGCGATAATGCGAACCGAGGCAACTGCAGGTCACATTTAAATAAAAGCTCTGATTCGGGTGGAGGAGTCCAGTCATTCCATTTCAGAACAGTTGCTATTCACTGGGTAAAGGTTTAAAAAGTTTAAGGAGGTAAGTGAGGATGGCAGATGGCTCTCTCTACCACTGAAGGAACAACAATGAATACAGGGAAAGATAGAATGAAATTGGCAAATGGTAGAGAAAGCAATAGAGGCCATAGTCTGTTGTGTTATGAAAAGCTTATGTGCTTAGCTGGGCCTGGTGACGGACAGGCCCAGCAGGGATTACCTCAGTGAACGGAAGTGGAACCATGAACAGCATCCCTGCCCAATGCCTGGCACAGGCCTGCTGGGGCTCCTGGGTCATTGGTTGCCACTTCAGGCGGTTCCAATTCCAATCGTGGAAAAAAGGCACTATCACGGTTGGTGTGAGACCAGCAGTATTCTTTTTTTTCCCACTGGAAACTGGAGATTGTTTATATTATCATCCAGTATGCAATAATCTAATTTCAGAAAAGTTAACTGTTATGACTATGAAGTGAAGTTCATTGGTTGCTAGTTCAGGCGGTTCCGATTCCAATCACGGGAAAAAGGCACTGCTCATGGTTGGTGTGAGACCAGCAGTATTCATTTCCCCACTGGAAATTGTAGAGATAGTTGATTGTATCAGCCAATAAGCAATAATCTAATTTCAGAAAAGTTATGAGTCTGAAGTGAAATGATAGGTTTGCATCATCATTACTAGGTAATCTGTATGAATAACAGCCCTTTATGTCAAGCTGACATTGCTAATGGATCATAGTCAGGTATTTTATATTAAATAAGCTACCTCTCGGTTGTTCAGAGCATTTAATGTATCAAAGGTGAACAATATAGGAAGGATATTTACAGTTCAAATACTTGACAGGCACTATCACTGAAAAATGTTGTAATATGTTGCTTTAATAGGCCAATGTTTGTACAGTTTTAAATACCATTGTAAAACTCGGTGAAGGTCTGTCAGTGGTCTAGCTCCATGTTTCAGGGTCAAACTACCTGCGTTTTCCTGTCATTGTACTTAGAGCAGATATGCAATACTGTGCAACCATCTGTCTCTGGCACTGAACACACATTAGAAGGTGAGTGAAGGGGGAAGAGACAGACCCAGTCACACATGAGTGTTACAGGTAGTGGGGGAGGGGGGGATCTAGAAACCCATCTGTTTTACAATGCATAGATACACATAGTTTCTGATACATTACTTGGCTGACGACAATATATTGCTTGAAATTGTGATTGTCTGAATAGATTTTGTTTTTGCCGTGTTGTTTGCCATTGCATAGGCTAAATAAGCATGTAATAAGCATGCTTGATAAGCCTTATGGTTTTTTGGCTGGACCGGAACATTTTATTGTCAATATGATCGCCGTTGTATGTTTTTGTTTTTATACATTGTCCTGTTGTATTTTTAACTTGATATGGTGGTGGTAGAGGTGAGTTTCCCCCTCATCATTGTAAAGCGCTTTGAGTATCTAGAAAGGCGCTATATAAATGCCATGCATTATTATTATTATTATTATATGTGCAAATAAATAAACAGACAAGCCGATGGTGGCTTGAGAGGGAGAATAAGTGGAAGAATACCAATGTGTTTTCTGAGGCTGTAAAATAAACATCTCTGGATGCTTGCACCACGCAGCCTCTTAGCATAGCGTTTCCTCAAGAGGTCCTGTTCCTTTATGTCTTTACCGAGCGTGGCTCCATGCTGTGGTACATTTGCTAGGGACCACTATTCAAGCTGAGCTCCTATTAGGTGGAAGAGACTGGCAGGCCATGCATTTTACAGCGTGACTCCAGTGCTGTGAGATTACTGGCGGCAGATATTCAATCCTCTGGATTTTGAATATGGCAAGAAGGAGAGCTGCTCTCTACCAGAGTAATACTTTGAATCTGTGCAACTACTGCATGAGAACTATGTAAACATAGTTATGTATGTGTCTGTGTATAGAGTGTAGACATTGTTATTCCTTTGGGACCGCCTGGTATGTAAAGTTCCCTTATTTCCTATTCAGCTTGTGATGACGCATGGCAGTCTGGAAGCTGTAAAGATACATAGTGGTTTTATGAGGAAATAATTCCCCAAGGAAACTCATGGATGGACACACACCTTCGTTTGTAAGTCAGCATTTTTTAAAATTTTTATAAAAAGATTGGAGTTAATTTTCAAGTAGCTACTGATGTTTCTGAAAACGTGAAATCACCTGGGGAGTAAAGATTGAATCAATGATTAATCAGGGATAAAGTACTGAATATCTAATGATTAATCAGGGATAAAGTACTGAATATCTGTGGGCATCCTTTGAGTTACAGTAATCTGTGTTGCTAAAATTACAACAAAATGGCATCCTAGGCAGTATCACCCAAGGGATATCTTTGATTCACTCATTATACAAGTGAATTGTTTAATTACTCCAGAGTGATACGATTGTGATATTCCTGATATCTGTTGCCATCTAGAATTGTTTTACTTGCGTGACCTGAGTTTTTTAAATTTATTTATTTATTTTTTTACTTTTGAGATTTCCTTTACTGGTGATAAGTATATCAGCAATTGGATGCTGTTAGCTTCATCTCCATTTCCATGACAGGTCAAACCCGGTGAAACTTTAATCTCTTCAGCCCTGAAGATTGTGCCACTTAAAAATATTAAATTATATATTAAAACCCTCCGCCCAACTGAAATAAGTTGGAACTTGCAGATTGTCGAAACGGTACTGCAAGGCAATTGATGTTTTTTTATTTTTAGTTTGAGACGGCTGTCTCCTGTGTGGAGTGTGTGCCTCTTGGAAATATGTTTCTGAAATACTTAGAGTAGCTCTGAGTCTGCATATGACAGAAAGAGGGGAAAACTCTCCTGCAGATCTATGATAATGTTCAATTAAACATTTTACTTTTTAAAAATGTAAAAACACATGAATTACAATTGAAAGGGAGTGAGGGAGAGAGGGAAGACGTTCACCCAAGAATGTCGCGAGGTGCAGACGAATAGAGAGCAGTCATAAATAGAGAGAAGAGTCACACACTCTATAGAAGACTGTCTGTTAAAACGTAGTTTTTTTTTTTTGTAATATCATGCGGAAATAAAATGTTTATTTTAAAACTGGCAGTACTGTGGAGGAATGGGAATGTTGCCGGTGTCCAGTCGTGAGTGTTTGACACAGGTGTGATCCGTCTCTCCGTGTCTGGCGGTTAGAGCGTGTGCAGGGCTGTGAGCTCCGCCCCCCACCCCCCTCGCTGGGGCTCCTGCTGTGAGCGGAGCGCAAGGTGCTCGCTGCGAAAAACTAAATTAGCCACAGTTGAGCCGCGGAAAGCTGATGGAAGGGGACGTGTTTTCAGAGGCTGTATTCCCTGTGAGGGGGCGTCTGCATTATTTATCACCTGTACAATATGCGCATGCATTAGACCTGTGCACAATGGGGGGGGGATTTCCACATGAAGTGGCTGCTGGATGACTCAAGGCACTGTTCCGGTGTGTAGATGGACTCCACAGTCTGGTCTGTGTCTGTACTGACTGGCCGGCAGTAGCACAGGGCAACTCATCATTGGCCGTGAGATCACCCGTGAAGGGAGGCACTCGATGAGCGCACGCACCTCATTGGTTGCCGGTGACCCCCTCTGGTCTCACTGGTCAATTGGGCACCACAGTCTGCTCTCTCAAAAAAGTGTTCATGATGTGTCTTCCTGGTGTCTGTGCAAGCGCTACCTGTGGCCTACATACGCTGTGAGAAGCTGCGAATTCATCGCTGAGGTTGTGGGGATGAACGCAGCTGGTTAATATAGCTACATTTGGGAGAAAATAATCTTCAAAAACTCCTCTTGAAAGTCATCTCAACAGTATCCAAAAAGCCAAGTCAGAAATTAGGTATTGAATGAGGCAATGAGTTTATGTATTTGGGTTTGTCTAATACAGTAGCTGTGTGTTCGAATCTCTGAATGACTTGCCTTACTACTATTTTGGATCTACTTCAAATTTTCAGTCAAGAAGAAAGTGATTCTTGCATGCAGACAATTCTGATATACCATATTCCATACCCTAAGGTCGATCTACTAAAGGTATACAGAAACGCATGTAAAACTGTTACCACCTGCAAAAAATTGTCCGAGACGATCGACTGACGAGGTATAAAGAGGATTGCTTGTGCTAAAATTGAAAGATACGTTGATTTCTCATTTTTGCGGGTTAGCCTGTATGAATATGTGAAATTGGGCGTCCCTACGTTATTTCGCGAAATAGTGGGAGGTAGATTACTTTAGAACGTGTAAAGTGATTTACTAAACCGAAAGGAATTATTATTATTTTTTATTATGAAGCAAATTGTGTTACAGAATACAAGAGTAACTAGTATTTGTATCAAACAAGCAATACAATGTCTGTTATAACAAACCGTGAATAACAAGCAAATCAAAACTTTATAAAAAATAAAACCCATGATCAAATGGAAATGTGATTTTATCTTTAGATTGTTCTGATAACTATAAAGCTTGATCACCGATGTACAATGCTGTACAGTTTTGAGTGTATAATCATAGAACTAAGAGTTCTATGATCATGGAAGTGAATTGTGGCAAATACATTTCAATCTTTGAGTTTCCATCATCAGTGGATTGTCCGTGCGGTCTGTTAACAGTAAATGAATAGAGAGAGATTAGATCGAGGAAGTGTTCCGTTTGTGACAGATTTAATTACAGTATCAGTCACGGATGAAAAGAAATTGGGACCCTCTTGAATTATAAGATGTGACAGCCCTTAAAAAGTTAGCGGTTACCATGTTACCATCCAAAAGTTGCTTCATATTATACTGCCCATTCACATTAACATAATTCGTTTTTGGAGAGATGGAAAAAAAAAAGAAAAAAGAAAAAAAAAAGTATTTTCCTGAGCATTCAGGATGTTGCTTCAATTACAACACAAACAATTTATATTCATTTGTGTGTTTGTACCCCATATTACACTATTGAACTGCATGAAAGGTTACAAGGAGTATTCTCATTATAATATTCCTTATTGCTGACTGGGTGTGACATTTCATTCAGATTAATGAGAAAAAGAAAAGCCTATATCATGTTTATAATGCAACAAGGTGTCCTTTAAAGAGCGCAGGCAGTCTGCCTTTGTTATGTATTTTGTCCTCTTTATTCAGACGGGGAGAAAGCAGAGTTACAGATAGCGATGGGATCACAGTACACAAAATGCCATGGCTGGGAGTGCAAATGCGGGCTGCACGGGGGGGATTCACATTTGGGTTTTAGAGTCCACTGCGCCACATGCTCACTAATCTGTACCACCTCTTTTCTGTTAGCTGCTCACAGTGCTTTTATGAAAACCTTATCGATCTAACGTTCGGGTCAGAATGCATTTCAAGGCTTGGGTCCATTCTCAAGAGTTCCCGTATCTTCCTTGCAAGTCTTGCCAGTCGTTCGTGGAGTCGGAGAATACAGGTGAAGCTTCTTCTGTAAATTCTCTGGTAAATCCCAGACTGTGCTGAACGCTCACAAGGCATGTTTCGGCCATTTATGAGTGGGTGTTACTTGGCATGGCTGCCATTATATAATCTCTCAAGAATTCTGTAAGAAAAACATTTTTTTAAAGATGTTTGCCTTGTTTGTCTGTTTATTTTTTATCACATACTGCTTATATCTGTCGCACCTTTGATTGATTGTATTATAGCTCAATATGCTCATAACCCACGTTGCACGTCAGTGAGTGACTGCATGCAGTGCTGGTATTGTTGTGGACTGAAACAACGTGGGTGTAGTTTTTTTTGGAGAGGGCTGAGCGGCGAAGCTCCCGTTTATCGGAGAGGGCTCATGGCTTCACCCCAAGGCCTGGGTCTGGAGTGGGTTGAGTGCTGGCTCCAGGACTGAACCCGCACAGGAGGAAGCAGGGGAGGGGTAATTGAGTTTGTGTTGTGTGGGCCGCTCCCTCTAATCACATTTGTGTGGCGGCAGCACCGAATGGGGAAGATCTGCCCTCCCACAGCCACGTGCCGGCCCAGGATTGGAGGGGCAGGGATAGGATAAATAGCCACCGCCTCTGCCTCTACCTCTGCCTCTGTGGGAGCCTGGAGCTTCTCCAGTACCTGGCATATGTGTATGAACTGGGCCCTGGCAGTACCTTTACAAATCACTAAAAGTACTGTTTTCAAGAAAACTGATATGAATTAACTCTAGGCAACAACACCCTAAAAACACACTTCACTAGAGCTATGCTTACATTGATCTGATGATCACTGCATAAGGAAATCTATGCATGGCAGTAAATGCATTGCATAAAAAGACTGGGAGAGCACTATATACCATAAGCAAATGACTTCACTAAACATTCCAATTAGAATCTGGTCCAAACTATTTTGTAGTGTAATTCAGCGCATTGTGTAATATGGATGTTCAGCCCTGGTTTTTGCCCAATTTTCCTTCTGTTTCTCTGTTCCTTTCTGACAGTTCTCTGTAAAAAGCGCTATACAAATAAAATTTTATTGAATTTAAGCGAGGTTTGGGAATGAAAAACAAATCATAGCTCATGTGGCGCAGAATTAAACAGATATCCATTGACAATAAAATTCTGGGTGAATCTTAAATGAAGCCCAAAACACACAACAATTTAACATTGCATTTTGGCATCTAGCAGACAGTCTTATCCAGAATGACTACATTTTTTGATATAGAATCCATTTCTACAGCTGGATATTTCTACTGAAGCAATTCAGGTTAAATACCGTGCTCAGTGGTACAACAGCAGTGGCCCCAGTTGGGAACTGAAGCTATAGACTTTGAGTTACAAGCCCAGGTCCCAATTCACCGCGTTCAATTTAAACTATTACAATCCCCAACTGAACTCAACACTGATGCGAGTCCCTTCAGTCAGCTGGTGCTGTGGCTTACATTTGGACCAGCACTGCTAACCGACCACAAAACTATGTAATCCAAATTATGCTACAAACAAAGACATTTGGGATAAGGAAACTAAAATACAAACTTCACTAAATTGCTATCGGATTATATCTTCTGTATCAGAGATGTAAAGCAGAGATGGCTCATGACATACAGGCTAATGACTAGCTGCACACTGGCAGTTGAAAAAGGCTGACGCAAGAACTCATGGTTGCCTAAAGAAGAATGAATAGGTGGTCACCGCAGGACAGGAGTGGTGGAGACAGAAAGGCACTTCCTCCTAATTGTATAACATATTCAGAAATGAGACCATTTTCATAAGTTTGCTAGTCTACTTATTATTGAGTGATGGAAAACCGGTTATTCTGTAAGGAGAAAGCCAACAGCCTTAATTGCAGCACGATACAGCTCAGCCTGCCATATCCTGAGGGACATTGAGTGACCATCTACATTTATAAACGGTTTTCTTTGTTCAGGTATTTGTTGGTGGTGTTGGCGGGGAATCTATATTCATTATTTTTGTGTAATTCTTTTTTTCTATTGATCCGTTATAATATTTACATCGATTTCTGTAGGAATTGGCAATATGTACAGATGTATTTCCTGCCAATAAGGCTCCTTGAATTATAATTTGCGGGGCAGAGGGGGCCATTGAGGTTGTTGTGGGTCGGCGCCTCCTTGACCTTTGGCGATGATGTCCGTGTCCAGCTCCAGAGACATGGCTGCCCTCTCCTGAATGCAGAATGAGCAGGGGCTGTTGCAGCCATGCCTGTCACTTTGAGTAAAGCCTTTCCCCTGGTGCCCAGGATGCTAACCTGACATCTCCAGGTTTCAACTGAATATAGTCCGCCATCTGGCATTAAGACCTCTTTGTGAATCAGTTCGGTATCACGCTGTACTGTAGTGTATAATCTTTTCATAATCTCCATCGTACGGACCACTGTATGCGATGGGTTATTCTTGTGTTTCTATGAGATTGAAGGTCTTCTATTGCAGTGGTTGGCATTGGGGAACGGGATGTACTTGCGCTCTCTCTCTCTCTCTCTCTCTCTCTCTCTCTCTCTCTCTCTCTCTCTCTGTTGTTTGCTTGGGGATGCTGATTGCCTCTTACTACCTTGTAGAATGTTTTCTTTGAAGTGGGGAAAAAAGGGAGGATGAGCCATGAAGTGGACCAATCTGTGGCAGAATGGGCAAGAAATGCGACCAAAAGAGGTGGGGTTGGAGGTGGAGGGGGTGGCAATAGCATGGGAGGCAGCTGAAAGGGAGAACGTGAACAGAGGAATTGATTAAGAGAGAAAGAGTGTGTGAGAAAGAGGAGAGGGAAAGAGAGATAGCCATGTTGAGGGGAGCCAGCTAGGGCTTCTCTCTGAACAATAAGCATTTCTCACATGTTCTCAAGGTGAGCCTGCTCACGCACTCTCAGTGGAGAGGGGGTTTGCTGCTAACCCTTTATAAGTCTCACACATTCTCATTCCTGCCAGGGTGTCGTACAAAAGCGGCAGTTTGAAACTGAGGAGGAAAAACACATCGGCGCTCATGGCAACCTCTCTTGCCTGAAGCGATAAAAAGCTGAAAATTGAGGGAAAAGGTCATTAGCAGGGCCTGAAATTAACACCCGCCGCACGCCAAATGCGGGTAGAAACCCGCGTTGGCGTGTGGGTTGACGAATTAGCTAACACTACCTCAGTCAGTGAGTGAAGTGCTATTTTTAACGCCGGCTTTAGCTACGAGAGAGGCAGCCAAAATATCTACGAAACACCTAGCTAGATTTAACATTATTATATCTAGCTAACGTTAGCAGTATGTGGCGACACATCACAGGGGTTAAAAGACCCAGTGAGACAGAGAGGAGAGAGACAGCTGGCAGCGAAACCGGTAACGTTAATGTTGTTGAGGCTAAGAAGTATCGTCGCTCAGACAAACTGTGAACTTGTCTCTCTCACTGCCTCTATGTAACGTTTTTTTATGTTTCATTAAATGCAGGAATATAGTATTTTAAATGTTGTTCTGTGTTTTCTTTTGCCTCGGTTTATTTTGGCTAGTGAAAATAATTGGTGGCTTTGAAACATTGGCTGGTGGACCAAAAAGTTAGTTTCAGGGCCTGGTCATTAGTGTTATGAGAACTATGAGGACATAAAGTGTGAATATTTAACTTTTTATGGATACTTTAGAATAATATAATCTGAGCGAATAAATGGTTATTATTTAAAGGTAATTATAGTAAGATGTACTCTATATTAGGTAATAGTGCTGTTTAGGTGGCTTTTGAACTATAGTGGTGGCATTTACAGTACTGTATGACTGCCTTTAAATGTTTTAACACATTCAACCGGTGCAGCCCTCGAAACTGAGGTGCTGTATAAAGGGCTATAATATTTGCACGAAAGACAATGTGCTTCATTACGTGCGTGCGTGCGTGCGTGCGTGCGTGCGTGCGTGCGTGTGTGCGAGCGAGCGAGTGGGGGGCTGCTCCAGTGATTTATAGTCATTTTCAATTCCTTCCTTGTGTTTGTAACCTTGAGGTTTTGTTACAGAGGGTGGAGGGGCGATTCATTGTTATTCAGTGACCTCCAGTATTACAGCACACAGGGTGGTCCTATCATATGCACTGTACATATTATACTGTACGTGAATGTTTTTTGTAATTTTTTTTTTACCCCAATATTAAATCCCACTGCAGCACCTGAGGTTCTGCATTGCAATCTGCATGCAGGGGTTCCATCACCTGTCAAGCTCAGATTTCCTCCTTATCACTCACACCAATATTCCCGCTGTCTGTCATACTGAGCCTAATGGGCCTTTTGAGTCCACGTCATTTTTTTACAAAAGCACTGACTCGAGCGTGAAACATGTACCCGATATACGATTTGTAAAATCCCGCCCGGCATATCATCATGACTGCAGCATCTCTTTAAGTAATTCCTACTCGTCTCTCTCTCTCTTTCTTTCATCCTCACGCCCTTTTTGTGTGCCGGATCTTTCATGTGCCCCTTGTAGTTACTGCAAGTGGCTGCTTATTTTCACCGTGCTCCTCTGCTGTGAGGAAGCCTTGAATGAATATTCATTAATCATCATTCTTTCCTCTTCAACAAGAGCCATTGTAATAATGTTATGATTATATGGTAAAGGACGCTTGCAGTGACTGGTATTCTCATTCAGAAGTTGCTGCGTCATGGTAACCAGCCATCCGTCCAATGAGGGCTTTGTTCATTTTGTGGCTCGAAACTACTCCGGACTGAGGGATGGGCCTAGGGTCTGTACCCTTAGGTTGAGGAATCGAAGGGAGTTAGTGTTTATGTGTGTCGGCAAGTGGGCAACATTCCAGAACCATTAAGAATATCAGCAGGGCTGCTGCTTTTCAATTTTTACATTTTTTTATTTGCTCTTTCCATTTGGTTTTAACTTCTTATATTTTATGTATACACACACAATTAAATAATTAAACATTGAATCACACACTGGGTATCTGTGAGACATTTTCAGCCATTTAGAAAATCAAATTCAAGCACAATTGACTTTGTCGAGTAACAAACAGCACAGTAATCGAATCAATACAGTAGAGGTCTTGTGGAAGGACAAGCAGTCTTTACAAGTAGAGTTAATTCATGCTTCTTTTATAGTGCTAAAGAATGTGTTGGCTCAATAATGCATCTTGTTTCGTGTGTCAAAATGGTGAATTGCACTCCCTATTTAACTCGTTGTCATGCAGTGAAGCGCACGCAAAGCCAGTGGAAGCGGTTTGAAATACCTATTTACAAAAATCAGAGATTCTGTTTCCAAAGGTCAGTCCTGCAATTCTGTCACTGACTCCAGAAATGATTGAAAGGCAGCCTTTTTAATGGTTTGTTTTCTTATTTTTTTTATTTTTTTTTATTGTTACTCATAAATCTTAGTGCCTGTATGCGATTGTGCAGGCACTTTGCTCCATGTCTGTGTTTTAATAGCTGCGCTGTTTGGGGGAAGGAGGAAAGGGACAGTATAGCCAGTTAGATTATAGGTGACCTGGACTGTGGATATTAACTATAGGTGTGCCTGTTCTGCCTGTGGAAAAATGGAACATGCTGGCCTATTTCACCATCATGATGGATGAAAATGTGGGGACTGTACGGACCTCCGACCATCCTGTCTGCTTCAGTTTTCCCAGAGGGAAGGAATTTTTCACGTCTCAAAATGAGACTTTTTGGGTGGAAGATTAATCTGTTCCTCGGCCTAATTATAATCTTTATAAATTATGTCACGGGACATGTGACGCATTCTGGAGTATTTAGGATTTAGTTTGAGTGAGTTTGTTGCAATTACATTTGGAAGTTGGCAGATCCTTCATAACTTCATATCAAGAGTGGCTTCAATCTATACACAATCAGTTTATACAACTGAAGCAATTAAGTACCTTTCTCAACCCACTGTGATGTCATAATCGGGTCTCAGAAGCCAGATAGCTAATGATTGGCTCATAGATATAAAACCATGGTTACTGGCCACCATCTTACCTGGGTATGGTCTCAAAAATTGTGCCACTAACTATGGCTGTGTTCTGAATCGCTCCCTATTCACTACATAGTGCACTATTTAGGGTATTGGCCATTTTGTAGGGTGTCCAAAATTCTAAATGTCAAATTTGACACCCTAAATAGTTCACTCAATATCCCCCACAATGCACCACAAAATGTAGGGTACAAACAATGTACACTACATCACCAGAGACATTTTTTTTGTCAAGATGGCGACGGCTGAGCCTGCGCTGGTCTACAAATGTAAATATAAATGCAGGTTTCATCTTGTAGCCTATATTAAATCAGTTTAGTCGGCTTCATAACCGAAATATAAATAAACGCGGTAGATTAAATATATCACAAAGTGTTAACTATTTTTTTTATTTAACAATTATTACTGTTTAATGGAAAATGCAACTTAGCTAGCTAGCTACATAGTTACCTAACTTACCTATCTACCTACAACGAGACAACAAAACCCTTGTTCAAAATAAAAAAAACATTTTTACTTTTTTTCTTGCATGCTTTTTCACCAAGTCGGTGACTGCTGTCATGCAAGCGTCGCTTGTTGCTAAGTAACCTGCTCAGAAACGGTAGTGTCCGAAATCGTCTCCTCCTTTCACCAGTGAATCCCTATCTAGTGCTCTATGTAGATTTCCCTAAGTAGTGTATAGGGAGGGAGTGAATGAGTGAGCCATTCCGAACACAGCCTAAGTCACATCTATGGTTCTATATCTATGGGTACAAATGGCAGCCCCCCAGCTGTGAATTGAATCTGCAATCTTTGAGTTACTGGCCCGATTCCTCATTGTACAATTGTTTTGTGATATTGCAACTTTATTAGGAGAAGTAACAACAGTTTCAATGGTTCTTTTGAACATCAACTATTATGGCCTATTGGTTAGATATCAGAATAGGTTTTTACTTTTTATTTTGTTAGGGAACAATGGGTCTGAAAAAGATGTTTGTTACATGTATCTTACAACTTAAATACAGTGAAACGCAGGCAATATCTACCAGTCTTATCTATGCCACGTACTGCAAAATGCGCATTGTTTTAAAGCAGATGTATCTTAACTGTTATTTTGAAAGCCGCCATTCCCAAAGTAACGTGTGAAATCTTGTCTAAGATGCCCGCAAAAGGGTGATGTTCTCCCCCAGAAGCACAAAATGATCTGTGCTGTTAGAAGCAAGAGGAGCGTTTGCTGAGGTAATACGCCTGTCTTCCAATTAGCGCCATCTCTCCTGTATTACTGTGGCCTGGCGTGTGGGGGAGTGCATCAGAGAAGCCTCACATGCTTCAGCTGTAGCGCTGCTTGAGCCCCCAGGGGGGTTTGGGTCGGGTTGGGGGCACGATGGCGAACTGAAGAAACGAAGGCCAACAAAATGAAAATGTGAGTCTTGAGATGTATCGGTGCCTTGTCTGTGGATAGGCGTGCGGTGATGAATATCGACATGAGCAGAATCAGACTGAAAAGGTAGGGACATTCCTTACGTCCCTGTGCAATAAAACCTTTCCCCTCCTGGAATGAGGAAGCCAGTCTGCGACGTGTGTTGGGTAGTGATGAAAGGTCGGCTGCTACGGGGAATGTGCTCTTATGCTGATAATCTATAAATGGCTGCTGATTGGACAGAAATGTGTGGGTGTTTGTGTGTCTGTGTGTGTCTGTGTGTAGCTCCTGACCTACATGTCAGCAGTAATTACATAGAGCAGCCCTTGGCTTACTGCTTTTATTTCTCAGATTATGGTGCCTGTGCTAGGTGGCAGATACCTTTGAAAGGGGATGTGTGTGTTCATTTCAAGCTCAAACACATAGACACACACACACACACACACACACGTGCATGCACACACACATGCATCAGCAGCAGCTGAATGTCTTGTCTTAGAATTTTGGGAGAGATGTATTAGGCTCATGGGCCAGGCCACAAATTGTACTTAAGTATTTAAATTTTTTTTAAGAGGGATCAATTAATCTTACAACAGTGGAGATCGTCAGATAGGTGATGACCTCTGACCCCATTTCCCACATTTTTGAACTTCCCAAGGGGCTAATATTCTCTCAGGGGCAGACATTAGACATTCATGGAATTTTGATTTGCCTCCCCTTTCAGCTGTCAACTCTGGGAGATAATTATACCCTGGATCACTTTGCTTCGCAGAGCCAAAAATAAGCCGGTGATTCAAGATTCATTTCTTTCAGTCTTTTTGTAGATCAATCGCACTCAATTTCTTTGGGTGTGATTTATTTTTTTATAAAATTCCCCCCACCCCCCTCTCTTCCCAGCTGGTCACATGCCCCAGAGGACAAATAAAGCATAGGAACAGAATGCACACCAGATCTCGCCTCTCTGAGGCGTCTGCAAGGTCTTTGTTTTTTTGTAATCTCCATGGAGACGGTGTGTACCCCATAACGTGGGGGGAGGGGGGGGGGTGCCCGGTTGCCAGGCGGCTGTCTGCTCCCTGCAGGCCACCCAGGCATTGGATTCGATGCGCTCCTCCAGAGAGGCCCACACTGTCACACCTCTGACGTCAGACACCCCACCCCAGCCCTGCTGAACTTGCACTACTAGTCCCCCAAATCCGGGTGGTGCCACGAGTCCCAACATGAAGCCATTGCTTTACTGGTCTGGTTTAGCCATCTTGCTGAGTTGTACGCTGGGTCAGCTTGCCTTGAGTGGCCTGCATATTCACAAGACCCAGTAACCCACCGAACCCCCAGCCCTACCCGCTCACCTCTGTGCCTAGGTCTGATTAGCCCCCCACTCACTTTTGCTCCCTGTCAGTCAGCCAGTTCCCAGCACGCACTGTGCTAAGCTCTGTGCTACGAGTGTTAAAGTCATCATATCTCTCCTGTATCCTATCAGGCTGCCTGATAGAAAGTTCTGATATAGCCTAGATTACTTTCTAAGTCCAGAGTCGGGGATAAGATTTAATGCGAGGCACGATTTTCATATGCGGCTTTAAAAAATGTTCTCTGTGCAGTTTTTGCAGTTTTAGAAATAATAATGGTAACAAATGAGCCTTGCATTGCCGTTCTGTTGGTTATCAGTAAATGACAATAAAAAAATATTGTGTGCATATTTATTTATCAGTCTTATCAGGTGTGGCTTACCTTGTCATCCTGGTATGAAATATTAAATTCATATCGCAGGAGATACTGCAATAATGCCCGTTACACAATGAGTTTCAAGCTGAAAAAGCGCTAAAATTGAGTACAATAAAAAAGTGCATTCAACACTAGCTGTTGCAGTGCACGCATTGTGTCCAACAATTATTCATTAAAGTTACATTACCCTCCATGATGCAGTACTAACATACAGTGCCTACAAATGGTATCTAAGTATAACAGTAATATACAATAAGTATATAATATATAATATTTTATTTTAGATCAGATTTCCTCAGTATGGTCGATGAGGAATACTTCCCCAGTGTTATTCTACACCGTACACTAAAGTCTGTATTGCGTGTGTTGACAAGACTAATGACACCACTTACAACCAATTTGTTGTTCAGACTCTTGAATTAAGAAAGCGATCAAACAGTGAGGGAGAATAGTGCTACGCAAGACTGATAAATCCATACTGAGGAAGTGGGTGTAATCATTTAACTGTACAGCCGCATAATATTTGCAGTGCTTTGGAGGTTTGGCAGTGGTCATTGCTATTTGGAAGACGGTTTAGGAAACTTCTCTTTTGAGGTGGTATCCATCTGACCATGTTTAAAAATGCTGGATCCGCGCCGGAATCCACCACTGTGCCGGGCTGCGTGGCGGTGTTCTTTCAATCAATAAAATCTGATTGAATGTAATGCAACAGTTCTAACCAAGGGACGGCTTCACAGGGTGAGAGCAATGGGCCGGTGGTGCTTTGCCGACGGCGAATAAATCAAATTGAGGGATTGTGTGAGACCTGACGAGGTGCATTTTAACTGCTGTGGACGGACAGAGATGCTGTAATCAAACTCTTGATGGAGTGAATAATGACATTAAAATCTTCGTACACGATGGGCAGCGGCCGAGGCTAGGGCCCGCAAAGGCAGGCGAAGGCAAACTAAGAGCCAGTGAGCTTTGCCTTTTTGTCATATTGCATTCTTAAACAAACCTGAGAATATTTTACTTTATGCTTCATGCCATGTCAACACCGATGATTGGAATTTGTTTTTGTGTGCCAACAAGACAGGAAAAAGACAGGAAAACAAAGCCATTGAAATACAGTGGTACCTACAAGACAAAATAAAACCATTAAGATACAATAAACACAGCCACAGCTATAGCAGGGGTTTTCCCAGTTTAGTGTTATCTGTTATTAGGCCGCTGAATCCACAGGTGCCAGGGTAGAGTAGTGCCCTTGAGGGGCCAGGGGCCCAAGTTCTCACCATAGACATGAATTATGGGCTCCGGAGTCCTTATTAACTGGCTGCAAGGGATATGACTGGTTTATGGCATGTCATCACCCATCAACATGACATGAGAAACCTTAACAAAACAGTCAAAAGGTATGGGTATTAACCCGTAGGGACTATGGCGAAAGGCCAAAGAGACTGGCTTTCAATCTAGACTTTAAATGTAGGGTCATTCCGTGTCAAATCAACCAGTGGTCCCTGCATGACCCTCTCAGATTTTGATGAAATGTCATCTGTGGAGTTGAAAATGGCTGGAACCAACCTCAATGGTAAGGTTTAATGAAGCTAAGGTATTACAGTAATGCATCTCTTTTGTGATTTGTACATTTTCACAAATTTTCTGTAGGACTGGTGAAGAGTTAAAACCTTCAGTCCTGACAGTTTTCAAAAAACATTTTAAACTACAACACAATCCTTCTGTCTTACATTCTATAAAGTTCACACAGGGTTGCACCTTTGTTTAAACAGGTAATTATTATTATTATTATTATTACACTTGGCAGATGCACTTATTCTGAGCGATGTACAGAGTGGGTAACATCAGCATCTCAGAATGCAAAAAATTCGGAATCACCAAAAGGCCCAGAGGCCCATTTATAATCATGCATAATTATTATATGCATAGAAGAATTTATAAATTCCTTGTAAAAATCAGTCTCAAGTGACATTAGAAAATGCACTTCAAAATGATGCTAACCAAGCTAATTCTACAGGTGTCTACACAGTCAAATCTGATTTCAGATGAAATTGTATTTCATTGTATATGGATTGTATAGTAAATGAGTCCTAACCATATGCTATATGCACTCATCGACATACAGTTGAAGTCGGAAGTTTACATACACTTAGGTTGAAGTCATTAAAACTCATTTTTAACCACTCCACAGATTTCATGTTAGCAAACTATAGTGTTGGCAAGTCAGTTAGGACACAAGTAATTTTCCAACAATTGTTTACAGACAGATTATTTCACTTTTAATTCACAATATCACAATTTCAGTGGGTCAGAAGTTTACATACACTAAGTTGACTGTGCCTTTAAATTTTTGATATTGTGTATGTAAACTTCCGACTTCAACTGTACCTGCTAAAAACTGTATTAGCACTGCATTCTCTCTACCTCAAGCAAGAAACGAGTCTACCTGCTGACAGCACAGAGTCTACTTACTGGCAGCCCTGACGGTGGTGAGCTGTGATTCTCCCACTTGGTTAATGCTGGACGTTCTTTGTATTTCCAGGTCAAGGACAATGACGAACTTGATGAGGTGTCTGTCAGTCTGGACAAAAACCGCTTCATGGACGAGTTCTTTGAGCAGGTGAGGTGAAGAGTCTTTCGTTGAGAGCCCTTCGTTGTTTGACAGTTGACGGCTCTCTTTGCTCCCTTTTCTCACCTGTCTGTATGATTTTCCATTAACAGCCAGCAGGTTATTATTGCCCTCCTGCATGTACTGCACGCCTAACCCCTTTGCTTTTCCAGCTGTTGTTGCCTGTGAATATTTCAGGTAACAGGTATGTGTGAATTCCTGGAGGTCCTTGGCTCCCCTGATGAAATTTCCCCCCTCTCAGATTGGAAAAGTTAAATTTAAAATCTCCCCAGGTGAAAATGTTTCTAGCAGCATGTAACATTCCATAATTGCAAGAAGAATGAATTTGAATATCAGAAAAAATAATTAACTCGCCCCAAAATTACTGCTACCATAGGATACCCAGTTAAGGGTTTGTGTAAAGCAGTAGGGGTTTGGAGCTTCCAACTTAGCTTCCGGAGGTGCTGATCAGAAGCTAGGCAGAATATTAGACATGTTACTGTATTTTCTTCTGGTATTCATGAATATTGTTCCCTAAAACATTATCAAAACGTATATGTATGGGGGGGCCATATGAAGTTTATTTATGAATTAAATATTCATGACTAAATGTGTCACATTTGGTGGTAAAACGATGAAATTTTGTCTGTCGTGAAAAAAAGTTTTTGACTTTTGGTCTTGAAGTTATCTTATTTATATATGTTATTTATAAGGTTTCACAAAATGGGTAGGTTTTTGTTAAGAACAGTGTATAAATTGAATAATCTGAATAATAATCTTGTCCCTTGAAATCTCTCCAGTATTGGAAAAAATACACATATTAAAAAAGGATATAGCACAACAGTAGAAATATGCTACTGCTTTTTGTCTGTGGTTCTAATTACCACACTGAATGTGGCATGTGACAATGTGGGAACATCGCTGTCAATCATCGTGAAGTGGTAATTGACTTATGAACATGGATGACTGGGGAGGTGCAATGTGATAACTATCTAATATGTGGGATCAAGGAAAACCCAGTGCTGAGGGGGGGGATCTACTGACCCTGTCCTGATGGGGCTGTACTGACCCCATATTGAAGGGGATATACTGAACCCATGCTGAGGGGGATATACTGACACTGTGCTGAGGGGGATATACTGACCCTGTGCTGAGGGGGATCTACTGACCCTGTGCTGAGGGGGATATACTGACCCTGTGCTGAGGGGGATATACTGACCCTGTGCTGAGGGGGATATACTGACCCTGTGCTGAGGGGGATATACTGACCCTGTGCTGAGGGGGATATACTGACCCTGTGCTGAGGGGGATCTACTGACCCTGTGCTGAGGGGGATATACTGACCCTGTGCTGAGGGGGATCTACTGACACTGTACTGAGGGGGATATACTGACCCTGTGCTGAGGGGGATATACTGACCCTGTGCTGAGGGGGATATACTGACACTGTGTTAAGGGGGCTCTACTGACCCTGTGCTGAGGGGGATATACTGACCCTGTGCTGAGGGGGATATACTGTCCCTGTGCTGAGTGGGATATACTGTCCCTGTGCTGAGGGGGCTATAGTGTCCCTGTGCTGAGGGGGATATACTGACCCTGTGCTGAGGGGGATATACTGACACTGTGCTGAGGGGGATCTACTGTCCCTGTGCTGAGGGGGATATACTGACCCTGTGCTGAGGGGGCTATAGTGTCCCTGTGCTGAGGGGGATATACTGACCCTGTGCTGAGGGGGATATACTGACCCTGTGCTGAGGGGGATATACTGACCCTGTGCTGAGGGGGATATACTGACCCTGTGCTGAGGGGGATATACTGACACTGTGCTGAGTGGGATATACTGACCCTGTGCTGAGGGGGATATACTGACCCTGTGCTGAGGGGGATATACTGACACTGTGCTGAGTGGGATATACTGACCCTGTGCTGAGGGGGATATACTGACCCTGTGCTGAGGGGGATATACTGTCCCTGTGCTGAGGGGGATATACTGACCCTGTGCTGAGGGGGATATACTGACACTGTGCTGAGTGGGATATACTGTCCCTGTGCTGAGGGGGCTATAGTGTCCCTGTGCTGAGGGGGATATACTGACCCTGTGCTGAGGGGGATATACTGACACTGTGCTGAGGGGGATATACTGACCCTGTGCTGAGGGGGATATACTGTCCCTGTGCTGAGGGGGATATACTGACACTGTGCTGAGGGGGATATACTGACCCTGTGCTGAGGGGGATATACTGTCCCTGTGCTGAGGGGGATATACTGACCCTGTGCTGAGGGGGATATACTGTCCCTGTGCTGAGGGGGCTATAGTGTCCCTGTGCTGAGGGGGATATACTGACCCTGTGCTGAGGGGGATATACTGACCCTGTGCTGAGGGGGATATACTGACCCTGTGCTGAGGGGGATATACTGACCCTGTGCTGAGGGGGATATACTGACCCTGTGCTGAGGGGGATATACTGACCCTGTGCTGAGGGGGATATACTGACCCTGTACTGAGGGGTCATATACTGACACTGTGCTGAGGGGGATCTACTGTCCCTGTGCTGAGGGGGATATACTGACACTGTGCTGAGTGGGATATACTGTCCCTGTGCTGAGGGGGCTATAGTGTCCCTGTGCTGAGGGGGATATACTGTCCCTGTGCTGAGTGGGATATACTGTCCCTGTGCTGAGGGGGCTATAGTGTCCCTGTGCTGAGGGGGATATACTGACCCTGTGCTGAGGGGGATATACTGACCCTGTGCTGAGGGGGATATACTGACCCTGTGCTGAGGGGGATATACTGACCCTGTACTGAGGGGGATATACTGACCCTGTGCTGAGGGGGATATACTGACCCTGTGCTGAGGGGGATATACTGACCCTGTACTGAGGGGGATATACTGACCCTGTGCTGAGGGGGATATACTGACCCTGTACTGAGGGGGATATACTGACCCTGTGCTGAGGGGGATATACTGACCCTGTGCTGAGGGGGATATACTGACCCTGTGCTGAGGGGGATATACTGACCCTGTGCTGAGGGGGATATACTGACCCTGTACTGAGGGGGATATACTGACACTGTGCTGAGGGGGATCTACTGTCCCTGTGCTGAGGGGGATATTCTGACCCTGTGCTGAGGGGGATATACTGACACTGTGCTGAGTGGGATATACTGACCCTGTGCTGAGGGGGATATACTGACCCTGTGCTGAGGGGGATATACTGTCCCTGTGCTGAGGGGGATATACTGACACTGTGCTGAGGGGGCTATAGTGACCCTGTGCTGAGGGGGATATACTGACCCTGTGCTGAGGGGGATATACTGACCCTGTGCTGAGGGGGATATACTGACCCTGTGCTGAGGGGGATATACTGACACTGTGCTGAGGGGGATCTACTGTCCCTGTGCTGAGGGGGATATACTGACCCTGTACTGAGGGGGATATACTGACACTGTGCTGAGGGGGATATACTGACCCTGTGCTGAGGGGGATATACTGACCCTGTGCTGAGGGGGATATACTGACACTGTGCTGAGGGGGATAGACTGACACTGTGCTGAGGGGGATATACTGACCCTGTGCTGAGGGGGATCTACTGACCCTGTGCTGAGGGGGATATATTGACACTGTGCTGAGGGGGATATACTGACCCTGTGCTGAGGGGGATATACTGACACTGTGCTGAGGGGGATATACTGACCCTGTACTGAGGGGGATATACTGACACTGTGCTGAGGGGGATATACTGACCCTGTGCTGAGGGGGATATACTGACCCTGTGCTGAGGCGGATATACTGACACTGTGCTGAGGGGGATATACTGACCCTGTGCTGAGGGGGATATACTGACCCTGTGCTGAAGGGGATATACTGACACTGTGCTGAGGGGGATATACTGACCCTGTGCTGAGGGGGATATACTGACCCTGTGCTGAGGGGGATATACTGACCCTGTGCTGAGGGGGATATACTGACCCTGTGCTGAGGGGGATATACTGACCCTGTGCTGAGGGGGATATACTGACCCTGTACTGAGGGGGATATACTGACACTGTGCTGAGGGGGATCTACTGTCCCTGTGCTGAGGGGGATATACTGACCCTGTGCTGAGGGGGATATACTGACACTGTGCTGAGTGGGATATACTGTCCCTGTGCTGAGGGGGCTATAGTGTCCCTGTGCTGAGGGGGATATACTGTCCCTGTGCTGAGTGGGATATACTGTCCCTGTGCTGAGGGGGCTATAGTGTCCCTGTGCTGAGGGGGATATACTGACCCTGTGCTGAGGGGGATATACTGACCCTGTGCTGAGGGGGATATACTGACCCTGTGCTGAGGGGGATATACTGACCCTGTACTGAGGGGGATATACTGACCCTGTGCTGAGGGGGATATACTGACCCTGTGCTGAGGGGGATATACTGACCCTGTACTGAGGGGGATATACTGACCCTGTGCTGAGGGGGATATACTGACCCTGTACTGAGGGGGATATACTGACCCTGTGCTGAGGGGGATATACTGACCCTGTGCTGAGGGGGATATACTGACCCTGTGCTGAGGGGGATATACTGACCCTGTGCTGAGGGGGATATACTGACCCTGTACTGAGGGGGATATACTGACACTGTGCTGAGGGGGATCTACTGTCCCTGTGCTGAGGGGGATATTCTGACCCTGTGCTGAGGGGGATATACTGACACTGTGCTGAGTGGGATATACTGACCCTGTGCTGAGGGGGATATACTGACCCTGTGCTGAGGGGGATATACTGTCCCTGTGCTGAGGGGGATATACAGACACTGTGCTGAGGGGGCTATAGTGTTCCTGTGCTGAGGGGGATATACTGACCCTGTGCTGAGGGGGATATACTGACCCTGTGCTGAGGGGGATATACTGACCCTGTGCTGAGGGGGATATACTGACACTGTGCTGAGGGGGATCTACTGTCCCTGTGCTGAGGGGGATATACTGACCCTGTACTGAGGGGGATATACTGACACCTGTGCTGAGGGGGATATACTGACCCTGTGCTGAGGGGGATATACTGACCCTGTGCTGAGGGGGATATACTGACACTGTGCTGAGGGGGATATACTGACACTGTGCTGAGGGGGATATACTGACCCTGTGCTGAGGGGGATCTACTGACCCTGTGCTGAGGGGGATATATTGACACTGTGCTGAGGGGGATATACTGACCCTGTGCTGAGGGGGATATACTGACACTGTGCTGAGGGGGATATACTGACCCTGTACTGAGGGGGATATACTGACACTGTGCTGAGGGGGATATACTGACCCTGTGCTGAGGGGGATATACTGACCCTGTGCTGAGGCGGATATACTGACACTGTGCTGAGGGGGATATACTGACCCTGTGCTGAGGGGGATATACTGACCCTGTGCTGAAGGGGATATACTGACACTGTGCTGAGGGGGATATACTGACCCTGTGCTGAGGGGGATATACTGACCCTGTGCTGAGGGGGATATACTGACACTGTGCTGAGGGGGATCTCCTGACCCCATGCTGAGGGAGGACTGAGATGCACGTGAGAACTGCTTTGGGGGGAAACTAATGACCCTACATATGAGCCGTGGACGCTTATGGAAGTGCATTTCCATCTCGGATGAGTTATGGATTGGATTGGACAAGTGGCTGTCCGTTTCAGTGTCAGGGGACAGTGCCTGGCTTCCGAAATAATACTTAAATCTCCAACAATCAGTCTGCCGTATTAACAGCTGTTGGGGAAAGGGCCCACGTCCAAGCATGTGCAGAGAGGGTTTGTTTTCCAGCACCAGCCTTCAGATGCACAGCTCCCATTTAGTACAGACCTGGCAACCCAGCAGTTGTATCAAATGTACTTGGGGGTGGGGGGTGGTGGTGACAGCATTGCAGGACCCCTGTAATGACATTTTCTAAAGCACTTAATATTGTGCAATATAGTTAACTGTATTGTAATGAAATCACACTGCCCAGTGCAGACATCTGTTGAGAGGCTTCCCTTTCACAGCCTTATTATACAGTATGTTGATTGCCTTCAATCAAACGGTTCCCTGTGTGTTTTTGAGGCTCTGCATACCTCTGAGCTCCTTTTTTTCCCTCCAATTTCGAATGTACAATCACACACATTGTGCAGAGAGCCAGTAATCTAACTGGATCCGCCACCCGAGAGCTCCGTGTCTTTTTAACATACAAGTCATTTGTATTGAATAATAAAATGCAGAGAGACTGCCTCATTGATCCTTCTGAAATGCCCCGTGGACAATTGCAATCAGATGCAAAGACAGCTGGAACTTGGCAGAAAGCGAAAGTTCAGAAGCACCTGATAATCTTGGGTGCATGTGTGCAATTTGGGGTACACGTGACTCAGGCCATTAGATAAGCCTGCCCTGGCCTAATTTCGAACTTCCCGGATGGTGTTATTAGCTGTTATTCCAGCTCAAACTGAGCGATGCTCACACGGAGGCAGAAAGGATGGGCATTAGAGCTGAAGGGCAGAATTGTGTCCATTTGTGCCACACTGATGCAGCTGCCATATGGACTCCATTTAACGCAGCTCTCAGCACTGCTGTCGTTCGTATCCCTGACGCTCTTGGGAGTATAAAGTATATTACCAGGCAGCTCAGGATACATGGCGCCTGTTGAGTAACACCAACACCAACTAGATAGTATCTAGTACTGTATTAAGCCTGGTCTTGAAAATCCTAAGAGTTTCTGCCTGAACTATATGACCTGGCAAGCTGTTCCACACAGCGACTACTCTCTGCGTGGAGAAATACTCCCTGATATCTGTGCGGAATTAAACTTTTGCTTATTTCCATCTATGCCCCCTCATTCTACTGACAGAACTCGACCTGAAGAATCTCTTGTAGTTCACTTTTAGTCCCCTTTATGAATTTAAAAGTAGTCTCAGGTGGAATATTCCATTGTCTGCCTTTAGGTCTTAATGAGAACGGTTGAAGTTGAATGAGGAAAACCCATCGGGCCGAACGCATACTTGTGCACAGAATCTCTGTACTGAGCTTTCTCTGCGGACTATAGTGACACCGTCTCGCTGGCGTATCTTGTTTGTATGAACCCCAGAAGGGGCGAGCAGATGCGCGCAGAGACTTCCCGTCCTCCCACGTCATCGTTTGTTCCACTTTGAGAATCGGCGGGTGATCGTTGGCTCATTTTGCCCCCCCGACGGCATATGGCAACGCGCGATTGAGATGTAATCACTCATGAAGCGGTTTCCCCATAAGGCCCTGCCCACGGCCCTGCGCCCGGCCAAAGGAGGGCCCTGCGGAGCGGATCGGATCGGGGGAAGGTGCGCTCACTCACGCAGGCGTCTGACACGCCGGTTGACACGGGGGGACGGAGGGAAAACAACACACACGGGCGCAGCCTACATTCCCCTCTTAAGTGATATTTAGATCACATCCCCGAAGACTTCCCCCTGACAGTGTGTATCATCGGAAACTAATGAACACGGCGCCAGTCTGAGGCGGAACAGCTTGCAAAATGGAATGACACGCTATAGTAGGTCACATTAATATGAGAAGTGTGCCCGTTTCCTTAAGGCTTTTTTAATGGGGCCGTTACAGTTCCCTTCGATTACCAGGTTGGCTTTCTGTTGCTGTTCGGGCCGCTTTTTAAGTCTCGCGCGCACGGATGTAGAGGCTTAGGGAGGTGGTCCCGTTAGTACAGCTGTTTGTCTCTCTTTACCACCCTTTGAGCTGGTGGCTGTTTGATGTGGGAAAGGGCCCCATAAACAGGGTGGAATAGCTAGACTGTTTTCTGAACTGAAAATGAGCCTAGGTCAGAGTGGGCAGTAGTTTGATGGGAGGTTTCACTGACAAGCTAAAAATAAATAAATAAATAAATAGTGTAATTGCCTGGTAGGGGGCTGTTGGGAGGTGTGAGACCCCCCCCCCCATTTCGATTGACAGGTTTCTTTGTAGCCCTGATGATAATATTTTGATTGAACATGGCTGATCCCAGGCGGAGACGAGATTCATTCTGCTGCTGACTCTTTTTAAGGTCAGAACGTGAAAAGGGTGTGTGAAAAGGGTCGCCAGATGCGGCTGAGCAAGGAAGAGCGAAAGAGTGTCACAGACTCCAGTCGCCTCAAACACAAGAGAAGCAGCAAAGCGCACGGCGTGGAGCATTATTCCTCTGTTTCCATAGCACCTCTGAGAACGTGATCTAACGTATCCGAGTGTGTGAGGTTTCTGCCTCGCTCTCATTGCATTTCCCTTTCATTCTTCATTATTTATTGGCCTCCCCCCCCCCCCCCCCCCCCCCCACATGCCACTGCTTTTCTGTAAGAGACGATGGGAAAGAGGCCTTCGTTACCGCGGCGGCAGCATCTGTCCTGGAACGCGCAGTCACCCGCTTCAGTGATTTTGCTTGATGGGAAATGCGGGGGGGGGGGGGGGGGCGCGGGGTTTATGGGGAGGATTCACACACTTCCCCTGGCTGTGATGAGAAGTGGCGCTGTCATTTCCCATTTCTCCACTCCGACCCCCTCCCTCTGCTGTGAGGGCCGACGCTGTGCTCCCCGCTGCACCCTGAACCCTGAACCTCATTCACCGCCCTCCAGGCCTGCACTCGCCCCTAACCCCTGCACCCCCCCACCCCCCCCACCACCCCTGCGCCCCGCCAAGCCAAGCCCATGCACCCACCCTCGCCTCAGCCTTGATTGCACTCAGCCCCATTCTCAGGGTAACCGGTGTCTCCTGGCAGGCGTGCACACACGCTAAGCCGGCCCAACCTGCCTTCTCTCTGCGTGCTATCTGCAGGTTATCACAGGGTGGGGGGGGGGCAGGGGAGGGCCCTTCTCCCAGTAACCCAGTAATCTTCCTATTGAGTGATGCCCTGCCAACCACCCCCCTCCCCCCACCCCCCACCCCCCACGTCCAGCTTCTGCTGAAGGGAAATGATTAGATTTGGGCTGCATTGAGGACTGCTAATTAAGAATTCAATGTAGCACACAGCGGAAAGCCATGAAGCGGAGATTATAATGTTATTGTGAGAGGTATTACCTGCTAATGTTAGTTCTGAACCAAACATCCATCAATCATCTCCAGATGTAAAACATCACTGTTTGTACAACAAAGTCAGCAATGGCACCCTTGGTTAAAATGAATTAATGAAGACAAAAAAACGTGCCTCACCTATTTTTTTTTTTTTATATAATAGAAATTTTTAAAAACGTTTTTTTTGTTTTTTTTGTTTGTGTGTTTGCAAAGGCATGCTTTGATTGGGGTGGAGCGGGGGCTTGTTTAATTTGTGGAATTAATGTATAGATGGGGGGAAATGATGTCTCTCCTGATGTCTGATTACGAAACATTCCCTCCGGAGACCTGCAGATCCCTTGGTTGTGGAAATGTACACAGTATTGAGAGAGCTGCTGTTAAGCCCTGGTGCAGTCACTTTAAGCTCTTACTCCACTTCATATCGCAGTGGTACAGCATTACCGCACTAAGTAGCTGACTCTGCTCAACACTTGTTCCTTTAATCAGTGCTGTGTAAGGTTGTGCTTGGTGACACTTTCACAGCGATGGCTGCCATGGCTGGCTGTGGGTCTATCAGTAAAAAGCGCCCTGCTGCGATTATTCATTGTCAGTGGTGAGGTTAGTTGGCCTGATTTTTTTGTGGAAAAGGCCTGACAAAGAGAACCGGACAGGCAGATGTTGGGGGTGGCGGTGGCTGGACTGGGGTGTGTGGGAGGAGGGTGTGCAGGTGGGTGTGCTGCTGTCCAGGTCCTCCAGGAGGGCAGGTGAGGTGAGGAGCCGGCTGGGAGGGGCAGCTGGCTTTGTTCTGGAGCACCGCCTCGCACAGGGACCAGGTGGGAGCGCAGGACCGTGCGACTAATGTGCACACGAACGAATGCGCTCCCGTGCACATACAGTGAGCACCATAATTCATTTTGTCATTGTATCCTTTCAAACTCAAAGTGCTAGAGTACAGAACCAAAATAACAAAAAATGTGTCCTGTCCAATGAATTATGGTGCTCACTATGTATGGTACTCACACGCACATATGTACACAAAGGGCGCCGTCAAGGAGGGACAACGGGTTACGTTGCCCCGGGCCCTGGAGGAGGGGAGGATCAATGGCCTGTGAGCTTGTGGTAAATATTATTGTCCCAGGTGTGGGAATCTCGCCTGGCAGCCCTGCGTACTCACACGCACATACGTACACGTGTATGCAGACACGCGCGCGCGCACGCACGCACGCACGCACGCACGCACGCACGCACGCACGCACGCACACACACACACACACACACACACACACACACACACACACACACACACACACACACACACACACACACACACACACACACACACACACACACACACACACACACATAAGCATATACACACTCAAGTGCACACATTGTCTCACACACAAACATACAAACAAGCTGTCTCTCTCTCTCACACGCACACACACACACACACTAACACACACATTCTCCAACACTGACACAGACACACACCCACCTACCCGCACACACTCACTCTGAGTGCCTCATGCTGGCACACCCACACAGAAGCTCTGCCTGACACCCAGCTCCCCAGGGCAGCTCCCAAGCTCCTGCTTCAGGGCCACCCGGCCCCCTCGGCCCCCCAGGGTGCCAACCCCCCAACATTGTGAATAAGAGTGCCTCAACATTCATTCTCCAGATGAGGGGAAAGAGACAATTATTTGTGTATTAAAAAAGATGCAGATCCAATCAACAAGCGATTAAGGAGATAATGGGCAATTAAGGCTTGGAATGGGGAAATATGATGGGCAGGATGATGAAGGAGAAACCGTATGCCAGGTTTTTGACAGATTTTCCAGAACTACACGTCTCAGTGGCTTTTATATCATTAATGTTCCCTTGTGGTTATTCATCGTGCCTCATTTGTACGTTTTTTTTTAGTTAGAAAATATCAACAAAGCTTTCGTCTGCTACTTGGGCCTGTTGTGTCCAATAGGTCTCCTCAGGTGGTGAATTCATTACCCACAATTCCCTCGCTCCCTGGATTTGTTTATCAGCCGAATGCTGCTAGCTATCCTCTTTCTAGTATTTTCAATATATGTATCAGTACAGGGTCTCGGGTGAGCCGTGTGCACACTAGTAAACCTGTCAGCTCTCTCCCCAGCTGGTGCTCAACTTGCCGTCTTTGATTTAATTAATCATGTCAGTACATCATCTGATTGCCAGCTAAATTTGGTGTAGGGAAATTCTGTATGGAACAGGGTAAGGCTACTGCTTTTTTACAACAGCAAAACTAAAGACTGTATTCAACAATGGCAGGCAGCTTAAAGGATAGATAGGATTTGAGATATTGTCTGTACCTCCAACACCTACTCTTTTATATTTGATCACAGCGTATGACATTTATCAGAAAGCTTAAAAATGATCTCCACTATTACTGTATATGCATGGTCTATGATCTGTGCATCTGATAGGCCGCTTTTAGAGGTTGCACTAAAGTAGATGGGTGCTTGATTATGATACAATGTTTATGAGATTGTGCTGCGTTTTTACCCATGATGCACCTCTAACCCCCCCCTGTGCAGGTGGAGGAGATCCGTGGTTTCATTGACTCCCTCGCTGAGAAGGTGGAGGAGGTGAAGAGGAAACACAGTGCCATCCTTGCTGCGCCCAACCCTGATGAAAGTAAGCCTGTGGAAGGTTGGCTGTGGGGATATGCTGTACTTGGCATGATAGCAGGGCTTTATAGGTCTCACTTATTTTCTTGTCATGAATAAAACACGATTGGCTGTCGGGAGCTGGTGAAACCCAGACACAGAACTGGGAAAGATGAACATTTTAAGCCTGCTGAAAATCTGCTTGCCACTCTTAGCCAGTAATCCTCACTCGTAGGCACCAGATACATTACACTGAGACTAAGCTGAGGCACAATATTAGCGCTTATATTAGCACGCTTACACAGGATTTCAGCAGGTGATATAGATGATGAGTAGCACTCATGAATTGCTGTTAAAAAAGCTAAAAGTATTTATATAATAAAATATAGCGCTCAAATGACACGTGATTGACTTGTTGTGACATTTGGTTATTGGTGCCAGAGAGTGACACCTGTAAAAAAGGACACAGAATTTTTATTTGACTGGCCTAATGAGAAAAAAATGTAATCATCTCACAAATCTTAAATGCACACACTGGATGTCCTGATTTAGGACAACATGCTGTACTCCTTCCTATCCAACGTATAGCGAAGCAGGACATTTCCCACACCTGCCATAGAAAAACAGAACTTAAACCGGTTATTTCACAGAATTCTGCTATGCCTGAGTATGCCTGAGTTTTTTTAATTTTTTAATTTTAATTTTTTATTTTTTATTTTTTTGTTGTTAAAAAAGCGAGAAGCGAGATGTCACAAATGAACCAGTTCAGGAGGCTACAGTACAGACCTGTTCCCTTCCATTTCTCAACCTCTCAGGTCTTTTGTTACTGACTAACATGTAGAGGTTAGAGTGGGGCCATCGCTCTCCTCCACGCTCACTTGCCCGGCAGGCGCTAATCGATCCAGACAACCGCCCGGCATTGGGTGAAATAATTCACCCCGGTGGCGCTCTGATCCTGGGATGGCCGATGTCTGTGCTCCCGTCAGCGTCCCGTTCCACAGTTTTGTCACCAAAACTCTTTTTAATGATATTTTATTGCTCCCCCCTTTTTAGATTTAGTGTAGAAAAGCATTTGCGCTCCATCAAAAACAGCCGAGCAAATCTGTGATCAATGCTGGGATTGATGCGGTCGACTGTGGCACGGGCTCAACTTCAGTAGTGTGTCTGTCTAATTGATTCTTTGCTTGGCGGGGCAGTATTTCAGTATCTTAATTAATCTCTACTTGCATTCTGGTACTGACCGAACACTGAATCTGAGCTTTTATACTGCTTTGATTCAGGTCCTCTGAGGAGATATTCTAGGAGATCATTTGTAGTGGGGGGCTGCTGGATGACTCATTTGGTTAAGGCGCCACACTGTGGTGCATGGATGAGCCTCACGGCCTCGGATCGAATCCGGACCGCGCCAGTGCCGACTGTGGCCGGTAGGTCCTCAGGACGACGCGCAATTGCCACTTGTGTCACCCAGGGTATGGGGGGGTTAAGTCGGTCAGGGATCTCGCTCTTTGGTGACCTCCGCTGGCTGATAAGGACACTACTGTCAAAGCCGCATATGAAAGGTCCCTCCTCCGACGCCTCTCTGTGCGAGCTTAGCTGCGGTCTGAGTAAGGAAAAGAAGCAGCTGTTGGACTGCACACCATTTGGAGGAGATGTCACAGCTCTCCTGAATTAGCAGGGTGGTTTGCATTGGAACATGGCTGCGTTTGCAGGCAGTTTGACATTCCAGATTGGGGCGGCAAATTTATTAGAGAAAAAAAAAAAAAAAAACATATATTTATGGATATAAATAAATACATATATAATTTATCCATAAATGTTTTTCAGGATTAAATATTGTTTAGCTGTGGGGGGGGGGTGTTTAAGACTTCACAACTCCATATACTTGAATACTGGGAAAGTGGGCAGTAGCTTTTACCTGTGTGTCCTCAGGGTATTTGTCTGTAGGGCTTTTTATGTCTATGTGTGTATGTGTGGACATGGAGTAGTTATTGACGCTTAGACCTGAATTCAAAGACCCTGACTTAAAAAATGGTGCGCCTTCTTATTTTTAACCGTGGCCTCAAATAAATAATTAAAAGGGGTGTGTGTACACCTAGTCCATGTGATAAGCAGTGTGCGTGTGTGTGTGTGTGTGTGTGTGTGTGTGTGGCTGGGTGGCTGGTTGGGAGGCATCATCAGTACTGAATGGAGGCACTGTAGAAGCTGCTCACTTGATTCACTGCTGCTGATCAGGCAACATGAGCACTGTGTGTTAGAGGAAGGCAGCCAGTCCAGAGCAGAACGGCTTGCTGGGAGTGTACACTCGCCCTGTGGTGACACTTCATTAGGAATCCCAGGTTAGGCCCGGCCCTGCGCTGTGCTCCGCAGCGCCCATCCCCCCCCCCCCACCACCACCCCGCTTTCTGCCTGGCAAAGGCTGTGGGTGCCGTGATTGGTGTGTCCAGGAAGCAGCCTGGGATAATCACACCTGATTGGGCAGCAGCTGAGGCCTAATGTTCTCATGGCACTGCAGTGTTTCTGACACCATTTTATACTGTAGTGCTGCTGACACGTTATGAGAATGTTATGAGTTAGTGGGGATTTCTGAGGTCCTCCCAGTGCTGTTCTGTGGACTGGATTTTATTTCTGTGGTAGAGATGGTAACTGGAAACGCATCCGCATTCTATTATTTTGAGTATTTCCACTGAGTCCTCCATTGATCTTTTGAAAGTAGCTATCCGTGTTAGTTTTCAAAAGTCCTCTATCGCATGTGCTCATTTTTTTTGTAGAGTTTACCTACAGGGTAAATATTTGTGTGCTCATGCTGTGAAAACACTGAGCTTGATTACGGAGGGAAAAAATGAGCATTGGCAGTGATTCTGAAAAATATTTTGTTGTTTGGGCTGAAAGCAATTATAGAATGCTATTTTAGCCTTTTTCCCTATAGTGGAATTAACTGTTTCATATGTGACTAAAATCTCTAATGCACTGAATTGATGCTCTTTTGAAAATCGCTCAAAAGAACAAGTATTCTGTAGGTCACAATGGAGAATGTACTGATATTCTCCATTTATAGTTTACATTATGACATTCTCACCCATACCACCATGCAATCTGCTCCTGCTGAATTGCTGAAGCTACGCAGGTGTGGGCTTGGTTAGTACTTGGATGGGAGACCTCCTGGGAAAACTAAGTTGCTGCTGAAAGTGGTGTTGGTGGACCCTGTAGGGGGCAATCTTCTCTCTGGTCAAATAAATCCCAATGCCCCAGTGCAGTGATGGGGACACTGTGCTGTAGGAGAAGCCGTCTTTTGGATGAGATGACTCACTGTGGTCATTAAAGATCCCATGACACTTATCGCAAAGAGTAGGGGTTTTCCCGGTGTCCTGGCTAAATTCCCAACCTGGCTCTTTCAATCTTTCAATCAGTGCCCCAGTTAAATTGGCTAATAATCATTCTCTCCCACCTCAGCTGATGTGTGGTGAGCATTCTGGCGCAAAATGCCGCTGCATCACTCAGGTGGGTGCCACACATTGGTGGTGGTAGAGGTGAGTTTCCCCCCTCATCACTGTAAGCGCTTTGAGTATCGAGAAAGGCGCTATATAAATGCAAGGTATTATTATAATAATTATTAATCATTTTTACTACCTAATAGTACTTTCAAGTACCTTGACATCTGTGTGAATGTTAACTGATGAGATTAGGGTTCATGTGAAGCCCTGCTGGATCTGCCTGTGCCAAGGATTTTTGTTAATTATCAAGAGGCCACAGTCCCTGGCAAATGCAATCTGCATTTCTGGGTTGCAGCAACGGTATTTATTCTGTAGTAGTGAAGGCCGAGGCTTGCAAGGTCATGTCTGCACATCCTGGCAATGTCAGGCCTTTTGTTCTAGCCATGATCGCCATCATGACTTACCCTACATGACAAATTTCATCACCCTGCTAATAGCATTATGTGGCTCATGAGAAAGGAATTCAAGTGTGTGCTAATTGTACCTTCACGTATATATGAAGAGACTACATTTCCCAGGAGTGCTATGGTCTGCCATTCCGTTCCGTGTTCCGGCGGTTTCAGACGACGAGTCCAGGTGAATGTGTATTGGGACCATGCTCAGCGAAGCAGCGACGCTAAGGATGTTTTCTTGGTCCCAGTACAGTGGATGAGGTTCTTCGCTGCGGATAATGAACTGAGCCGTCATTGCTTAGCTGTCACGTCATTGTGACGGGCCTCGTCAGAGACTGGGATCCCAGCACTGCTAAACTGTAAACACATAGCAGGCTGATGAGGGTTTATTTTTCTTAACCTCATAATATTCAAGGGAGCACTTATTCTACCTTAACGGAAATTGAATATACTGCAATATATTGAAATCAAATATATAATGTATATTTTAACAAATACATTGGTGGGGAATATATCCCTATATTTCCCAAGCCCACATAACTCACAATATATTTCCGTATATTCCATTTTCCAAGGATACTAGGGACATTGGAAAAGCCTGATTAATTTGAATGGTCCAGCAAGAGGACAAGTCAACAACCCGTAACAATGGCATTTTAAGGGTAAATTTGTAATCTAATAGGAAGGTGAATGCATGCATATTGACAGCAGGATATATTGTCATTAATGCAGCAGCAGCATTTTGATGTTACTCATTCGTTACAGCAGATGCGTCTGTGTCCATGTTAGCCCTGTCCCGGTCCCCTGCGTGCAGTTCCACACCAGGGATTAAAGGAACAGAAAGAACTTTTTTCACCCAAAGGAAAATCCCTCCCTTCTCCTCTCCCGCTGGGAACCCCATCCTCGTGTCCCTGTCTGTGACGGTTCTCCAATACGGCTACGTTTATTGGTGCCTTCCTCGCCGTAAATCGCCGCCATTATCTGCACCTCTCTGTGCTCGCCCTGTGGCGAAAGGGGCCGTATTTTATCTTAATATCCACCCCCCTCCCCCCGCCAGCTGGACAGGCCTGATAGGAAAGAGCTGAGTGGGAGCAGGGGCGCAGGGTCAGGGAGTTGAAGGGTTGGTACGTGTATGCAGCAAGGCGGCCATTCCGGCTCGGGAGAGCGCTGACCTTCCCCAGCCATTCCGGCTCAGCCTCTCCCTGACCCTATGCGATAGAGCAGGGCAGACAGGAATGTAAATGCAGTCCATTAGCAGCACTGTGCTCATGCTGCTGGGGACCTTTCCTTTCCCTGTGCCCGAGTATTAAAGCAATGTTTTCACAGCAGTAGAAGCCTCATCTTCCAACAAAAGGCTTTTATGGTAATATTACCCTCCCAGGTCTTGCTCTCTTTCCTCTTAACAACCCTTCTCTCTCACACACGCACATACATACACACACACACACACAACACGCATTACACACACACACACACATACACACACACACGCACATACATACACACACGCATATACACACACACATACACACACGCATATACATGCATGCATGTACAAGCGATAAGACCCTTTTTCTAAACACACAGAGCCCCCATGCAAGTGTGCTGGTAGTGCATTGATAAAAACCCATTTAATGTTCAGCAAATGGCCATTGTTATTTAAATGCATTCCCACATGCCTTCTGAAGCAGTGGCTTGTTACATTTTCTTCATTTCACAACCGTTAGCGATTATAGCTTCTGTTGCTGAACCAGTTGGGAGTAAAGCCATTGTAGGCATAGGTGGGCTGTGGGTATTTTGCGAATGGCTGCCTGTAGGAGAGGGTTTTTAAAGCCACATGCACGCTTTACCTTTCTCTCGGCAGGTATCAACCATAAGTGCAGGTTCATACTGAATTTCAATGAACTCAAGATTCAGAACCTAATACAAATCGTCTCAACACTGTCCATCACTGTTGAAAGATTCTTTATGAGCAGTAAATGAAAGTGAATTATATACATGTACTTCACCCTAGGTTTTCAACAGGGGGTCCTTGAAGGTACCGTAGGGCGTCCCTGGCCAGACTTATGCAATGACTATATATAGATTTGAAAATATACTTCTAAATATAAGACTTTTAAAAAATCTAACCCTTTTAAACTTATGATGGGGGTCCCCTGGATGCATTTGATCCTTGATAGGGGTCTCTGGATCAGAACAGGTTGAAAAACCTTGTACTAGACTATAAGAAGAAATCACATTAGTTGGTTACTGTTTTTCTGAAGGACACTGTCTCCTCTGTCTTCTTTTATAGCTCAGTCCTTGCTGACTTCATAGCTATTAAACCTTTTCAATAAATGACCAGTCTCTCTACAGGCTGCTAGTCTTTGAAACGTCTTTTTGGCAACTTACAACTAAACTGAAGTGAAAATAAAATGGGCCCTTAGGTTTTGGTTGATATCCCATGATGCTGTGTGGAAGTCTTTGGGGAAGGAGGAGCCATTCTATATGTGTGTTCTCTACATGCTAGTAAGTAATATGTTGGCCCTCTTTTGTGTATCCCAATGAAGATTTAAAAAAAAAAAAGTGTATATTACCAGTATCTGACTAAATTGTCTTTCTCACAGCAGATAACTCATCATAAAATATTTACTAGAAACATATGAAACCATAAAATTCTAGTTTCTATTGTATGAAGCTTTAAAATTGAGCGGTCTTGTTGTTAACATGACGTGACGCATGACCAGAGTGCACGTTTCTCCAGAGCAGCGCTCCGTGGTTCACACTCTGCTGCAGCGACCACGTTAGCCACTGTCTGCAGAGCGCACTGTGACCATTCAGCCAATCATTGTCCATTTTATTTACAATCATTTTCACATTGTGTTTCTTCAGACAGCCAATTACCTTGAAAGTCTACTGTGAATAACACACCAGTCATACTTATTTATCCAAGACGATTAATTATTTTCTCCCTCCCACTTGCTTGAGATCAGACAGGGCCAGGTATGTTTTTAACAGTAATATCTTGGCTGTATCCTTTTATGCATTGTGGTAATGGCATGTAAATCAGAAGCGGGGGCGTTTTGGGCACTGTTGCTGTCTTTCATTCCTGTTTCCAAAGAAGACAGACTTTGTTGAGAAATGTGTAGAGATCCATGTTTATGGATTGTTAAACAATAGCACTGTATTTGCATTTGTGTTAGATTTAGCACCACAAAAACATATGTAAATGGCATGTTAAGTCTACTTGCTTATTATAGCAAGTTATCTGGTGCGTCTCAAGAATCTGTGCTTTCAGTGACCTCAACATCCTCTGATGTTTTAGGCGGGAGTTTTACAGGCTTTGACAAAGACCCGTAGGGAGTGTGAGGTGTAAAGTGAAGCCCTTTGACCCTTGTTTTCTATTTACTTATTTGCACCTGTGAAACTGTTAGCCTGGGTCAAATGTACAGAGGACATTATTGGGATTTTAAAGCAAAAATACTCAATATGCATCATCTTTTTCTCAATTCCAAACAATATAAACAATATGTATGGTTAATGGTTGCCATTTACCTCTGCTCAATCACGTTTTACAATGAAAGTGTCATTCTTTTTTTGTATGTCATTTATATAAATCCACTGTAATGACAGCATGAAATTAAAACAAAACAAAGTTTTCATGCGGTAGATTATTGATATTTATAGTTTTGAACTGACAAAACTATACATTTTTAATCTTTATCTTATTCTACTCAAAGAAGCCATCTCAGCAAAAGGATGTTAATCAAATACAGATGGTGAATAACAAATAGGAACAAAAAACAAGCACAATTTACACTGGTTAAGAACGGCTTATAAAATACATCTCTCAAAAGTGTCAGTCCTCTTTTACTAAAAGTAAAAAACAAGTCAATTTGACCCACACTGAACACAGGGGTTAACATATAAGGTAAGATTTGTTCTTATTTTCTCTCTTCGTACCCTCATTGCCTCCCACACGTTCACTCTGCTGAGCAGAGTTTTTAATAACTGTTTGAGCCAGAGTCAACTGAGGGCACAAGGTGGTGTCACCTGCCAGCTTTTAATCTATTCAGCGCCTCAAAAAATGAATCTGTTGTACTCTGTGCTGCAAAATAGCTCACTGAAATAATTGGATAGAGTTGTTTATTTTTGACCTTAGCCAGTGGGCTCTTGTTCACTTTGGATTTAAAAAGGCATAAAAACCTCTAACAAAAAGTGGGCTTTTTGTTAGAGCCTATTTTGTGGGCGATTGGCAAGGTTTCTGCCCTGTAGATTATAAGCCCTTTTTACAAGCTTGACTGTGTCCTTGCTGAGCTGAAGTGGTCTCTAATTGAAGCCCTTCGTTAGTTTTATTTGTTGCTTTTTGGAAAGAATTATCATCGCAGAGCAATTGGGTGAATACTGCGTGTGGGTTGAGACCAAATGGTCAAAACCGGGGTTCACTGTTGAAGCTCACTTCCTGGTCTTGTTTAAAGCGTTGCTCTCTGGCGCCAGTGCAGTTGGCTCCAGTATAGGTCTTTCAGGCCCGTTTAATATACTTAATGTAAGGTTATATGAGGGTCCATATAAGGGTCCCTCTGCTCATGACTCCTGTGCAGTCTCTGGATCCAATCTTCTAGAACTTGACAGCACTTCCGCGATTTCAAAATGCTTTTCACAAGCCCATGGAAAGTCGATAGGTGATGTCACAGTCACTTTGTCCATATTTTTATACAGTCTAAGGTTGAGAGAGACGTAGGTAGTTTGGAGAATTAGCAGGCAGCAGTCATTACAGAAGAGATCTTGGCACCAACAATGGTTCTGTACTGTGGTCTAAGGTATTGAGGAAATGCGGAATATTCTAAAATGCCTTAAAAGCTACTTTGGAATATGTGGAATACATATAAGATATTGTGGGATAATGGATAAGTACCATCACTCATCAGCTCTGAATATGGTGCTTTTGGAGCCCATTGATATCTCCGGTTCACTGTTTATACAAACCGATTGCCAGTGTTCCAGACTGTCTGTTTATTAGAGTAGGTACTGTGGGCAGACTCTGAACAGGACACTCACAGAAACCGGATTTCTTCCCAGAACACTTGATTTATTGATTTCACCAAAATTATATAAAAAACATCTTGCCTAGTACACCTTTTAAGGCATGGTTTCCACCAGCTCGAGGAATGAGTTTTCAAACACCAGCTTTTTTCAGCAGCCACACCTTTGCATAAAACAAAAGTTTTTTTTTTTACTGGCGCTACGTGCGGAGCTGCCATTGACTGGCCTTTGTAATTAGAGAGTCTGCACATTTGGGACCTAGGTTAGCACCTCATTAACGAACAGTAATTTGCTTGAGTTACGTCATGTAACCTTCCTGGTCTGTAAATGGGGAAAATACTTCCGTTGAAAGACCTTGTTGAGGATGTCTGTGGAGCAAGCAAATTACTTGGTGTGACTTAACCAGTCTTACTTTGTGATGAAAAATGGATTTTGCTTGCCTATAATGGCTATTTGTGGCATCCATCTTCTCTTAACCCTCAGAAGACACACCTTCAAGGGATACTGCCTGGATTCACTGGCAGCCAATCGCTCCAGGTTAAGGGGCATGTGGCACAATTCCCTCCATGCTCTGTCTCAGAGCCATCTCACTATTTCATCCATGATCTCAAGTAAGGAAAATGCACCTTTGGCCCAAGAAAACTCTTATAAATATAAAAATACAGATCACAGAGTGTTAACAAACCTATACATTTGTGTGGCATGAAGGGCTTAATTGGTGTTTTTGTCTCTATATCGCAGGGAGCTGGTAGTAAGGTGCATTTGTACGTGTGTGCACGTGTGTGTCCATAGAATTTCCATTGCCGGAGTACTGTCCTTAGTCAGGCCCCTTAATGTATTTTTACAATGTGCAATTGTAATTAGATTGGGTATGTTCTGGCTTCAGCAGTACAGAGAAAAAAACTTTCAGTGTGAAATGTTCAGAGCTGCTGGGTCTGTAGATTCTATGTTCAGAGCTGCTGGGTCTGTAGATTCTATGTTCAGAGCTGCTGGGTCTGTAGATTCTATGTTCAGAGCTGCTGGGTCTGTAGATTCTATGTTCAGAGCTGGTGGGTCTGTAGATTTTATGTTCAGAGCTGGTAGGTTTGTAGATTTTATGTTCAGAGCTGGTGGGTTTGTAGATTCTATGTTCAGAGCTGCTGGGTCTGTAGATTATATGTTCAGAGCTGCTGGGTCTGTAGATTCTATGTTCAGAGCTGCTGGGTCTGTAGATTCTATGTTCAGAGCTGCTGGGTCTGTAGATTCTATGTTCAGAGCTGCTGGGTCTGTAGATTCTATGTTCAGAGCTGCTGGGTCTGTAGATTCTATGTTCAGAGCTGCTGGGTCTGTAGATTCTATGTTCAGAGCTGGTGGGTCTGTAGATTTTATGTTCAGAGCTGGTAGGTTTGTAGATTTTATGTTCAGAGCTGGTGGGTTTGTAGATTCTATGTTCAGAGCTGCTGGGTCTGTAGATTCTATGTTCAGAGCTGCTGGGTCTGTAGATTCTATGTTCAGAGCTGCTGGGTCTGTAGATTCTATGTTCAGAGCTGCTGGGTCTGTAGATTCTATGTTCAGAGCTGCTGGGTCTGTAGATTCTATGTTCAGAGCTGCTGGGTTTGTAGATTCTATGTTCAGAGCTGGTGGGTCTGTAGATTCTATGTTCAGAGCTGGTGGGTCTGTAGATTCTATGTTCAGAGCTGCTGGGTCTGGAGATTATATGTTCAGAGCTGCTGGGTCTGTAGATTTTATGTTCCGAGCTGGTGGGTCTGTAGATTCTATGTTCGGAGCTGGTGGGTCTGTAGATTCTGTGCTAGACGTCTGCTTCCAAGGGGGCTGGGAGGGGGGGGGGGGGGGGGGGGGGCGGACAACTCCTGGGCGTTGCTGCAACATGCAAGGCAGTACAGATACAACAGTAATTTAAAAAATCTATAAATTGATGTGATAAGTTGATAAATACAGGCTTTCTTTTAAGCTTCACTTGTGAATTTAACTCCCACACAGAAGCAGTCAGTAATTAAAACTGCCATCTCCAGACACTTCTCAGAAACTACATTGCTTTAAGTCATTTCTAACACTTACAGTTTGTCTCCTTAGGGCAGCACTAAGCTTTATTTAAGGACGGCTTTCAACCTTATTTGAGAAATAATACTAAATAATAATGTTAATAATTTTTAAAAACTGAGTGAAGTCTGCCCTCCTTTCATATACAAACCCCAATTCCAAAAGGGTTGGGACAGTATGTAAAATGCACATAAAAGCAGAAAGCAGTGATTTGTAAATTCTCTTTTACATATATTTAATTGAAAACTGTTTTAACTTTATTAATTTTTGTACATATATGCTCATTCTGAATTTGATGCCTGTAACGCGTTCCAAAAAAGTTTGGACAGGGGCAAAAAAAAAAGAATGGGAAGTTCAATAAACACCTGTTTGCCATTCCACAGGTAAACAGGTGATGCTATCATCACTGGGTATAAAAGGATATAAAAATACTCTTGATATTTTATTTTCATGTACAAAAAACAATAAAGCTGATAAGGTAAAACATTAAATATCTTTTCTTTGTACTGATTTCAATTAAATATATGTAAAAGAGAATTTACAAATCAGTACTTTCTGCTTTTATGTGCATTTTACATACTGTCCCAACTTTTTTGGAACTGGGGTTTGTATATCTTTACCTGGATATATATTTTATTCTGACCGGGAAAACCAGGAGTCTTACAGATTGAGATGGATCACAGTGTAGATGGTGTCATGGCAGGGAATCAAACCCCCGACCGCATGGGTGGGGGGTTCAGTAGATGGCCTCAGAGTTGGCCGCCCTTTGGACTACAGCACACACGTCGCCTCTGCTATTCTATCTCACTGAAAACACCATGCTGTAGGCCTACTATAAGACACACTTACATTACACACATCATCGGGAAATGAGCCAAAGGACCAGGTATGTAATTTAATGTTGTTTGATATTAAATTAATATCAGTTATGGCCACGATAAACCCGCAGTTATTGAAATGTTGCCTGGTCTAGGAAGGTCTTGAATATTTTCCTATCGCCTGTGGTTTGTAAGGCCCATTGGATAGAAAACATTCCCCTCCAAGGGACTGAAGTTGCTTCACATTAGCAGTGAGTCCGCCGTTTGCATGCTCTTTCAGTGCTCATCCGCTGATATGGAGAAAGGACCATCAGCCAAAACACTCATCTTAATTACAGCCCCCCCCAGTGGAGTTTCCTTCATTGGATCTCATCACATAAGATAAACGGCACTATCTCCTATTAAGTCTTATTAAAAAATTTTAATTGCCATAATTACCAGTTTATAGCACTGTGACTCAAACAAAATATATCAGGCCTGTGCACCACTGAATTCTTCAAGTAACAAGACTGGAATTTTCTTGAATAGCAGGGATGAGTTCTTTATCTCCTTGGCTTTGTTGGTGCCAGTAGGTCGCTCTCGCTTCCTGTTCTGATGATGGCGATCACATACCGCCTTCACAGAGGAAACATTTCACCCAACGCAGAAGCGATGGAGACCACGCATCCATTATGCCCTTGGCTAACGATTCCCTGTTACGGGAAGGTTAATGGAAAGGAGGACGTTAATATTCGGCTGGCTTTATTTGAAAATGCATTGACTGAGGGAATGAGCGATGTGTATGTCCGCTGGTGGCAGGTGCAAGTCATTATGGGACATTATGGAAAGCGTGCATTGGGATTGGACGGTCACAGTGGAATATAATTGCCTGCTGAAAGACAGATTTTGAGAGATGTCCCGGGTGTTATTGGGCTGAGGCAGTAAAAGGGTCCCAGTGGGTTCCCCTTTTGCCCTTCTCGTGGAGAGCGGCCCTCCGTGTCACGCTCCGTGTGAATCATCTATCGAAAACATTAGCACTCCCGAGCTGATCAATATTCCTCATTGATTTATTTACACCCTGGTAGTGTGGGGAGCTGTTGGATCTAGGGAGAGGTGCTGATTGGCAGTTGGGAAAAGGGAAAGAAAAAACACTGGTAACAAGACAGAGATCCATCCTGTGTATACAGTGTATATATACAGTTGCACTCAAAATTATTCAACCCCCTTCACTTTTTGCGCACTTTATTGTGTTGTAGATTTCATTTTAAATGGATAAAATTGCCATTTTTGCCCATCAATCTACACTCAATAACCCATAATGACAGTGAAAACATGTTTTTAGAAATTTTTGCAAATGTATTAAAAATCAAAAACTGAAATCTCATGTGCATAAGTATTCAAACCCTTTGCATTAACCCATTTAATGTATTTTTAAAGTATCATATTTCATATTTGGTCGCATATCCTTTGCATGCTGTTACTTCCTGAAGTCTGTGACCCATCAACATCAAAAGACTATCTTATTTTCAGGTACTGTTACAAGCGATACTATAACCTCTCTGCATTTGAATGCACAGACTTACTGAAACCAACCAGACTTGCCAGATTATCAGAAAAAACCAACTCTAACTTCCCTTTCCACTTAGATGCTCCATGCAATCTGATCAGCTCTAGACAGCTGTTGCCAGCATTGAGATTTTGTTAGTAAAGTGAACTTAATGACGCACCACCAAAATAATTTTACAGCTTGAATTGCCGTCTCCACTTGCAGAGTCCCCTACACAAGATCGCAATTCATCAGAAGTAATTGACCATTGCTGTATTAGCAGAGAACATCCCTGGAAGTTGAGCGGACCCATCTCGCATCAAAAGGTTAACCTGCTCAGGCTCATAGTAGAGTAACCTTATGAGACTAACAAGCGACACTGGCAGAAGGCAGATGTATAGCAACCAGATAATGCCAGAGAGGGAGGCCATTTACTCCACAGAGGTGGTCTGAGAGATGCCAAAATCTCCTCATCAATTATTATAATTTTTCTTCTGCAGCGAAGCAGAACCCAGCTGCCATGATCTGTCGAGCCGCGGTGATTGATTACAATGGGCAACATTTTCACATGGGGGGGGTCATATGGACTCCCATTCACCCCTGTACACTGTAGCCAGGTTACAACAGTCCAGATGAACACGGTCACTGTCCACTCCTGTTTTGTCTCCTTTTTGTCTGAAAAGGAACCGTGTTGCTGTTCCTTTGTGTTGTCCTGTTGTCCGCCGTCAACACGAGTGGCGGCTGACTTTTTCCATATTTGATTTCAGATGATGGACCGAATTGGTATAAATCAGTCAAGCTCCCTAAACATGAGTGCTGTGCTTCTGTTCAGTGTAGTAGAAAGTGCAGAGCATGAGTGCTGTGCTTCTGTTCAGTGTAGTAGAAAGTGCAGATCATGAGTGCTGTGCTTCTATTCAGTGTAGTAGAAAGTGCAGAGCATGAGTGCTGTGCTTCTGTTCAGTGTAGTAGAAAGTGCAGATAATGAGTGCTGTGCTTCTGTTCAGTGTAGTAGAAAGTGCAGATCATGAGTGCTGTGCTTCTGTTCAGTGTAGTAGAAAGTGCAGATCATGAGTGCTGTGCTTCTGTTCAGTGTAGTAGAAAGTGCAGAGCATGAGTGCTGTGCTTCTGTTCAGTGTAGTAGAAAGTGCAGAGCATGAGTGCTGTGCTTCTGTTCAGTGTAGTAGAAAGTGCAGATCATGAGTGCTGTGCTTCTGTTCAGTGTAGTAGAAAGTGCAGATCATGAGTGCTGTGCTTCTGTTCAGTGTAGTAGAAAGTGCAGATCATGAGTGCTGTGCTTCTGTTCAGTGTAGTAGAAAGTGCAGATCATGAGTGCTGCGCTTCTGTTCAGTGTAGTAGAAAGTGCAGAGCATGAGTGCTGTGCTTCTATTCAGTGTAGTAGAAAGTGCAGATAATGAGTGCTGTGCTTCTGTTCAGTGTAGTAGAAAGTGCAGAGCATGAGTGCTGTGCTTCTGTTCAGTGTAGTAGAAAGTGCAGATCATGAGTGCTGTGCTTCTGTTCAGTGTAGTAGAAAGTGCAGAGCATGAGTGCTGTGCTTCTGTTCAGTGTAGTAGAAAGTGCAGATCATGAGCGCTGTGCTTCTGTTCAGTGTAGTAGAAAGTGCAGATCATGAGTGCTGCGCTTCTGTTCAGTGTAGTAGAAAGTCCAGAGCATGAGTGCTGTGCTTCTGTTCAGTGTAGTAGAAAGTGCAGATCATGAGTGCTGTGCTTCTGTTCAGTGTAGTAGAAAGTGCAGAGCATGAGTGCTGTGCTTCTGTTCAGTGTAGTAGAAAGTGCAGATCATGAGTGCTGTGCTTCTGTTCAGTGTAGTAGAAAGTGCAGATCATGAGTGCTGTGCTTCTGTTCAGTGTAGTAGAAAGTGCAGATCATGAGTGCTGCGCTTCTGTTCAGTGTAGTAGAAAGTGCAGAGCATGAGTGCTGTGCTTCTATTCAGTGTAGTAGAAAGTGCAGATCATGAGTGCTGTGCTTCTGTTCAGTGTAGTAGAAAGTGCAGATCATGAGCGCTGTGCTTCTGTTCAGTGTAGTAGAAAGTGCAGATCATGAGTGCTGCGCTTCTGTTCAGTGTAGTAGAAAGTGCAGATAATGAGTGCTGTGCTTCTGTTCAGTGTAGTAGAAAGTGCAGAGCATGAGTGCTGTGCTTCTATTCAGTGTAGTAGAAAGTGCAGATAATGAGTGCTGTGCTTCTGTTCAGTGTAGTAGAAAGTGCAGAGCATGAGTGCTGTGCTTCTATTCAGTGTAGTAGAAAGTGCAGAGCATGAGTGCTGTGCTTCTATTCAGTGTAGTAGAAAGTGCAGAGCATGAGTGCTGTGCTTCTATTCAGTGTAGTAGAAAGTGCAGATCATGAGTGCTGTGCTTCTGTTCAGTGTAGTAGAAAGTGCAGAGCATGAGTGCTGTGCTTCTGTTCAGTGTAGTAGAAAGTGCAGAGCATGAGTGCTGCGCTTCTGTTCAGTGTAGTAGAAAGTGCAGAGCATGAGTGCTGTGCTTCTATTCAGTGTAGTAGAAAGTGCAGATAATGAGTGCTGTGCTTCTGTTCAGTGTAGTAGAAAGTGCAGAGCATGAGTGCTGTGCTTCTGTTCAGTGTAGTAGAAAGTGCAGAGCATGAGTGCTGTGCTTCTGTTCAGTGTAGTAGAAAGTGCAGAGCATGAGTGCTGTGCTTCTGTTCAGTGTAGTAGAAAGTGCAGAGCATGAGTGCTGTGCTTCTATTCAGTGTAGTAGAAAGTGCAGATAATGAGTGCTGTGCTTCTGTTCAGTGTAGTAGAAAGTGCAGAGCATGAGTGCTGTGCTTCTGTTCAGTGTAGTAGAAAGTGCAGATCATGAGTGCTGTGCTTCTGTTCAGTGTAGTAGAAAGTGCAGAGCATGAGTGCTGTGCTTCTGTTCAGTGTAGTAGAAAGTGCAGAGCATGAGTGCTGTGCTTCTGTTCAGTGTAGTAGAAAGTGCAGATCATGAGTGCTGTGCTTCTGTTCAGTGTAGTAGAAAGTGCAGAGCATGAGTGCTGTGCTTCTGTTCAGTGTAGTAGAAAGTGCAGATCATGAGTGCTGTGCTTCTGTTCAGTGTAGTAGAAAGTGCAGAGCATGAGTGCTGTGCTTCTGTTCAGTGTAGTAGAAAGTGCAGAGCATGAGTGCTGTGCTTCTGTTCAGTGTAGTAGAAAGTGCAGAGCATGAGTGCTGCGCTTCTGTTCAGTGTAGTAGAAAGTGCAGAGCATGAGTGCTGTGCTTCTGTTCAGTGTAGTAGAAAGTGCAGAGCATGAGTGCTGTGCTTCTGTTCAGTGTAGTAGAAAGTGCAGAGCATGAGTGCTGTGCTTCTGTTCAGTGTAGTAGAAAGTGCAGAGCATGAGTGCTGTGCTTCTATTCAGTGTAGTAGAAAGTGCAGATAATGAGTGCTGTGCTTCTGTTCAGTGTAGTAGAAAGTGCAGAGCATGAGTGCTGTGCTTCTGTTCAGTGTAGTAGAAAGTGCAGATCATGAGTGCTGTGCTTCTGTTCAGTGTAGTAGAAAGTGCAGAGCATGAGTGCTGTGCTTCTGTTCAGTGTAGTAGAAAGTGCAGAGCATGAGTGCTGTGCTTCTGTTCAGTGTAGTAGAAAGTGCAGAGCATGAGTGCTGTGCTTCTGTTCAGTGTAGTAGAAAGTGCAGATCATGAGTGCTGTGCTTCTGTTCAGCGTAGCAGCGGGACGCAGTCAAAATCCCGCACGCTTGTTGATGCAGTGCCACCTTTACGCCTCTTCCTTAGGGGTGTGCATTGGCCTGTTTCTTCACAGCCACGTCAGGAGAAATGAGTTTTTCAGTGTCGTGGGCCCCTTCCACTCTTGATGAAGCGTATGATGGATGAAAACTGCCTCACAGAGTCAGAGCCAGGCTGCAGCTTCCAGAGGTGGTCATATCATTGTGATTACTCCACACACACACACACACACACACACACACACACACACACACACACACACACACACACACACACACACACACACACACACACACACACACACACACACACACACACACACACACACACACACACACACACACACACACACACACAAAGCATGCTCAGATATTGCAGTTCACGGAAGATGGATGTCTCTGCACGGAGGCACATGGCAAAGATGTGAGAACGCGTCGCCGGCAAAGCTGGAAATGAAGCTGGAGGCGCTGTATGAGCTGAAATGACTGGTTTACCCAGTGAGGCACCTTTACCTTTACGTTTAACTTGGACTGGTCAGAGAGACTCGGACTGTTATGGTCAGTCTCGAAGAGGCTGGCTCACCTATTTTAAGTGCTGGACTCCAGACTAGCAAGTTCCTGCAGAAGTGTTAAAGAAAATATGGGCATGTGGACATCCAGTAGAATGCACCGATGGAAAAGAATGTTCCAGCACACTTCCAATGCTCCCAGTGATTTCATAACCAACACCGTTTCCAATCACATGTTCTTCATCTTCATCACGGGAAGCATATTGCAGACATGGGACAAATGTGTACGCTGCAAAAACCAAATTTTAACAAGCATTTTAATCTTACATTTAGACTTTAGAATTTTATTTCTGTTACTTTTTTGCTAAGTAACAGAAATAAAAGACAACTATAAAACTATCTGCCATTGGGGTGAAATAGTTTTACTCATTTCAAGATTTCCCAGTGGGGTAAGATAATTTCACTTGTCAAGCAAAAAGTAACTTAAAACAGGCTAATATTTTCCACTTTTGAGAGAAAAAAAAAGATTTTAAGTCTCATTACAAGACTAAAACACTTAAGACAGACATTTTTTGCAGTGTAGCCATTTGAAATACTTTTATTCTTCAGTAAGTAGCAAAATAAGGAAGAAAAAACAAATGTACATTTGAAAAAAACAACAGCAACGTCTCTCTCTAAATATAATTACACAGTTACTCACGAACATCCACACACCTTGTTGTACACGGTTTTTTAGAAAACTACTTTCTACAGAAGTACGCCAACTGTGTATATTTCAATGCTCCCAGTGATTTCATAACAAACACTGTTTCCGAATCCAACCACATGTCCTTCATCTTCATCACGGAAGATGTTACCCATGTAGCAGACATGGGTCAAATGTGTAGGTATTTGAAATACTTTTGTTCTCGGGAACGTAGTAGAATTAGGAAGAAAACGCAAATCCCTGAGAAAGAAAAACCATGAAGAACGTTTGGTCTGAATATTGATAGGTGATGGTGATGGTGATGCTTTCATTGGCTGGAATCTGCTAGAGTTTTAATGGGGTCTACAGGGTTAAAGTATTTCAAATATGTATATGAACCCAAGCCCATATTCATAAAGCGTTTAAGACTAGGAGCTGCTGTTCTAGGATCAGGTTTCCCTTGTCCATATCATAACCTTATCCATTGAGAGCTAAAAGGCAAAACTGATCCAAGATCAGCACTCCTACTCTGATGAAATCTTTTATGTAGCTTTAAAGAAAAAGGACTGCCAAATATGATATCAGTGTTGAGTGCAGGGATCTTGAATATTGCATGAACCACTTTGGAAGTCATTATTAAAAAAAAATTTTTGAAAGTTTTTTTTTGTTCATCAGTTGAGTTCATAATTATTGGAAATTTCCAGGTTATTTCCCAGTTTGAAGCTATTGAAAATTGAAAGTGCAGAGTTATGGCAGACTTTACATAAACAAGTCAACTTAAACAATGTCGTCATTTAATACGAAGCGGTGAGGTGAAAAGCTCAACTGTTCTGTACAGATGAGATGGGATGAAATGAAACGTACGTGCGCGTGTCTGCAGGACTGTAATGATATCCCTATCCTCAAGAGCCCGCTCCGCCACAGAGTGGAATGGGTACCAGCTATCTGTCCCAAACTCCATTAGCTCCTTCTCCTTAGGCACCTAAAGTGTCCTTGGAGACCGATTCTCTTTCTACCCCCCCCTCTCTTTCTCTCTTTCTCGCTCTCTCTCTCTATCTGACATTTCATTCAGTCATTGGAACTGACTGTCGAGTAAATAAAATCATGTGAGCTTTTGCCTTTACCTTGTGCAAAATGCATAAAGGAACCAATACTCTCGGTGAGCAAAATGCATTTTGTTTCTCATTACATTTCCACAGGATTTACAATTATTGTTTTCCAGGACTTAGAATCCTGAGTACCAGAATATGCTAATGTATGTTTTTATTTTATCATGAATAAATTATCACAATATGCTTATTCTTAAATGAAATATATTGTTTGGACATCCAGGCTTTCTAACATTATTGGAATCAATAGGTGGAGCTCACTGCTGAGTTTTTACATTAGAATGATAATTATTTAAGTCCTTAAATAATAAATTCTTTGTTTACTATTTACCATTCTTATTAATTTGTATTGATGTACCTTCAGCTCTATTGTGATCAGAAATATTGGGAAGTAGATCATTACAATAAGGTTGGAAGTGGATAATTACAATACTAGCTAGGAGAGTAGTATCATGCAACCGTGTGGCATTCAAAACTCAAAATGAGATGCGAAGAACCATTGTAATTCCATTTACATTTGGAATCCTCAGTCCAGTGCTTGTGGAAGTATTGTTTGACTCCTTGCTGTGCTGTGTATGTACTTTAAACAGAAAAATGTACCCCCACACACACATACCCGCACACACACCTATACACACACACACACACACACACACACACATACACTTGTGTGCGCCAGCCCAGACTAGCAGCACTGAAACTGATCGTATGGTTCTGTGGTTTGGAGTGGTGGGTTGGCTGAGGTCACTGACACTACAGACCCAGGAAGTGGTGCAGCTTTAGTCACCGTCACCATGGTGATCTGAGAATGCATTCCACCCACAGGGGAGCAGGATAAATATAACCAGGGCATTGTGTTATCCTGCGTCTTGCCTCACCCTGGCATCAGCCCTTTGTAATTTGCACTGATGGAAGCTCAAGCACTCTGCTGCTACACGCTAGCAGCTGGCAGCTCTGAGACGAGGCCTAGACACTGACAGCCGTGCAATGAGCTCGCATCATCTGCAGGTTTTCTTTTTCCCCTCCTCTTTAGATTTTTTAAGTCTGTGTCCTTCCATAATCAAAGAAAACACCTTTGTGTCAAAGACTGCTGTGGCTTAATATGCAGAGAGTAATTACTGTCCATCTGGTGCAGAGCAATGCTGTCCCTCTACCAGGTTTGATTTTAGTTTTATAAATGGGGGCTGAGTCTTTGTTTATATGATGTAGACACAGTGACTGCAGCACAGCAGTTTGTATTTATTCTGCATTTTTGGTTAAATAAATCTCTCTGGTGTCCATTTAAAAAAATCAACAAAAAAAAAAGGGGGGGCGTGGGGGGGGTGAGGCTGAGAAAAACTAAGTGCAGATATAACAATAGCGATTGCAGGTCTTTTTGCAGGCAAAATCAGTCAACCCTCAACCCAAGCTAATTAAACGTTCCTCAGAGCTGTAACAGAGCTGTTTACCGTTGCACCGCGCCGACAAAATGGCTCTGCTGCTGGTCTCCACACTCCCGCCTCTGAGCAACCCACACGTTCGCAGGCCCTTTCTCCAGCGTCTGGAAGTCCAGGCTTCCCTCCACACCATCGCTGTGATACCACACCAGCGTAATTGCATGTGTCATCTTATTGCTCAGGCTAATCTGTGGCTCGATGGACAGATGGCCGCTTTATCAGGCAGGGGAATGAAGCCTTAACCGGCACATCCCAGCCAAGGCGCATCCATGCCTGGTTTGTTTGGGGGAGACAGTGAGTAAACACTGAGGCAAAAGCTTCGTGCTCTGCCTTCTCAAGTCCGTTTTTCTTACCTCCAAGTAGGCAGAGGAGAGTCTTATGAACAGGCAAAGGCCAGGCAACCAGGGTCTGAAATTAACAGCCGTCACCCGCCAAATGCAGGTAAATCGTTGGTTGTGATGGGTGAAATTGTCCTAGTGACATGTGTATGATCAAACAGGTGTGTGTGATCAGTCTAGTGGTCACTGGAACGATCAAACAGGTGTGTAAAAAGGGTCCTTGTTTGTAATTGTAGTTTTCTGCATGGTTTTCAGAAGAGGCTGGTAAAAAATTTGAATGGCTAGTAGAAATTTGTATCTGCCTGCCACAGTGGCTGGTGGAGGAAAAAAAGTTATTTTCAGACCCTGCAGGCAACTGCTTGGGGCCCCGAGTATTGGGGGGCCACTGAGGGCTGGGTTTTAGGAGTGTTGGGGAACATGGTGACAGTGGAAGTCAGACAGAAGGGTCCCCCCAGGCTCTACAATCAGCAGGCAATGGCAGGTTTCCTTAATAAGGATTAAAGAAAGACCAACCCCCCCCACTACCACCGCCGCCGCCAAATAAAAAATGCAAACTGCATTTACCCGTATAAATTTTTTATATATTTTTTTATTCACTGGAGTAAAACTCTAGCACCCGAGCAGGATGAGTGAAATTGTTCCTCCAAAAACTTTGTGACCCGGCTGACCATGGACTTAAAAAAATTAAATAAAAAATTAGTTAATGTATGTAAATGTAACCTGGCCTTCGTACTCCAATGACAGATTGCTTTTAATGCGCATCAAGGTGTCTTATGGGACCTCTGCAGAAAGGTCAGCTTTGGCAGCAGTCTAAGGTTGAAAACATGACGATGGCCATCTTAAAATCGCATATAAATGTCTTAAAGGGATAGTTCAGAATTTTGGACATAATGTCTCAATTACGACTTACCCATGATGTAGTTGATTGATGGAAACCATTTTCAGATAATTCCATGCTGTCCCTTCTTTTGGACATACACACATTGCTAATGCTAGCGCAACTCGTAGGAAACTAGTAGCATCCACTACCAAACGCACTTAAACACTCCACAGTGCACCCAAAGCAAATAAAATACGACAACAGTCTATCGGGGTTATTTTCAGTGATTATTCCATCATTTTTCAAGTCAAACTATCATTGAATCCTTTACTTTGTGCTCACCTAAATTCTCAGTGGAAGTACGGCGGCGGAGCTAGCTGTAGATTAGCCAGGGTATCTGCCTGTAGGCTATCTGCTGTACTCCACAGTTGCCGACACAATCCGTTTTGCCGTAAAGTTACATATTTGGTAGACAACAAGTCAGCTAAACACAAACATGCTACAGAATAACACAGCATATACAAGCAAGCACACTGGCTACCAATTTGCAGGAAAAGTTTGACCACTTCCATGACTTCCCAATCGTGACAACTAGCTAGCTAGCTAGCTGAATAGATAGATCACGCATGCAATCATTTATTAGTTACCTGCTCGTCAGTTGTTTTCGGTGCATGAAGAAAAACAGGTGATGGCACAGCAGTCTCCTTCAGTAGAGGGTGTCCCGCCCGTCCTTTTTTGATTTTCACATAGTCATCCTCCGTGAAATGGTCCCTACAAACTTTTGTAGAGTCTCAATTGGTGACATCCATGCGAGCAGCAAGAAGCCACAGCTGTTTTCTTTGTTGATCTTCCACTGGAAATCGGTGAAAACTTTGTGGTGCCCATTTTATTTGCATGATTTGAACAACCTTGAAATACACACCGTGTTTTGGCCGGCAGAGCTATAGGGTAAAACACGGTGTGTATTTCAAGGTTGTTCAAATCATGCAAATAAAATGGGCACCACAAAGTTTTCACCGATTTGAACAACCTTGAAATACACACCGTGTTTTGGCCGGCAGAGCTATAGGCTACTTTACGTTACCTAGCTACTAAACTAACGCTGTACTTCCACGGAGAATTTAGGTGAGCACGAAGTAAAGGATTCAACGATAGTTTGACTTGAAAAATGATGGTATAATCACTGAAAATAACCCCGATAGACTGTCGTCGTATTTTATTTGCTTTCGGTGCACCTTGGAGTGTTTAAGTGCGTTTGGTAGTGGATGCTGCTAGTTTCCTACGAGTTACGCTAGCATTAGCAATGTGTGTATGTCCAAAAGAAGGGACAGCATGGAATTATCTGAAAATGGTTTCCATCAATCAACTACATCATGGGTAAGTCGTAATTGAGACATTATGTCCAAAATTCCAAACTATCCCTTTAAACTCCACAAGGAGTCACGAGGGAGCCTGTGAATCAGTGTGGAGAACCTTTCAGTGAATGGACAGTTCATCTCCTGGGTTCTTCCACTGCTCAGAAATACATAGCCGTTTTTTTTATTTTTTTTTTTTAAATCATACCATGCTCCACTGGGACATAGGGGAGGCTGACAGGGGACATAGAACTTTTTTTGGTGAGGGGTATACATCTAAATGCTCGGTTATGGTGGTGCAGTGGATAGCCAGCCAGGACCTTTCTGTGTGGAGTTTGCACATTTCCCCGTGTCTGTGTGGGTTTCCTCTGGATTCCTCCCACAATCCAAAGACATGCAGGCTAGGCTAATTGGAGGGGTGTTAACAGGGCGTTGCTTTAAGAGTGTGCTCAGTCAACCTATCCTGTATAAATAAAGGTTAAATTAAAAAATATAAATTTTTAAACATTTTTATTAAATCTTTCTGAACAAACAGTTAAATAGTTTGGCTCTAATTATGAAGGGCGTTTTAGGCTTTATTGTGTTAGTGAAGTCTTACTGTCCCCAAGTGAAAAATGGAAATGTGAGAAAGGTTAGATGATTTAATTATGGAGGATATAGAACAGAACATAAACAGCATGGTTTTATAAACTGATGTATTGTAGTGAACTAGCGCTTTAGACGCTTGGCCTAAGAACTCCATTTGCGAGGGACTGGACTCGAGTGGAGAGCAGAGAGCACACTCAGCTACGTGGAAAACAGAAGGAGGGTGAAATCACCATTTCACTGTGGGTGATCAGTATGGAACGGGCGGAGCAACGGTGTCTGGAGGCTGAAAACGTGTGAGAAACGGTTAAGCATTTTTCTGGCTGACCAGATAGCGCCACGGGACACAGGGAGTAGGCTGCTGGGAGTTATTTAGAATGCACCCATGCAGATGTACTCTCAAAACCCTCTCGCCCTCAGGAATATCACATTTCTCCTCTTATTGACCAGTATTTCAGTGTGTTACATTATCTGTTTGCTCATTTGATGCCCATCTCAAATACAAGGCCAGCTCCTTTTATCTTTCAGCCAGTCGATGGCACCAATCATCTAATTCCATCTAATTCCATCTAATACCATTATAGCCATTTGTGGGTTGGATTTTTGCCAAGATTTATTAGCATTTTCGGCACTTTATTTTGACCTAAATGATGAAAATAAGCTAATCTAAGTTAGTATTGTAAATGGTCACACCTGTCTTGCTTCATTTAAGCCATTTTCCAAGTTTCTGTGATTAGTACATCTTGAGTTATAAAGCCTTAAATAGAACACTACCTAAATGGGTGAGAAATGACCAAATTTGGCATCTGCACAAAGAGGTTAATCAATCAATTAACTGTCAGGTAGAAATGAAAAGCAGCAGTACTACTGGCCTCGAGAGAGCCCGGTTTGAAGTATCCCTGCTGTACAGAATGTCTGATGCCATTGTGTTGTGCTGGGTCATGAATTAATTTTATGCCTTGTTGAGTAGAACTTTTGACTTCATCGGTAATTCAATTGAATTGTATTTGTATTGCGCTTTTTACAGAGAACTGTCACAAATACATTTTACAGAGAAACAGTTTTAACAGAACAGAAGGTAACCAAATTTTAACATAACTTTCTTTTTAATAGAGCTGGGAGTCTAAAGAATCTGTGACCACCAATCCATCTGGCCCCATCCTGACACCACCCCCTTGAGCCTAACCACGTTATTGTGTGTCACACTGACTTATTCCCTTCCTGTCAGCCACACAGTTCTCTTCCTGTGCATCACCAAAACTGATTTCTCTAAGCAGCAAGGAATGGTTCTCAATCAGGTACCATGCCCTGGTTTAGTACCAGTCAAAGCCCAGGAGGTGATTTTCATTTGAACTTTTCTGTTTTTCTGTTCTTGCAAGCTGTTGTTGTAGGTAATGGACTTTTAAACACTAAGCTGTGTGGTAGACTCTTGGTGTAGTAAGGGAGAGAGGAGCACTATTGAAGCCAGAGGCTCTGAGTAGGATGTAAATCTGGGTAATACCAGTTGAATACCCTCATTGTTTATCGTTGGGGTTTTTTTCCTTCTCTTTTTGTTTTTAAGTTCGATTTCCGTGGTAATATTCGCTGGTCCCTTGTGTTGGAAATCTGGGAACATAATGGGGCATGCAAAACAGCAAGTGGTTTCCCTGACCACACACACACACTCTTTCTCTCTCCATCTCTCTCATACATACACACACCCTCTCTCTCACACAGAGACACTCACACTCTCTCTCTCTCACACACACACACACACACACACACACACACACACACACACACACACACACACACACACACACACAGCATCAAATGAAAACTGTTTCTGAATTATTAAAACAGAGATATGATGACTGTAGCTGCGAGTGCACAGGGCCAGTTTCCCTGGAAGAAAAAAAAAAAAAAAAAAGTCCCTAGAGCTTTGACATTTCTGCCGGGGCTTCTGATTTTAATTTTCTTCTGCTGTTGGGCAGCGCCTTAAATGTGCGGGCGAGAGAGAAATGCTGTCATCGAGCAGCCTGGCCGCTCAGAGTCTGCGTCTGACCGCTCCAGTGCTCTCAGCCAGACACCGCCAGCGCCGACTCGTGTTAATAATGACAAAGGGGCGCGTGCGTTTGGGGTGTAAGGGCTGATACACGGCATACTCCTGCTTTCACTTCCCCCGCTGCTCATTCATCTCTTATGTGTGCTCTGTTGCTAAATGCACTGTCCGAAATATAGGACCTGTTGTGACCCCTGTTTTCCCTTCATATACTCAAACTGGGAAACAAAACAGCAACAAAAAATAAAAAAATGATGAAATAAATGAATTAATTAATTAATGAATAAATAAATAAATACTGACCTACCCTATGAAAAGGAATAGTAAGAACATGAGAATTCACATAAGCAGCAGAGTGCCGTCATTGAAAACGTTCAGTGCCACCGCTGCATTTTTAGTACCATAGGCCTACGTCTGTTTGTTTGCTCTCATTTGAATATATTTTGGTTTCAACCATTTCAGCATCCTAATGAGTATTAATATTAAATTGCTCGAAATTACACCGTATTAAATTGTCACAGCTGTTCCTCTTTTTGTTATATTATTGCCTATATATATATATATATATATGATAAGATGGCACAGAGCTTCCGATTGCATTCGCACAGTAATTGTAAACAGGCATCTCTCGTTTACACAGCAATTTATAGCTCTGTATCACTGCTGCCTAGAGAAGGTGGAGCTGCTTGGTCTCAGGAATATCGTGTTGCATGAAGCATTGATTATAACGTGCTAATGTCACTAATAGATAGCATAGCGAAAGCATAAAACAGAGCGAACGAGCAGTCCAAATAAATTAGGCTTTTCAAATTAGCCGCATTGAGTAGCTGTTTTGTGTTGCAACCATCGTGCAACTAAATCAAACGGCAGCACCACAATGACGTTGATGTTGGCTCCTTATTCACAGCTCCTTGTTCAAATTTTTCGGTCCACCTTAAATTTATGGAAAAAGATTTTTCAAAATTGTGTTAGAATAGAATAGTGGCCATTTCTTTACCTAGCCTTTTCGCTTTCCAACCGCATTTATGTCCCGTGAGATGTTTAAAATAGATCGAGTGCATCCACACGTGGCACTGAAACGGGGGTTTGGTCCAATTTTCCCGTTCACCGAATTTTTGGAAAGAATAAGCTACATTGTTTCTGGCGGTGTTAAGACTGGTCTTATGGGAGAAAGCAATGAAACGTTGCGAGCTCGATCTTGAGGAACGTGCGTCCGGGGGATCATAATTCATCTGCCAGTCTGTGCAGAGATTTGGCCCCAAAGAGTGACCGGTCTCAGACAAACACGTTGAAGACACCCTGGGGCCTCCGTTAGTTTGCCGATTGATGCAGCATTGAGGCTGAAGTGGTCTCTGTTCTACAGGTTCCCCTGAACTGCAATCAAAGCGACTGATTGCGCTGAGAGCCGGCTCCCGGCGCTGGCTGCTCGTCCTTTTAAAACGGCGAGCCAGAGAGAGCAAAGCCTGCGTGCGTTCATCCACTATAGCCCTCAGAAGCTAAAAACTGGGGTCCTCGCACACTTCTGTTGATCCGCGGATCAATGGGCCTCCATCCTGTGCCGGGCTGGAAGGGCAGCGGATCTGGCGCTCATTTCAGCGCCGGCTCATATTTCTACAAGCGGGTGCAACAGGAAAAGCCTCATCTGAAACTAATTAGCCGTCCTGTTGTCCCAACTTTAATTACCCGGGTCAGAAAATCCATACCTCGTTACCGCATTGTCTCCGCCACGTCTGCTGCCATTACTTCAATCGGCGCCGCAGTTTCGTTAAACGGGGGAGATGTGGGAATCCGCTCCCGATCGATGGCCTGTGGGCAGAGGTGTCAAACCCCACATCTGTTTATGTGAGTAATAGCGAATGCTGTACTTACACTGAAAACAATTATCTAGCTCTCTGTGGAGGCTATAATCCGACTTCTCACCCCCTTTCCACTTTGAGGAGCGGTTTCCCTGGCTGTTTTGACAGAGCTGGCAAAACACGCCAACCATCGCTGTGCGGGCACAGTAGCATCTCCCATATGGTGCTCAGCCAGTCAGTCAGACCCGCAAATCAGTTGCAAACGTCACAATGCACAAATCACAATGTCCTCCTTTGGTCCCTCTGTATCCACTCCAAAGAAAAGTAGATGACAAAAGAGGAGGGTTTTCTCTCTGTGAGCGGCTGATTTTTGGCTGGCTGTTAGGCAGCAGGCAAATCGAATGGAGGCGATACTTTGGTACAGTCACAGACTGATAAGATGAGATACTTTTATGTTTTTGAGAAGATGAGGAGTTCTCACAGGCTTCCAGGATGCTCAACCATTTAAAATACTGGATTTTATTTTAGTAACATATTCCAACGTCTTGGTGTCAAATCTGCAGGACTGGCCATCGCATTGCCCAGTGAGGCAGTATTTTAGTTGGCCAGCGCTGTGTCCGAATCAGCACCCTTCCATACTATTAGGTAGGCTTGTTGAGTACAGGACGAGAAAGTCGTTAAGTAGGCAAAATTTTCTGTAAATATAGTGTACTTAAAACCCACGTATGATACACTTCCAGGGTTTCGCTGAGTATACTCAGTTGATGGGCTTGAATGAAAAAGAAGCAGTGGCTCGCAGTACACTTCAGGTTTTGCATTGGAAGAGGATGACTACGATTGGGCATTCCGATTTGGGAGAAAACAGAAAAATCTTCCAAATTCTTTGGTGTGCTGGAATGTTCATGGACAATATTTTGAATGTTAATAGTGTCAAATTTTCTTAATTTCCTTGGAAAGTCTTTCGAGTAGTTGTGAATGAATGAATGAATATTTGTGTCTGTTTTGTTTGCTTGCTTGTGTGTGTGTGTGTGTGTAGGTGTATGTGTATGTGTAGGTGTAGGTATGGATTGTAGATCTATTTATTGTATCCCTCATCCAGATCTACCAGATAGTTTTGGGTCTCCCTGGCAACACACGTTTGCAGAAGTAAACTAGTGTAGTATAGCTGATTTACCCACAGCTTACTGTGAACTACAGTCAACATTCATTACTAGGGATAGCTGCTACATTATGGGACGGATCTGCTTTGTCTTGTCTGTTCTGTAGTGATCTTGATGATGTCTCTGTATGCACTTATTGTACGTCGCTTTGGATAAAAGCATTATTACATTACATTACATTATAGTCATTTGGCAGACGCTCTTATCCAGAGCGACGTACATAGTGCATTTTCAAAATAGGAACAAGTGCGTTAAAACGACCCTAAAAGGTAAATACGAAGCGTCTGCTAAATTAATGTAATGTAATGTAATGTAATGTAAAGTAAAGAAACATTAGAGCTGATAGTGATGCACAATTAATTTGAAAGGCTGAGGCTGCAATTTGTGATGATGGCCTGCAAGGTGAAACGTGGAACTGCAAATTAGTGATACACTTTAAATGTAATCATGGAAATGAGGATTCGTAAGCGAGGATCCTAATATTTGAAGAGCAAATTGGGGAATAAAATGGATGGATTAGAAACCAATGATTAGAATGAAATATAATGCAATTTATTCAGAGTCCACCCAGAAGGCACCTAAATGACTGTACCCATGGGGGTACACTTATCCACAGTGCTTACATTCACATAAATAAATATGGTTGATAAATCTGCATGCTGTCAAACACTTGAAAGGATTTAGAGATTTTAGTATAATTACTGTTCAGCTATACGGGGCTCTTTGATTCCTGTGTGTGAACGCAGATTGCAATCGCTGATTGACCAAACAAAATGGGAGTAATGAACAAATAATGTTTGAAAAAATAAAATAATGATCCAGTTACATTCCTAATACTTGCAAGCAGTGAAAAATGCCACTCCGGTTAGATTTTATCCCTTATTTTGGTCCTTCCTTGACTTATGCTTGTGTTATTATTGTTGTTGTGCTGTTGAAGTTCCACTGCAGTCTCCCATAGGAATAGGCCGATATGAGCTGATTACTCACTCTCTCCTGACCTCTGACATCAGTCAGTCCCCTGATACAAGTTTCCATCTCTGTGTGATCTCAGTGTTAGAGTGAAGTATATGAGCCTCATTTGCCTGAGGTTAGGAAACTGTTGCTTGCATTTATACACATATTTCCCCCCCCCCCTACCCCATCTACTTTATTTGCTCAGATATCCATTTTCTAAATGCAGTGAGCTTGTGACGCAATGCCGCATCAAACAAAACACGGAGCCTGGGCCCTGTGCGTGCAGTGCATCCGCTTCAGAGCGCAGAAAGCCTGTTCAAATGATGTGTAAATTTATGTACGCTTATTTTTGCTGTTTGTCTGACACTGTCTTTAGATGGGGACAGGTTAACCCGCTGCGAGGTGAGTGCAGGTGTTTCCTGTCTGTGAGCTCAGTGCTCGCAACATCACCTGGCATCGCCGCCGTAACCTGAGCGCCCAGCGCCGCCATGGAGAGAGAGTGAGCGAGAGATGGAGCGAGAGATGGAGGGAGGGAGAGAGAGAGAGCGAGCGGGAGAGAGAGGGAGCGAGAGATGGAGGGAGGGAGAGAGAGAGAGAGAGACGGAGAGAGAGAGACGGAGCGAGAGATGGAGGGAGAGAGAGAGAGGGAGCGTGAGACGGAGGGAGAGAGAGGGAGCGTGAGACGGAGGGAGAGAGAGCGCGAGAGAGAGGGAGCGAGAGATGGAGGGAGAGAGAGAGAGGGAGCGTGAGACGGAGGGAGAGAGAGGGAGCGAGAGATGGAGGGAGAGATGGAGGGAGAGATGGAGGGAGAGAGAGATGGAGGGAGAGATGGAGGGAGAGAGAGAGGGAGCGAGAGATGGAGGGAGAGAGAGAGAGGGAGCGTGAGACGGAGGGAGAGAGAGGGAGCGTGAGACGGAGGGAGAGAGAGCGAGAGAGAGAGGGAGCGAGAGATGGAGGGAGAGATGGAGGGAGAGAGAGAGACGGCTGTGCCGAGGTGTGGGCATATCTGCCAGATGGCTCCCTCAGTCTCCGCTGCTCGGAGCTCAATATGGATCTGCATATGCGGAATTTCCTGTGCATATTTCAAGCCATACATGGCCTGAATGAAAGGCCAGGGACAGATTTATGTGCAGTGGAAGTGTGTCGCTGCTTAAAGTGGAAAATATTTGCTCTGTTAATTATGAAGCATTATCCCGTTTAGCCGATGGTTCTTTTTCCTGCTCCCGCTCAAGCTTTGAAATCAGTCCGGCTGTGAGACCAGCGACGCAGGCGGTGCGAGTGTGCGAGTGTGCGAGTGTGCGAGTATATATTTCAATGCCCACATGTGTTTACCAAGTAAGTGCACATGCATGTACTCACGTGTGTGTATGTGCGCACAATATGACTGTGCGTGCATATTTCACCACACACGTGTGTAACAGATGTGAGCACAGATGCATACGTGCATAAGTGTGTGTTTTTTGCATGCACGTTTGAATGCGCACGTGTGCATGCAAACATGGGCGCATTAATGTGTGTTTGCGAGACAGGCATGCAGGGCTGCCCGCAGGGAGGCGATGTCGTGCACAGAGCCAAGCGCCCGCCCCCCCACCACTCCCTCGCAGCCAGACATGGTTGACGCTCTTGCTGCTCAACAAGGCCCGACTCCCGCGTTTGATGTTGCAATAATAACTGGCCAGGCTGAAAGAGCGGCAGAGCACAGCACAGCACTCGAGATTCCTACAGTCTCTCCCCTGCGTTTCTCCTCACAGTCCCACAGCAAAACCATGTCAAATATATCTAATGCCCCCCCAAACACACACACACACACACACACACACACACACACACACACACACACACACACACACACACACTAGGTTGTATTGCACCTGCTGATTTTCATATATAGACGCTAAAGGGCGCTTTTGCCAATTGGTTTTTCACTGTGGGACAATAAATGCATTATCTTGAGCGCATTAAGTTATGTTCTGCCATTTTTTCTTGTTTGCTATCAGGTTTAAGAGATTTAGTCTCTTCCATTAATATTTACTCACAATGCTCATTATTTTGTGCAATGAATGTGTAAAGCCAAACAGACATATACTTGCATTAATTATTTGCCTGATTAGTAGCTTGAATGAAATGCTTGCTTTGTACCAACGGTACAGCGTGGTGCAGATGAATATTGTGCATTTGGATTTTTTATTGATGTCTCCACAGTGTGTTGGGTATTGGATATCTCCACAGTGTGTTGGGTATTAGATATCTCCGCAGTGTGTGGGTATTGGATATCTCCACAGTGTGTGGGTATTGGATATCTCCGCAGTGTGTGGGTATTGGATATCTCCACAGTGTGTGGGTATTGGATATCTCCACAGTGTGTGGGTATTGGATATCTCCACAGTGTGTGGTTATTGGATATCTCCACAGTGTGTTGGTATTGGATATCTCCACTGTGTGTGAGTATTGGATATCTCCACAGTGTGTGGGTATTGGATATCTCCACAGTGTGTGGGTATTGGATATCTCCACCGTGTGTGGATATTGGATATCTCCACAGTGTGTGGTTATTGGATATCTCCACAGTGTGTTGGGTATTAGATATCTCCACTGTGTGTGGGTATTGGATATCTCCACGGTGTGTGGGTATTGGATATCTCCACAGTGTGTTGGGTATTGGATATCTGCACAGTGTGTGGGTATTGGATATCTCCGCAGTGTGTGGGTATTGGATATCTCCACAGTGTGTGGGTATTGGATATCTCCGCAGTGTGTGGGTATTGGATATCTCCACAGTGTGTGGGTATTGGATATCTCCACAGTGTGTGGGTATTGGATATCTCCACAGTGTGTGGTTATTGGATATCTCCACAGTGTGTGGGTATTGGATATCTCCACAGTGTGTGAGTATTGGATATCTCCACAGTGTGGGTATTGGATATCTCCACAGTGTGTGGGTATTGGATATCTCCACAGTGTGTGGTTATTGGATATCTCCACAGTGTGTTGGGTATTAGATATCTCCACTGTGTGTGGGTATTGGATATCTCCACGGTGTGTGGGTATTAGATATCTCCACAGTGTGTGGGTATTGGATATCTCCACAGTGTGTTGGGTATTGGATATCTCCACAGTGTGTGGGTATTGGATATCTCCACAGTGTGTGCATAGTGGATCTCGGTTTGAATGCTTTTCATAGAAACATCCATTCCCACAGTCACACACCCCCCACCCCCCTCCTCCTCCTCCTCCTCCTCCTCCTCAGCGCCACCAGCTCTATCAGACATAGTGGATGGAGGGGGAGCACTAGATCAGTGGTTCCCAGACTTGGTCCTGCCCCCCCCCCCACCCCAGTGTATACTGGTCTTCATTCCAACCAGAATTTTAACAAGCTGTTAATTTTTTTAATTAGGTGCTAGGCCCGAGTTTAGGAACCACTGCACTACATCACACCTACAGGATAAAGTATAACATCTATGATAGCAGGCCTGTGTTCATTTAACTGCTGTTCCCAAGTTTATTAACCTCAATATTCTTTACCTGTCACATGTATATTGATTCTGCAGGTATTTGTTTTGAGTATGTTTGCCTTCATTCTTTATGTCCTGTTTATAAAGACAGGGATCTATTTACAGACCAAATGTGCTTCCCCTGGGGATAATGAAATTGGGTGGGTGGAGCCAGAATTTGCTGCCAATCACTGAAATGTTTGAACCAATCAAGATATTTTCTTCTTTAGGGCAAACTGCAGCAGTTGGTTCAAATCAGCATGACTCTCCCATCAAATGACATGAAAGAGTAAAGGTTTATTGACTCCTTATAGAATAATGTGCGAGGCAATCACTTGTGTTTGGTCATGGAGATCGGCGCTAACTTAAACATTTAATTGCCAGGTGTTTGTTTCTCACTCATGGCTGTGTCCTGGCGCTTTGACTTTCTGTCTACGGCGTGCAGGTCTTCCCACCACGGTCAGGCTGCCCAAAACACAGCAGTCTGGATTTAGGGTTAATCTCACTAAGAGAGCGGTGGGTTCATGATAATCAAGGGATAGTTCAGAATTTTGGACATAATGTCTCAATTACAACTTACCCATGATGTAGTTGATTGATGGAAACCATTTTCAGCTAATTCCATGCTGTCCCTTCTTTTGGACATACACACGTTGCTAATGCTAGCGCAACTCTATGGCAACCGGTAGCATCCACTACCAAACGTACTTAAACACTCCACAGTGCACCCAAAGCAAATAAAATATGACGACAGTCTATCGGGGTTATTTTGAGTGTTTATACCATCAATTTTTAAGTCAAACTATCGTTGAATCCTTTACTTTGTGCTGACCTATATTCTCTGTGGAAGTACGGCAGTAGAGCGAATGTGGCCATTGCAACTTGTTGCTCTTTTTTGTTGTTGTAGTCGACCAGTGCCGGCAATACATTCGTAGGTAACGTAAAGTATCGCTCCCCAGATAGACTGTCGTCGTATTTTATTTGCTTTGGGTGCACTGTGGAGTGTTTAAGTGCGTTTGGTAGTGGATGCTACCGGTTACCTTAGAGTTGCGCTAGCATTAGCAATGTGTGTATGTCCAAAAGAAGGGACAGCATGGAATTAGCTGAAAATGGTTTCCATCAATCAACTACATCATTGGGTAAGTTGTAATTGAGACATTATGTCCAAAATTCCGAACTATCCCTTTAAGAGATTAATTCACATTAAAATGTTATGCTTGTGTCTGTTTTAATTTGTGTTACTTGTGCGCACTGGCAGAGTTCTGTGAGAACCCCCCCCACTGCAGTGACTGTATAGATGGTGGTGGTGGTGGTGGGGGGGGGGGGGGGGGTTGTGCTTCAGCCCTGTCCAGTGTGCCTGCATAGACACCCTCTCAGCCAATGGCTGTGCCCCGTGTCACACAATACCGCTGTCTGTAGGATGGATTTGCCCTGAGGTGCCATATTTTCTGCATGTGTGTTTGTGTGGACACGTGCTTTTTTTTGTGTTCATGCATGAAAGGGAGAATGAGTTTGTTATTCCGACAGTCTTTCATTTTGGAGCCTCGGCATCTGGGTTTAATTTTCGCACAAGGTTCAGTGATCGGGGATTTGTAGTGACACATTTGTAGTAAAATTGCATTCGAATGTAAATTCCTTCTTGATGCAATTGGGCACCTTTGCAATCCATTAAGAGTGTACAGTGCTGCTGTGGGTGGAGGGAGGTCCGTGTACGGTATTAAACAGAGTAGCAGATCCAGAGGCAGTGAGGTCACAGCTGTGCTTGCGTCCTAATGTTCATTGACGTGTCTATTGAATTTATAATGCTCCGTCTGTTGGAGAAGCAAAATAAACCGACGCCCACCATTATAGCTCTTCTCTCACCCCTTTGTGTTTCCCCAACAGAAACGAAGGCGGAGCTAGAACAGCTGATGACAGACATCAAGAAGCTGGCCAATAAAGTGCGCTCCAAGTTAAAGAGTAAGTGATCACTTTATAATGTGTAAAACATTGATGTGCAGGGTTATCTGACACAAAGGGAATCCAGTGTGGTCGGTGTACAGATAAATCCAGCCGATGGTCTAGTTTTCGCGTGAATAAATCAGAAATTAACAAGTTTATGCCTTTATTATTCCTCCCTGATATATTTCTCTTAAAATGAGCTGCATGCATGATATGAGAGAGAGGGAGAGAGGGAGAGATGGAGAGATGGAGAGAGGGAGAGAGGGAGAGAGGGAGAGAGGGAGAGAGGGAGAGAGGGAGAGAGGGAGAGAGGGAGAGAGGGAGAGAGAGAGATGGTGGTGGGGCTGTCTGTCTAATAGCAATATGACAGGGAATAGGTTGCATAATTTTGCAGTGTTTTTCACGTTTCTCACACTGTTATACTGTTCTTGTTCTCTTGTACAGATGTTCTGCTCCTATATATATCCTTAAATTAAAGCTGACAGTCTGCACGTTAACCTCATACTCATTGTTTAATTTCAAATCCAACAGACAGAGCCAAATCAACAAAAATTGTGTCACTGTCCCAATGCTTTTGCATTTAACTGTGTGTATATTAAGTTAAATGCAAAGGTATTGGAACAGTGACACAATCTTTGTTGTTTTGGCTCTGGACTCCAACACAGTGGATTTGAAATTAGAGTATCGTGTTGAAGTGCAGACAGCTTCAATTTGAGGGTATGGAGTCCATTTTTATAAATAGTCTATGAGGTATATATATAGCATATTTACGTTTACTGTTGCCTGTGTGATACAAGGTATCTCTATTTGGGTAACATGCCACAATTTCTCGTTAAAAACTCAGCAATCTAGGCTTGTCTGTGCTCACCGATTTGATCTGAACTGGGCTATAGAATCAGTAACCTTCAGAACGCCAAAATGTCTGGTCAAATATTACTCACTGGTGAATGGCACTGATGCCTCTGTTAAATTTTTTTCTTTGTCCCAGAGAACACTCAATCTTAGAACTGCACAGTTAGACGCTGTGGATAATGCTAATGCCGGTAATTGTAGCCCGTCCCTTTGTGTCTGGTTAGTTCTGACACTCATAGACATATACTTTAAATGGTTGAAATTCTAAAGCTAAAAATTAGTTCAGCTGTTCTGTTATTTAGTTCTAAACTCACAAACACACACACACAGCATTTTCTGAACACAGTGGATATTATGCATTTATAAATATGTTGCTGAATTTTGACATTTCTGCCAACTTATTTGTTCAGACAGGTAGTCCTTGCAGCAGCCCTGGTCTTGACAGGCAGTTAGAATCAAGAAATCGCTAAGACTCTCCATTAATTAATCTAATTAAGTTAAATGGGATGCCTTTGATGGAAACGGTGGGCTTAATTTTGCAATTCTACATGGGATGCCGTTGGAGGTGTGACTGCAATGTTCCCTGCCTGTCGCACACACACACACACACACACATCACCCCTCCACAACCTTCCCTTCCCATACAGACGAAAGAATGGAATTGTGTAGAGCACAGACCCTGCTGTGGGCACCTTGCTGCCGTGGCACTTAACGTCACACCTGATTGTCTGGGACAATCTTTTTGGTAGAATTCTGGAATGAGAAGTGCCTCTGGCTCAGAGCTAAGTGGCTGACCCCCTTCTAAACCACCTGACCACATGAATTGCTGCTGTCAGACCTCCACTGTATTTACTTGTGGAGGAAGTGTGTGCTGTTAACAGCTGAACAGCCTTAGTTTTATCACTCGTGTGTTTGATATTGACGTTTGAGGAGACTCACTCCATAGCTTTATATTGAAACCTAAGCAGTACATCCCAGATGTACTGATTAAACTAATTAAATTCTGTGTAAATCAGGCCTGTCTGCCTCCTCAATGCTTTTTAACACCTCCGGCCCCAACTTACAAATGTAATAACAACTACATTGGAGGATGTGTATTCTGGTGCAGCCGGGTAGCTAATGTTGTGTCTGTGTCTCTGTAGGTATCGAGCAGTCTATTGAACATGAGGAGGGCTTGAACAGGCCCTCTGCAGACCTGAGGATACGCAAGACACAGGTGAGGAAGATGAGAAAGAGGAGCACATCACATCCAGGGCAGAGATGGCCCATTCTTCACATTCTTCAACCAGGCCCCCTTTGGCCAATGAGAGTTTGGGCAATGTCATCCTAACTATTCTCTGGCTGTACTTATACAGAGATATATAAATTACTTACAGTGGTGCTTGAAAGTATTCATACCCCTTCACTTTTGGTACACTTTATTGTGTTGTAGATTTCATTTTAAATTGATAAAATTGCCTTTTTGCCCATCAATCTACACACAATAACCCATAATGACAAAGTGTAAACATGTTTTTAGAAATTTTTGCAAATGTATTAAAAATCAAAAACTGAAATCTCATGTGCATAAGTATTCATACCCTTTGCTTTAATGTATTTTTAAAGTATTATATTTCATATTTAGTCGCATATTCTTTGCATGCTGTTACTTCCTGAACTTCCTCAACATCAAAAGACTCTCTTATTTTCAGGTACTGTTACAAGCAATACTATTGCTACTAACCTTACTCTTTACCACAACACAAGTATGTATAAACATTTTTTCAGCACTTGGTGTGAACATTTGACTAGATATGAAATAAAATTTCTCAACAAAAGCTGGTTCCAGTGGAGCACACAGTGCTCCAATCAGTCATGCTCCAATCCTTATTCTGTTCGGTTTCCCTCTTAAGAAGAGTCACATTTAGGAAGATGCCATTTATATCTGAATGTAATGTCTTAGAACATCAGAACAGAAATTTCCTCCCTGTTCTGATGACCTTTAAACTTTATTACTGGCGTAGAGCCGGCCCTAATGGAACCCCTGCGTGTTCTCTTCCCTAGCATTCCACCCTGTCCCGTAAATTTGTGGAGGTCATGTCGGAGTACAACGCCACGCAGTCAGACTACAGGGAGCGGTGCAAGGGCAGGATCCAACGGCAGCTGGAGATCAGTGAGTACCGAGCGGGGTGGTCTTTAGGACAGGGGTGCCCAATCTTATCCAAAAAGGACTGATGTGGGTGCAGGTTTTTGTTTTAGCCCAGCACTAAGACTGCTCTAGGGCATCTGGATTGGGAAATCTCAGCCTGTGGGATTTTCACAAAACATCCTGCAATTATGTCATAAGTGGCATAGTGGTTGAGTTGGCTTGAATTTCTGTCTCCAACTGGAGTCCCCCTCCAACATAATATCATGATTGGTCTGAAGAAGTGTCTGATCATTGTTTTATTAGCATAGCATAGCAGCTGGTACCGCATAGCAGCTAAAGGTTAGAAGCCTGACAAGTAAGGTTATGAGTGGATAGACATGCAGCCATACAAGCTGACTGGCCATCGGGTAGATAAGCGTTAGTGTGCAGTATCCCCCGCCCGCAAGACTCAAGCAACATGGGGGTCGGTCCTGGACGTTGCCATGGCAACGGTCTCATACAGCTACCACAAATGCGCAAACATGTCTTTATTCCCTCCTTCACAATCAATTCAGCCGTTTTGTCATCAGCAGGCGAGTGTTAGGGAGGGTGTTGTCTTGCGTGAGCCCGCGCGGTCATGTGTGTTTTAGACAGCTTTTCGCTGGCTGTGGTTTGCTCTCCTTACCAACCTTTTTGACAGCAGCTGTGAATCTCCTCTTATCTCGGGGGGCCTTCGGTGGGATTCTGAGGCGCTGGGTGGAGACAGCCTGCCGAAATCCCTCGCCCCCGCGGAATCTTTGCGAACGCGCTTCGTTCCCCCGTGACGTCTCACAGCCTTGTGAACCGTTTCGGAACCCTGGCTGCCGCAGCAGAGCCGGCTCCTGGCAGTCGCCTCAATTTTTCTCCAGGAGATTGTTGGGCTTTGGGAGGCTGAATGTAAGCACCACAGCTGGTTAGAGCTCCCTCTGGGGACTGATGTGTGTAATTGCAGCCCTTCACTGGGTAGACAGATCTGAGGACTTACGACTTAGGAGTCTGCTAGCTCATCAGCTCTGATCTCACTGATGCCAGACCTCAGTAAACGTCTGTTTGGTGCACAGATTTTGGGCAGAGTGCATGCTGTGTGATCTTCTTTTACTGGTTTGAGCCCGGTGTGAGAGTGCCATCACTTTGGTTTGGTTTTTGTACAGGGAGTGTGTTAGAATTGACTACCCTCAGAGAAGGGGCCCCAGCAGCTGAATACTGTAGCACCTCTACACAATTCCCAGACACAATTCCCATACAAAAATGACCATGAATCCAAACTGCTAATACCTGTAGTATTACCAGTAAAAAAACAAAATCCTAAATTAGGAAATGTTGAACTTGCTTTTCTTATGGTCAGAGAGAGACGTATGGTCAAATTTAACTGAATTTGAAACTCTGAAGTTTCTTTTGTTTGTTTGTTTGTGTGAGTTTTGGCTGTGTGGGGTGTGGAGAATTTCACAGCTGAAATAGTCTTTCATGAAACGAGAGCAGGACAGAAGAGTGATAAGCCAGAATCAGATCTCTTCATAATTCCACATGATTCTTTTTGGACCCCGATGCTCAGCTCCAGCAATCCTTCCATCTTCTGTGCTTCATAACAACAGGAGGCTTCGGTTGGTAACAAGCCTCCAGCACCTTTGTCTGAACTTGTGCTCTCCCATGTGATTCTGTACTGTATGTGTGTAGGCACTGTTTTTATAGGCGAAGCCAAAGGCAAATTTCCACAGTCATGGACAATGATGTTTTTCCAATTTCGTCCTAAATGAAATCCATCGCCTCATTATTGTATTTGATTGTGCCCCTGAATTAACTTCTAGAAGTTTCTGCTTCATTGTGAAGTGGGCCAAATTAGAAAATCGCTCGACGTAGGAGGGCCGAAGACAATAATATGTAAACAAGTGGCAAATATACAAACATCCACCTACTAGAGATGTTCCTGTAGTTTTTATTAGTTTAGTAGTATTACTACATACTATTAGCCTACTTATCACTACTAATTATTTACCAATACTACATGAAGTACTACATGAATCTTTTCATTTCATTTTAATTAAATTGTTTCATATAACAAGTGTCTATAACATTACAATGCACAAAGAAACAGCATATAAATGAAAGAAGATACCATACAAATGTATCTTATCTGATATTTTACCGAAAATATAAACATGAACAGCATTTAGGTTACAAACAGAAAACTTTTGTTTGAGAAATTGAAGTTTTGACTTGGCTATGCTATCAATGAGAAAACAAAGTGGCAGCTTGTTATTAGGCATGTAAAAAAGTGCTTTTAAAAAACATATCTATGACTGAACAATAGAAGGAACATAAAATACAACAGCCAAAGACAGTACGTCTATTATATTATCAAAATAGTGCCTCCAGGAATTAAATAAATAACAGCTTCTCAAACATCACAACTATACACGTGTATCAAAAGTTGGTAATTGATCAAAACATAAGCAGCTATCAAGCTACAAACAGCAGACATATGTCTGTTTCAGGTTGTTTCAGCGAGAGAAATTGCACTGCCTTGACTTCGCTATGGCAACATAAATTATGCTTTCAAATAATAATTGCTTTCAGCCCTCTGCTAGCCGAAATAGTTCCACATTGTTTACCGCTGCCAAGGCAACGTCATGCCAGCGCTGCGCTGGTTCGGCTGGTTCACGTTCGCAAGCAAAGCCGAAATAGTTCCAACCAGAGCTCTGGTTCCAACGTTTTCAAACGTATACAATGTAGCGCTGTGATACTTTTACTGGTACGGCTTCGAATGGCTTTCACAATGGTGGCCAGAACTCTCTGTGGTATTGAATTCATAAGCATCCCCCGCGGGCCGTTTGAAATTTTAAAGGGGCCGCATGTTGAATAGGGCTAGTCTATAGAGTGTGATATTAGTCAGAGAGAGGCCTCATGCGAGGGCCCTATGGGGAGCCGGCCTGCTGCAGGAGTGCCACCTGTAGCCCTGTAACATGCCTGCAGTACCCAGGGATGTCTCTCCCTCCCTGGCCCTGTCCTGATGCCCGGAGCCTGTTTTGGCGTGCCCCCCTGTGCCAGCTGTCCTGGCTTGGCATCGGCGTGTCTGTGGCAGAGCTCGTTTCCTGCGTCCGTCTGTCCCCCAGCGGGACGACGTGTCTAAATAGGGCCCCGAGGCCTGCCAGGACAGCCCCCTGCCTAACCTCCCCTCCCCCGTGCAACGTCCTATGACCCAGACGAGACGAGATGCTGTGACCCCCCCTGCTCCGCCGACCGCCCGTCAGAACCAACACAGCGCCCCAGAGCCGTGTCCACAAATCGACCTCTTAAATCACACGCTGAGGTCAAAACTGTCAACTTGTGCAGAGGAATCCACAGATCTGTCATTATTCACAAAAACTGGTTATTAGAACTGCCGGTGAATCCTACGCTTCAGTTACCAGTGTCTCTAAATCTGTACAGCAGTGCCAAGGTCTGCCATCAGGATAACACAACAATTTAATTGCAGTTAGCAGTATAGCGGCAGGGTGCAGTGTCTCCTTCCCTATTATAATATTAGGACTTTATTATATTGCATATGGACTGATTCTGGGAATCGTGTCCCCAGGTGAATTGATTGGGAACCCGGCCTATTAGGCTACACCTAACCTCCAGCCTATCGTCTTTCAGAAGAGGCGGAACCTCTTAGCCGGCGACCAGTAACGTGCGCCCACTTGGCTGAATGTGACTGGAGCTGCCCTTTTGACAGACAGTGCAGCCGCGGGTGAGCAGTCAGGCTGTGAGCTCGGGGAGCATGTCGAATACCAGTAAGGGGGGGGTAGCCTGTAGGAGCCCAGCTAATAGATTAAGATCCTGTGCTTGATGACCGATAGTGCCTAGTCTAAGGGTTAATGGCATTGAGTAGACGGCAGTGAGTGAAGTGGTTGCTCGCGGTTGCCTTTGTGCACTCAAAAGCACACACAACCCCCCCCCCCCCCCCCCCCCCGCATGCCCCCTCCCCCCGTCTCCTATTCATTCTTCATGGCTTCACCGTTCTGCACCCCCGCCTTCCGCCGCTCTTATTTATTTAGTGGCAGGTTATTTTACCCTGTTGTGGCTGACTGTGCGCAGAGCCTGGGGCTGAAACGCTGGGCCAGAGCGCAGCCACTATAGCAGCGCAGAGACACGGCAGCAGGTGGAAGGGTGAGGGAGGACAGCAGAAAGGGGAAGGGGTGAGGGAGGACAGCAGAAAGGGGAAGGGGTGAGGGAGGACAGCAGAAAGGGGAAGGGGTGAGGGAGGACAGCAGAAAGGGGAAGGGGTGAGGGAGGACAGCAGAAAGGGGAAGGGGTGAGGGAGGACAGCAGAAAGGGGAAGGGGTGAGGGAGGACAGCAGAAAGGGGAAGGGGTAAGGGAGGACAGCAGAAAGGGGAAGGGGTGAGGGAGGACAGCAGAAAGGGGAAGGGGTGAGGGAGGACAGCAGAAAGGGGAAGGGGTGAGGGAGGACAGCAGAAAGGGGAAGGGGTGAGGGAGGACAGCAGAAAGGGGAAGGGGTGAGGGAGGACAGCAGAAAGGGGAAGGGGTGAGGGAGGACAGCAGAAAGGGGAAGGGGTGAGGGAGGACAGCAGAAAGGGGAAGGGGTAAGGGAGGACAGCAGAAAGGGGAAGGGGTGAGGGAGGACAGCAGAAAGGGGAAGGGGTGAGGGAGGACAGCAGAAAGGGGAAGGGGTGAGGGAGGACAGCAGAAAGGGGAAGGGGTGAGGGAGGACAGCAGAAAGGGGAAGGGGTGAGGGAGGACAGCAGAAAGGGGAAGGGGTGAGGGAGGACAGCAGAAAGGGGAAGGGGTGAGGGAGGACAGCAGAAAGGGGAAGGGGTGAGGGAGGACAGCAGAAAGGGGAAGGGGTGAGGGAGGACAGCAGAAAGGGGAAGGGGTAAGGGAGGACAGCAGAAAGGGGAAGGGGTGAGGGAGGACAGCAGAAAGGGGAAGGGGTGAGGGAGGACAGCAGAAAGGGGAAGGGGTGAGGGAGGACAGCAGAAAGGGGAAGGGGTGAGGGAGGACAGCAGAAAGGGGAAGGGGTGAGGGAGGACAGCAGAAAGGGGAAGGGGTGAGGGAGGACAGCAGAAAGGGGAAGGGGTGAGGGAGGACAGCAGAAAGGGGAAGGGGTGAGGGAGGACAGCAGAAAGGGGAAGGGGTGAGGGAGGACAGCAGAAAGGGGAAGGGGTAAGGGAGGACAGCAGAAAGGGGAAGGGGTGAGGGAGGACAGCAGAAAGGGGAAGGGGTGAGGGAGGACAGCAGAAAGGGGAAGGGGTGAGGGAGGACAGCAGAAAGGGGAAGGGGTGAGGGAGGACAGCAGAAAGGGGAAGGGGTGAGGGAGGACCAGCATGGGGATCACTCATCACCACAGGGGGTGTCTGTTGATGGAATGCGTGCTCCTTTTTTTACAAGCGCTGGCTTGATTATCAGATGTTTAAATGTCCATATTATTCGATTTGTGTTTTGCCGTGGGCACCCGGCGCTAATTTAGCCTTTGTGAAATGTTCATTTACCTGCACTGTATTGAGCTCCATGTATTGACAGCCTCATTACATTGTGATATACATTAGGTGCCTGTCACTAGTACAGCATACGTAAATACACTATTTTTGAACCATTCTTTGTTTTGATTTGGAGAGCAAAGTATTTTGATTGGTTTCAAACTATTAATTTATTGACAGTTCATTCTAGTCCTGTGCACTGTTAGGTTTGTATAGCCCATAACTGTCCTATTGCATTCTAGCCCTGCGCACTGTGGGGTTTGTATAGCCCATAACTGTCCTATTGCATTCTAGTCCTGCCCACTGTGGGGTTTGTATAGCCCATAACTGTCCTATTGCATTCTAGTCCTGCGCACTGTGGGGTTTGTATAGCCCATAACTGTCCTATTGCATTCTAGTCCTGCGCACTGTGGGGTTTGTATAGCCCATAACTGTCCTATTGCATTCTAGTCCTGCGCACTGTGGGGTTTGTATAGCCCATAACTGTCCTATTGCATTCTAGTCCTGCCCACTGTGGGGTTTGTATAGCCCATAACTGTCCTATTGCATTCTAGTCCTGCGCACTGTGGGGTTTGTATAGCCCATAACTGTCCTATTGCATTCTAGTCCTGCGCACTGTGGGGTTTGTATAGCCCATAACTGTCCTATTGCATTCTAGTCCTGCGCAATGTGGGTTTTTTTATAGCCCATACCTGTCCTATTGCATTCTAGTCCTGCGCACTGTGGGGTTTGTATAGCCCATAACTGTCCTATTGCATTCTAGTCCTGCGCACTGTGGGGTTTGTATAGCCCATACCTGTCCTATTGCATTCTAGTCCTGCGCAATGTGGAGTTTGTATAGCCCATAACTGTCCCATTGCATTCTAGTCCTGCGCAATGTGGGGTTTGTATAGCCCATAACTGTCCCATTGCATTCTAGTCCTGCGCAATGTGGGGTTTGTATAGCCCATAACTGTCCCATTGCATTCTAGTCCTGCGCAATGTGGGGTTTGTATAGCCCATAACTGTCCCATTGCATTCTAGTCCTGCGCAATGTGGGGTTTGTATAGCCCATAACTGTCCCATTGCATTCTAGTCCTGCGCACTGTGGGGTTTGTATAGCCCATAACTGTCCTATTGCATTCTAGTCCTGCGCAATGTGGGGTTTTTTATAGCCCATACCTTTCCTATTGCTGGTTTCTAATATCCTTATTTGTATGGCACCTTTCCAGCAATGCATCCTTCTAGTGTTTCACCTCCACCAGTTGTATTTCTTTAGCACTTTCCCAGTGTGACCCCACAATCACGCCCACGGGGGAGAATGGCCTCCTCCTGATGACCCCATTTTCGGGTCTCAGGTGCAATCCCTTCCCAAGGTTCAGCTAAACCCTCAGAATGCACCTAAGTACCTTCTCTGCCTCTCTTAATGAATTGATTCCTACGAGTGGCATAAATACACTCCCAGAGACAGGGGATGCATTTTTAATGAGGCTTTTTCTGGAGAATGTGAAGGCACTAAAGTGGAGAGTGATCTCTAATATGCAATCCAATCATCTGCGTCGGAGAACGGTGCATTTCGTGTAATGCCGGCAGATCGTTGAGGCTGTTTATCTGCTGAATAAAAATGTATGCAAATATATGTCTGTTTGGCTGTACACATTTATAGCACACAAGAAAATGCTAATGCGAGGAAATACATCTGTGCCCGGGATCTCAAAATGAAATCCTGAAGGGCTGTTGTGTCTGCTGGTTTTTGATGCGTTCCCGCACTTAAGTGCTTAATTTAAGTCATTGATTGGCTAAAGAGTCTGCAGACCTTGTTTCCAAGGCATAAATTGTCTGCTGATTGAAAGGAAATCACAAAAACCAGCAGAGACTGCGGTTGTGGTGGACGAGTTTGAGACCCGTGATCTATGCGGCTGTACACAAGTATACAGTTCATGATAGCCATGACAGATATTCTCCTTTCATAACACTTATTCAGAAACGTTTGAAAAAGTCAGTTTAGCTGTTCAGCTAACATTTGCTAGCTAATTAATAAGGGTACATGAAGAATGGCAAAACAGACTAGCCCCCTTAATTTTAACAAACTGCTGTTCTGGATCCTGGGATAAAGATTCTTTATTCTGTGAATATTCTTTGTCAACAGTTTCTTCAAGAAGGCGTACTTCCATTGCTTCTGTTCTTGTTTTTCACATAACATAAGACACAACACTTGCTAGATGCACAGCATGTTCATTCTACCTTAATAATGGCAATTGCAATGATGTTCTATTATCCACCATAAAAAAGGATGATTTCTATTTAAAACCACATGAAATTTTACTGTGACAAAATGATGTTGGAAAAATACTCCCTTCTGAATGGCCCATACATATGCAGTGTTATTTTTCTGTATTAGTTATTATTAATAAAGGTCTTAAAATAAGAGACAGAATGAGGGGCCTTGTGTTGGGATACGTTGGATATAAATTGAGTTATGTTTGCACAAAAAAAGTCTTAATTTTTATGCTCATTCTTCAGGGGTGTCCAGGACATAATAATTGCGTAGCGTAGCTGGACCAAAATCAGTATTTGGCGAGCTCATGGCAAATGCAGCCCATCTGTGAAATTGCATGGAGATTGGTTTTGAGGTTCAAAAATCGCTGTTTAACATTGGAGAGCTGACAAACGCCAACATGGGTAATTAGAGGCGTTTCTAATGGAGGGAGCTTGAGGGAGGTACCGTAGAGCACCGGAGTGAATCCCTCCTTGCCAAATTCTTTGTCCGCCCCTGCATGTAGGGACAGACTGTGGTCCAGGATGCCTTGGGTAACGGTGAGATACACGTCAGAATTGTCATGGTGCATTGTGCTTCATTCCCTCCAATGTATCGGCCATCTGCTCCTCAGTTGAACCTTGCGAGCTGGTTATGGCTGGTTTCTAGCGCGTGTTTCCCTCCCGAACGGCTCTGATCCAAACAGCCGGGCTCCCCGTGGAACGTTGCCAGCAGGTTTTGTCTGGTGGCAAAGGTCAGCCCCTTCCAGGGGAGCCAAGATGGAGACAGACTATCAGTCAGCGGAGCTGGGCTGTCAGTGCAAACAGCTGTCAGGACCATTAGTGCTCACCTTACCCACTCCCCCCATTCCCTCAACATTTGTCTCTCCTGCTCTCTCTCAATATCTCCATTTGTACCTCTCTCCCCTGTGCCACCTGACTCGCTTTGCAAAAGCCTATCACATACACACATATAGGTACACACACACGCACAGATATTCACCTACAGATACACACAGATGCACAGATAGACACACACACAGACATACACAAACACACACGCAGAAATACACAGACACACACACAAAAATACACACACAAGCTCACACACATACACACAGTCACTTTCTCACACACAAACACACACTCACTCACTCACACACCTGGATGCTTACTTAAGCAATCGTGCACACACAGACTCTCACTCGCACTCTTTCACGCAAGCGTACGCACACTCACTCTCTTGCTCACTCACTCACTCTATCATGCTCACACACAAGCTCACACACATTCAAACTGAAATTTTTCTTTGGCACTGCCACTTGTGCATTTGATTTGATCACCCTCCGTCTCCATCCCCACAGCTCTGTCCTTCACCCTCTGTCTCCATCCCCACAGCTCTGTCCTTCACCCTCCGTCTCCATCCCCACAGCTCTGTCCTTCACCCTCCATTTCCATCCCCACAGCTCTGTCCTTCACCCTCCGTCTCCATCCCCACAGCTCTGTTCTTCACCCTCCGTTTCCATCCCCACAGCTCTGTCCTTCACCCTCCGTCTCCATCCCCACAGCTCTGTCCTTCACCCTCTGTCTCCATCCCCACAGCTCTGTCCTTCACCATCCGTCTCCATCCCCACAGCTCTGTCCTTCACCCTCCGTCTCCATCCCCACAGCTCTGTCCTTCACCCTCTGTCTCCATCCCCACAGCTCTGTCCTTCACCCTCTGTCTCCATCCCCACAGCTCTGTCCTTCACCCTCCGTCTCCATCCCCACAGCTCTGTCCTTCACCCTCCGTCTCCATCCCCACAGCTCTGTCCTTCACCCTCCGTCTCCATCCCCACAGCTCTGTCCTTCACCCTCCGTCTCCATCCCCACAGCTCTGTCCTTCACCCTCTGTCTCCATCCCCACAGCTCTGTCCTTCACCCTCCGTCTCCATCCCCACAGCTCTGTCCTTCACCCTCCGTCTCCATCCCCACAGCTCTGTCCTTCACCCTCCGTCTCCATCCCCACAGCTCTGTCCTTCACCCTCCGTCTCCATCCCCACAGCTCTGTCCTTCACCCTCCGTCTCCATCCCCACAGCTCTGTCCTTCACCCTCCGTCTCCATCCCCACAGCTCTGTCCTTCACCCTCTGTCTCCATCCCCCCAGCTCTGTCCTTCACCCTCCATCTCCATCCCCACAGCTCTGTCCTTCACCCTCCGTCTCCATCCTCACAGCTCTGTCCTTCACCCTCTGTCTCCATCCCCACAGCTCTGTCATGCACCCTCTGTCTCCATCCCCACAGCTCTGTCCTTCACCCTCCGTCTCCATCCCCACAGCTCTGTCCTTCAGTGAAGGTCAAGAGGCACGGGTTCCCCCAGCAGACCCCGGTGATGAGTGATCCCATGCTGCCCTCCCTCACCCGCCCCCTTCTCTTCAATGGGGGAGGGGTGGGTGGGGGGTGGGCCCGATATGTTTATCAACAAGGATGGCCTTGGCCTGTGAGCTTTTGTGAATGCTTCTAGGAATCAAGGCACAATGCGGGACAGTTGTGATATATGTATATATGTGTGTGTGTGTGTGTATATGTGTGTGTATGTATGTGTGTTTGTTTGTGTATATATATATATATATATATATATATATGTGTGTGTGTGTGTGTGTATATATATATATGTGTGTGTGTGTGTGTGTGTGTGTGTGTGTGTATATGTATGTATGTATGTATGTGTATGTATGTGTGTGTGTGTGTGTATATATATATGTGTGTGTGTGTGTGTGTGTGTGTGTGTGTATATATGTATGTATGTATGTGTGTGTGTGTATGTGTATGTATGTGTGTTTGTGTGTGTGTATATATATACACTACTCACAAAAAGTTAGGGATATTCGGCTTTCGGGTGAAATTTCAGGATGAACCTAAAATGCACTATAACCTTTATAGGTGAAATTAATTTGACCTTCTCTAAACTTTTGAATGCACATGTCCAACTATTCAATGTTTCAGTACTTTTTGCACAACTTGCTGTTCTCTAACAAGGAGCTGAACGGCAAAATTCACAACAGGTGTTTGATCCATGAATCGACTAATAAATTTCCTGGTTCAATTAGAATTGGTATTTAAACAGTCCTCTTCATCATGCTGTTCACATTTTGACATCATGAGACCAAGACGACACCTAACAATTGATCAACAGTACCTCGCCATTGCGAGGCTTCAAACAGGATGTTCTCAGAGGGAAGTGGCCACTGAGCTTAGAGTGTCACAGAGTGTCATCAGCAGGTTGCAACAGAGATACAGAGAGACTGGAAGAGTCACAGAAAGGCATAGAAGTGGACGTCCTTTGGCCACATCCCACACTGATGACCGCTTCATTGTGAACAGTGCCCTGCGGAACCGGATGATGAATGCCACTCAACTCCAGGCACATTTAAGGGAGGTGAGAGGCACCCAAGTGTCACGTCAGACCATTCGAAAGCGTTTACATCAGCGTGGTCTGCGTGCTAGACGACCTGCAAGGGTACCTGACCACACCACCAGGCACAGGCGTCATCGTCTTGCATGGGCCAGGGAGCATTTACGCTGGACGAGGGACCAGTGGGCCTCAGTGCTGTTCTCTGATGAAAGTCGATTCACGTTGAGCAGAAATGATGGCCGCCAACGATGTTGGAGACGTCAAGGAGAGCGCTATGCATCAGCCACTGTTGTCACCAGACGACCCTTTGGTGGTGGCGGTGTTACAGTGTGGGCAGGTGTGTCTAGTCAATACAGAACTGCCCTACACTTTGTGAATGGTACAGTGACAAGCCCATACTACCTGAATAACATCATTAATCCAGTCATTGTGCCCCTGCATGAACAACACAGGCCTAATTTCATCTTCATGGACGACAATGCTCCAGCTCATCGAGGTCGCATCATTAGGGAAAGGCTGCTGGAGACTGGGGTACCTCAAATGGAGTGGCCTGCACTTTCTCCAGACCTGAATCCCATAGATAACCTATGGGATCAGCTGACTCACCGTGTAGAGGCTCGTAACTCTGTACCCCAGAACCTCAATGACCTGAGGGCCGCCCTTCAAGAAGAGTGGGATGCCATGCCTCAGCAGACAATAAGTCGACTTGTGAACAGCATGAGACGTCGTTGTCAAGCTGTAATTGATGCTCAAGGGCACATGACAAGTTATTGAGACATTGACATTTTTGTTGTGGTATACCCACCACTGTTGTTGGCTTTTGTTTCAATAAATTGTTTGAGATGAGGAAATCACCATTGCATGCTTCTACTTAAATGCCCTACTTTCATGATACGTATAATATCACTGTAGCGTGAACTTACATTTTCCATAAATTTCACCCAAAAGCCAAATATCCCTAACTTTTTGTGAGTAGTGTATGTGTGTGTGTGTGTGTGTGTGTATATATATATGTTTGTGTGTGTGTGTGTGTGTGTGTGTACATACGCACATGTATATGTCATCCTGTTGTTCCTGTCTAACAGTGTCTAGTCACATGCAGTCCATCAGAGCCCATGTGCAGCCTTGCTCAGTAGCCTGGCACCGGGCTGGAGAAATGTGCTGAGGTACAGCCTGCCAGCTGGCAGACTGACAGGACGGTTTGATTTGGGTTTCTGGTGGAGGTGGTGGGGAAATGGATTAGCCAGAGAAGTCTGCACGCATGGACACACACACACACACACACACACACGCACGTGCACGCACGCACACTCTCACACATTCTCTTAGTCACACACCCACGCATACTCATTTCTTAACACCATGTGTCTATCCAGTGGCTCCCGAATCTGTCTGGAGTGCTCCTGTTCGTATGGCTAGTGCTATGCAGTACATTAACACAGGGCCTCGGAAAACACGGGCCCGTTAAAGCATCACATGAGACCGAAATCCCAGCATAGCCACCCGGTACTGCACCCTGCCCTCTGGCCATCGTAAAGTCCCTCGAACTCAAGCCCCTAATCAATGCCATTTCCCCATCAGCCCGTGGAGCGGGAGATTGTTAAATGAGTTATTGACTGAAATCTGATCTCTTCAGTCTAAAGCATGCGCTGCCTTGATCTGTGTGGCTGGGCCATCTCTGCCCAGTAGAAAACACACACTGGACTTGGAAAAGGTGAACAGCAGAGGAATCCTTTTGAGACTTGAATGAAAATTGTGAGCAAAACGGCACTTGTCTGCTTAAGGAAAAAATAAATCTGATTCCTGACTCAAAGGTCTGCTTAGAAGAGAATCCTAGCAAACCTAATGGAAAATATTTGCAAAATATCATGATTTATTATTTGTGAAAAAAGAAGCACAAAATGACTTTTTCCTGTGACTCTCTCTTCTACTTTCTCCTGACTCTCATGCTAAATGGCACCAAACAAATATGTTGAATGCTTGTGCTTTGTGTTTTCCATTGTTGTGTTCATTTGTAGTACTGCGTGTGAATTGTAAAGCTGACTGCCACTTTGCTTGTCTCCTGATAAACAACAAGCAGTTAAGAGAAAGGCAGATTGAAAAAAATATATAATTTACAGGCAAATGGATAACAATGCAGAAATAACTGTCACATCTACTTCGAAGCTGGCAAATTTTGTGCACTGCTTGTACAATGCATGGATTATTACTTTGGTCAGGCCCAGTATCTGATGTGTGGTGTGTTGGCAAACATGCGCATAAATATGGAGACTCACGGCGGGTGCCTGAGTTCTGCCTCGCTTGCTCACACCTTCTCTCTCGTTCACACCCTCCTCTCGGGTTGTCTAAGGTGAAGGGACCTGCCTATGATAAGATGAAACCGAAAACACACTTCTTTGCACTTCTTTGTCAGACAAACCTTGTTTTCTCATGTCCTCCTATATGCTTCTGTGTTTGTTGTCCATTTTAATGAACTAATGAAAGCTACGATGGTTGAAATGTCATACTGTAAAAATATTTATTAGTGTGTGCTTTTTTTTAATACATTTATTCAAGTTCTGCTTCTTGGCTACGGAGGCTCTGATTGGTAGGAGGTGCTGTATTGCACTGCAAGTTGTCCGTTGCTATTGCATCATTGTAGTTGGCCACGCCCCTTAAGGAATGTTCAGAATTTTCAATGTTTTGGCTTCAGCAGTAGGTAAAGAGCACTGTCTTCCTTTAAGAATGAGGAGCAGAGAATCTGGCGACTCTAAAAGAATCTGTGACATCACTTCCTTTTCTCACAGCAGGGTCCAGTGGTTCACACTTTACTCCTTTGAGGGCGCATATTTGAGTCAAAAAGCTTTTGAGCAGCTGACTTTTTCTCACAAATGGGGGCACTTACAATCCCCGGATGAAACCCTTATTTCCGTGATTTTGTTGAGGGGATTCAGGAGCTCACTCATCCGACAATTTTAGGAAGTAAACCGGAAGTAAAAACTGCAAGCATATAGTAGACAGGGGACAAGGGACAGGGAACAGGGATCATATTTAGTCACAGCCCGGGGCTGTGTCCGAATCAAGGCCTACTGTGTCCTGTTTACTGTGTACTAGCAACTGTATACTGCTTACTGCATACTGTTTAGTGACATGCAGTATTCAAAAAATATCCTCCATATTATTATCAGCAAAAACCCGGAAATTAGTATATCATCCGGAGATATAAAGAACAATTTTTCTGAATTGTTGCATACTTAACGGCTTTTTAAAAAAGTACACTCAACTGGTATACTCAATAGTCGGCAAGTGCTCTGATTCTGACATGGCCTGGGTCTGACTAGAGCTCCGTAGCCAGCGGGTAGGTTAGCCGGCGCTGACTGGCTGTGACAGGCCAGGCCAGGCGGGGATTGAACTCTATGGAAAAATAAGTCAGGAGAAGAAACCCTTCAAGTTATCCATCCATATCTACTGTATTTCTGGCAGCAGAGTGATGGTTTAAGGCTTGTTTGATACCTCAGACCCTTGTTGACTTACAGCCATTTAGCCAACCATGTGTTCCATACTATTCCCGTGTAATTTACAGCTTAATCTAGTCCCACCCCCCAATTCCCATAGAGATCCATTCAAATGCAGAGAGGTTATAGTATTGCTTCTAAGAGTACCTGGAAATAAGATATCAGGAGTCTTTTGATATCCTTTTATACAGAATCATGATGGCATCACCTGTTTACCTGTGGAATACCTGTTTGACCTGTTTTTTTTCACAGAATGAATGAATTCTCTAATTGAACTCCACACTGCTGTTATGTTGAACATGCCCCTTTCAATGAATGAGTCAATTACTCAGAACAAACACCGTGCATGTCATGACAGTTGGGTCTGTTGTTTTTCACTACTACATCTACAAGTAAATTATTTGCCATGCAGAAATATCACTACTACTAATAACAGTGGTTCATCAGGTTACTGATGTTGTACTGCTATTTTTTGAACACCACTATAAATCCTGTGTTTGGGGCTTAATTGCCTCTCTGTCCTCGATGCAAAATTTATATCTCCAGGTTCTGTATTGTGCTCTCTCAGTAACCACAGTGACCGACAAACAAATTAAACGAGATGTCAAGTGGGTGCCCAATTACTTTTTATTTGTCTATGAAACCATAGTGATGAATAAATATCTGTGACACTGAGAATGTCAATGTTAGGAAGAAATTGTGAGTGGAGAGTGACGTCGTCAGATCTCTTAGTCGCTCCACTGCGGTGTCCCCAAACCTTTCTTGGATTGTGCTTAAAATAAAAATGAGTGCAGACAAAACGGTGGCCTGTGCTGCTCATTACGATGGTTTAATATGCAGCTGTGAATGGGAATTAATGATATGATTTGGTCTCGCGCTCTCTCTCTCTCTCTCTCTCTCTCTCTCACATTCGCCCGCTCCCTCATCCTCTCACACAGTCTCTCTGTCTCTTTCCCTAGCTCTCTCTCTCGCTCTCGCACTCTCTCTCCCTCACTTTCTCTGTCTCACACTCTCAGTCTCTCTCTCCATTGGGGGAGGCGTTCACTGACGTACTATTGTTGCATGGACCCAGGTATTGTGTGGCAAAGAAAAATCTGTGCACACTTATTAACTATCTGTTGGGCCAGGCAAAGATGGCAATCTAGCTGACACGCCGAGATAAGATGGAAGGCATTGTGGGGGGGGGGGGGGGGGGGGGGGTGCTCCGGTGCAGGTGGTAAAAAAGTTGGTGGCACGTCGACTTCTGATCGAGCATGCATATTACAAGTCTGTTGACAACGTAGAAGGTTTCTTTGGGTTGTGGGGGCTGGAGGGATGCCTATGCAGGCAAGGGGAGGGTGGTGAGGTACAGCTGGAGTTTTGAGATGGGTACTGGGAGGTGAGAAAAGTGAAGATAAAATGTCTTGTGTCTAGCATTGTGCTTTTTTTTTGTTTTCCTTTCCTTATATCATTTTTTAAGTTGTTCACCTTTTTTGTTTCCGTGTGTTCTTATGTTTTTTTTGGTTATGGGTGGTTTTATTTTTTTTATTTAGAGGGGGAGAGGAGGTTGTCATTTTTGATTTGATAATATTTCTGTTTTAGCTGGTATCTCAGGGCTCTGAGAGGTGTCCTTGAGGTCGCCAAACATAGCAACTTAAATAAAAGAACCTCAAAAGTTAAAAAAAAAATTTTTTTTAAATTTTTTAAAATTTTTTTAAAGTCTCCGTCTTTCTATCTCTGTCTCGCTCTCTCTCTCTCTCTCTCTCTCATTCGCCCTCTCCCTCATCGTCTCTCTTTCTCTAGCTCTCTCTGTCTCTCTCTCTCTCTCTCTCTCTCTCTCTCTCTCTCTCTCTCTCTCATTCGCCCTCTCCCTCATCGTCTCTCTTTCTCTAGCTCTCTCTGTCTCTCTCTCTCTCTCTCTCTCTCAAGCATAAGAGATGATGTTACGCTAAGTGAAGCACAGTGTTAACACAGCCTAGCCGCCCTTTTGGTGTGGGCGAGTGTAGCTAAATCCGTGTTTAGGATGGCTATTCCCACCGATAGGGCAGTGTGCTCTCTCCTGCCACAGTGTGGATGTAGTGTGTATTCCCACTGATAGGGCGATGTGCTCTCTCCTGCCACAGTGTGGATGTAGTGTGTATTCCCACCGATAGGGCAGTGTGCTCTCCTGCCACAGTGTGGATGTAGTGTGTATTCCCACTGATAGGGCAATGTGCTCCCTCCTGCCACAGTATGGATGGTTATTCCCACCGATAGGGCAGTGTGCTCTCTCCTGCCACAGTGTGGATGTAGTGTGTATTCCCACCGATAGGGCAGTGTGATCTCTCCTGCCACAGTGTGGATGTAGTGTGTATTCCCACTGATAGGGCGATGTGCTCTCCTGCCACAGTGTGAATGTAGTGTGTATTCCCACCGATAGGGCAGTGTGCTCTCTCCTGCCACAGTGTGGATGTAGTGTGTATTCCCACTGATAGGGCGATGTGCTCTATCCTGCCACAGTGTGGATGGTTATTCCCACCGATAGGGCAGTGTGCTCTCTCCTGCCACAGTGTGGATGTAGTGTGTATTCCCACTGATAGGGCGATGTGCTCTATCCTGCCACAGTATGGATGGTTATTCCCACCGATAGGGCAGTGTGCTCTCTCTTGCCACAGTGTAGAGCATGTGTGCACATGAAGTGAGAGTTTTAACAAGTGGAAATGATCACAAAACCACAACGTTTGTGCAACCCTTACCCTCTTACGTACACCAAACATACTCCCAACTGTGTGTAAGCTTAAATACTGAGTATATTTTTAAGTGTGATTAAAATGTCTAATAAAAAAATTGTGTGTCGTGAACTCACAGGCCTCTGTATTTGACAGAGTGTCTTTTGCGTTAAATGGGGGAAAAATAGTAGAAATTAAAATGTTGTTCTTGTTAATTATGTAGATCGCATACTTATTATAACAACGTGCTGAATGAGGAGCCCTTGGAAGTGATTTGTTATTCATCTTTTATATGCAGACAGGAGCGCTCATGCCCCTGGAAGTAAGAAAGAAAAAAAAATCTTTGGAAATGAATGATAATGAGGTGAAAATGAGAATGCTCCAATCAATGTCCCCGCGCTGCTTTCTCCATGGCAACCCATCAGAGCCTGTTCACTCTTTTGGGGGAGGGGCAGCGGTACGCTCACTCTCCCGCCCCCCCGTCCCCTGTCCATCAACTACCAAGTACTAACCAACGCCCCACTTCGCCCCCCCCGTCCCCAAATGTAGTCTCTCTCTCTGGCATCTGATGTATGAGCCATAGGCGTCACAGTGATCAGACATTGGAGATGGGATTATATCTGATTCTCCTACAGAGATGCTTGCCAAAGCTAGCGCCCTGGTAGCCGATTGATCTTGGTCACCCCCACCTACACCCAGCAGGGTAAACACACTGCCTGATGCCACTGTGTGCGTGTTCTCTTTGGCAGGTGCTGAAGGGCCCATCGTGGTGCAGGGCGGGTCTCTGCTATTAAAATGGCCGTCCCCAGGGAGACTGATCAGGGTGTCTCCGCTCCTCATGAGCTGCTGTTTGAAAAGGATTCAGTGAAGGAATTCAGCTGATTGTGAAGCTTTCTGGTAGTGCGTCCAAAGATATGGAAATAAATAATCGTCCTCAGTGCCTGCTTATAGCAGTGGGTACCTGATCAACCCAAATAAAAAATAAAAAAGATTATTATTTTTTATTTTTTATTTTTTTAAGATCTCATGTTGCCGTTTTTCTCCCGTGTAATAAACCTCAGATTAGTGTATAAACAGTTTCCTCGTTCAACTCTGCGGGGGAAATGGTCGCGTCGCAATAAAACCAGCGGCGGGTGAAGAAGGATCGAAGCGGCAGAGCGTGGCGTAATGGGAAGAGTGGGATTGGCTCGCGCAGTTTGGCTGAGAGCTGGAGAGGAGGAGGGTCAGGAGTGGATTTGTGGAAATGTGATCTGAGGTGTGGAGACGAGCCCTTATTGGTTTCTGTCTTTTCAGATCCGGTTTGCCCCTACATGATTGGCTACCTCCTTTTCAAATGCCCCCTTAGGGCCTCGCGGTGGTACAGCGGTAAAACGCGGTGCAGTTGTACTCCGAGGATCGAGGTTTGCGCCCCAGTCCTGCCAGATCCGAGCCGGTGCCCTGTGGGAGCGGCAATTGGCAGCTGCTCCCAGGTGGGGGGAGGGGCTCGGAGAGAATCGCTGTGCATATAGTGGCTCTGGGCAAGTTGGAATCACGGTCAGGCTTGGAGGAGTCGCAGCCTGAATAAGGACGTGGCGACCTCCGTCTACTACTGGCTGACGGGGCTGTGCAGCGGTGATTCTCTAGCGGTTGCTACACGGGGGGAATTGAATTAGAATAGGGGTTCAATTGGCTACCAAATTGGGAGAAAAACGGGAAAATATCTGAAACAAAAATAAAAAAAATATAAAAAAATTTCCCCTTTCCCCAGATGCACTGTGGGCTATGTGTTCAAACTAGAGAAATTGCATTAGGAATAGGAAACTGGGCTTGAGACTCCGAACGCATATTGCACTGCTCATGAACAATGTGGGTTTGAGGTGCACTATAAGAATTTTGTCTGAATGTCCATTGTATGTAAATACAATAATAAACAAATTGCGAAATGCAAATGTGAATATAAACGGACATTGTACAAGGATGAACTTTAACAGTGACGGTATTTAAAGAAAAAAAATGCGTCTCCGTTGCTCCTGGCAATCCTCTTTCCTCCTTCCCAGCGCCCACTTGTCGCAGTCCAGGTGCTTTTCTCTGCTGTCACACTGTCCTCCCTGATCTGATTAATCGGACACCAGGGCAATTTGCGCGGGTCCTCTTCCTGCACAGATGCTTTCCGAACGCGCTGAAATTTAATTGATTGCGTATTTTACGGTCCTTTTACCCTCGGTTGACTTTTTTTTTTTTTTCTTCCTCCAAACGGCTTCAAGAGCGCTAATTGAGGCCTGTTTAATGCATGTCAGTGAAGTCGTGTGGTTTTCCACCTCTGCACGCACTCCGGTCCATGCTATTATCCTCTCATCCCACGCGGGGCTTTTCCCAGTTAATTAGGGCCTGTCCCGTTTAATAATGCTTTCCAGCCCCTATGCAGGCAAAACACTTTTCCTTGACTTTCCTTGGATCTGCTTCCATATGCAGCACATCTGCCTGTGCTTGACTACGATCACAGGAGATGCTACTTGTATACACCCATGTACACACTCACACACACACACACACACACACACACACACACACACACACACACACACGCACCCTCTCTCTCACACACACACACACACACACACACACACACACACACACACAAATGTGTGCAGACACATGCAAGAAGTTAAGTTATTAAGAGTTTATATGCCAGCCTAAACCGGTATTAGTCTTTGTCTCATTATTCACAAACGGCACTACGCTAACCATCCTCACATTTGCTGGCAGCCTAAGCCCTGGGCTCAGAGCTCAGATGTCTCTGCTTGCAGGGGATGAGGTGCCATCAGTTCTGAGCCGAAGCCTGAATTATGCTGAAATCATATGCATGGAAGAGCAACGTGTGAAAACAGATTGACAAGAAATTAACCCGAAAACAAGATTAGCTTGGTCTGAGAGCCCGGATCAAAATGGTTGCCAGGGCAATGTCTGTTTGGGGAGTTTTTTTTTTTATTTGTTTTTCTTTACACTTCTCAATTGCTGGATTGGAGTTGTTACATTTGTATACAATATATATATATATATATATATTTTTTAGGAGCGCCACAACGATGCCCACATGGCCGCAATTATTGTTTGTTTACAGGTTGGGAAAAGTGCTATGGTCTCTGAATTCCAGCACTGGATTTAATAATGAAGTATGGAATATTCTTATGTTGTCGCATTCTAACTGTATTCTCAGTATAGCAGACAATGTTTGGGTTGCTGTGTATCCATAAGAAAGAGGGGAGAGGTTATTTTCTCACAGGATAAAGAGCTCCACAGGTTATTCGATGTGTCTTGTAGTGATCCTTTACACATGTACGTACAGACACACACACACACACACACCTATATATATATATATATATATTTATATTCCAGACAAAAATATATATTTGTGTTATTGTAAGAGTTGGCAAAAAAAAATCAAGAAGAATCCACAAAATTCTAACCTAAGTTGGGACTCCTCTGCAATGCACACACCTTTTAAAACTAGTACTGCAGTAGTACCTCATGTGGCTTAATTTTACATTACATCACATTAATTATTTGGCAGACGCTTTTATCCAAAGCGACGTACAATAAGTGCATTCTGAAGGTCGTTGAAGCGACTACAAGGCAGATCCGACAAAGCACAACTTTCTCACAACGTAGGAGCTATCACAAGTAATGAACATAGAATAGTACACACAGTCAGCTATACATTCTGTAAAATCTATATATACGTATATATAAATAACCAAAGCAACACAAGTTAAATAAATAAATAAAAAACAAGCAGAAAACAGGAAGCAAGTGCTATGGGATTGGCTCTAGATGGGTAGTTTAGTCGAGGTGGAGTCTGAAAACCACGACGGAAAACAGACAGTGTTTGAGCTGAGCGCAGTGGAGTGGGGAGTTCGTTCCACCACTGGGGAGCTAGGGTGGAAAAGCTCCGCAGTTGGGATGAGCGAGAGCCGTTAACACAGAGGGAGGGAAATATGAGTTGCACTGCTGTAGCACAGCGAAGTGGTTGAGTAGGTGCGTAGTGCTGGGCTGTAGGAGGGGCTTGATCTATTGGTTGCAGTGTAGGCCAGGGTCAGAACTTTAAACCTGATCCTGGCCGCGACCGGCAGCCAGTGGAGTGACCTCAGCGGGGTGACATGTTTGAACTTCGGGAGGTTGAACACAAGCCGAGCAGCCGCGTTCTGGACCAGTTGTAGGGGCAGAATGGCGCAGGCTGGTAGGCTTGCGAGAAGGGAGTTGTAGTAGTCCAGACGTGAGGTGACCATGGTCTGGACAAGAAGCTGGGTGGAGTAGGTGGTCAGGTACTGCCGAATCCTCCTGATGTTGTACAGGAGGAACCTGCAGGACCGTGCCGTTGCCCTGATGTGTTCTTTGAGGTCTAGCTGGTTGTCCAGGACCACCCGCAAGTTCCTTGCAGAGTGGGAGGCAGTCACCATGGTTCCGTCGACAGTGATGGACAGGACTTGTAGCGGGGAGGTCTTGTATGGCATGAAGAGCAGCTCAGTCTTGTCGAGGTTGAGCTTCAGGTGATTGCTATCCATCCATCATTTCAGACAAAATCTGCCTCCCGCTTGGCAGGTCCTTGGAGCAGGTTGCAGTGGATGCCGACATATCTTCAGCCTACATTTATTGCATTTTTGGATGTTCAATCTACAAACCCCAATTCCAAAAAAGTTGGGACAGTATGTAAAATGCACATAAAAGCAGAAAGCAGTGATTTGTAAATTCTCTTTCACATATATTTAATTGAAAACAGTACAAAGAAAAGATATTTAATCTTTTACCTTATCAACTTTATTGATTTTTATAAATATACGCTAATTCCGAATTTGATGCCTGCAACACGTTCCAAAAAAGTTGGGACAGGGGCAAAAAAAAAATTAATAAAGACTGGGTTCAAAAAACACCTGTTTGGAACATTCCACAGGTAAACAGGTGATGCTATTATGACTGGGTATAAAAGGATATCTTATTTTCAAGTACTCTTACAAGCGATACTACAGCCTCTCTGAATTTGAATGGATTTCCATGGGAATTGGGGGGTGGGACTAGATTAAGCTGTAAATTACATGGGAATAGTATGGAACCCATGGTTGGCTAAATGGCTGTAAGTCTTCAAGGGTCTGAGGTATCAATCGAGCCTCAAACCATCACTCTGCTGCCAGATATGCAGTAGATATGGATGTATCACTTTAAGGGTTGTTTCTCCTGACTCATTTTCCTATTGAACTAATAATAAGTCAGGAGAAACAACCCTTCAAGTGATCCATCCATATCTACTGCAACCCCCTCCCTGGGTGCACTGCAGGTGTGCAGCAGGCAGGAAATGAGAGCAGAGTTGAGTCAATATTGAACCAGGCCGAGCTGACAAAACAAGCGTGCTGACAGCCCGCCATGACAGACTGCGCTTCACTGAGCCGCCCCACCACAGAGCGTCTCTCTCGCCGTGCTCTCGCTTCATCCTTAAAGGGTGTTTCTGTAACTGCCGGCAGACTTAGGGCGGCTTAAACCCGGTTTTTGTTTAATCCTGACTGATACAGGAGCTGTTTGGGGTCATGACTGGAATAAAGTTTAAAGAATTCTGTTGACTGAGAATAATTGTCTCCTTTTAATAAAAAGACATTTTTAAAAAATGTTTAAAAAATGGCTCTCTTCTATTGATTTACATCCGTTATATTGATAGTTTGATAAGTCAGTAAAGTCATGCTGCATGCTTTTAAAAATTTTTTTTTAAAAAAGTATTTATTTTTTATACCTCCTGAAGTATTTCTTCAGTTTTCCAACTTTACAACTTTCCAGAGGGAATGTCATTTGTGTTATGAGCGAGCGTCCCTCTGCCCCTCCCCCACCATGCTGCTGTTGCTGTGGTGACGTCTGACGGGGTAGCGACAGAGGGAGACGTGTTACGGAAATGTCACAGCCCTCCTGCATCAGTATTCAGTCCGAGAGCGCTGTCACTGCTCTGACCCTAATCTCCATCCCTCATGGCGCGCTCTCGCTCTCCCTCTTTCTCTCTCTCTCTCTCTCTGTCATTCTTCTCCCTCATCCTCCCACACAGTGCCCAGTGCTTGATCAGATACTGCTTTAATCAGCATGGTCCTCCTTGTACACGCACTCCCCTGGGCTCGGCCCGGCCCCGGCCCATCCCCGGCACTCTGATTACCCCTCCCTCTGCAGGCTGTGAGTGAGTCACCCCCTCCACAGCTCCGGGAGAGACGTGTGATTGGCACCGCGGGGCGGTGGGCGGCCGAGGGCGTTGGATGTCACACACCCCCCCCCCCCCCACCTCTTTATTATTTGGATATGCAGCTGGGCTTTACTGGGCTCCAGAGAGCGCTGCGCGCTAACGGCCAGACACCACTCATCCCTGTCTGCCTCTTCAATGGGTGACAAAAGAAGGGAAGTGAATACGCTTCATTTGAGGGATCCGATCCTGCGTCTCTGATGGAAACTATGTCATTTCTCAGCACGGCGCTGAAGACGAGGCCGCAAAGTGGCCCCAGGCTGACCGTGTCCATAGAGACGCCGTGGTCACGCGGCTGCGTAATGACACTCTAAACTCGGCCGAAGGATTCGCCACACCCTGCGTCGCCCATTCATCCCTCTGACAAAACCCCACAAGGAGGCAGTGGCGCGTGCGTGCGTCTGTATGTCTGTGTGTGGCTACACGCATGTCTGAGTGTGACTACGATAATGTGTGAGAGGGAGAGAGAGAGAGAGAGAGAGAGAGCTAATGGAGTGGGTGCAGCTGAAACAGTGGAGCCCTGTGGAAGAACGTAGAGTGTGGGGGGGGGGGGGCAGGGGTGGAGCAAATTGGCTTTGGAGGTGGGTGGGCAGGCGGTGTGGGCCACGGCGATCCATCCACGTCTCCGGGCGATTGGGTGGATGGGAGGCGAGGGCGGACGGCTGCAGTTAATGAATGCAATCACATACCCCACTCAAGCACACACGTGCACACACACGCCTCTCTGCTGCAGGGATTGTAAGATTCTGGTAAAAAAACAAAAAAAAAACTGTTGTCCTGAAATTAGGGGAGAATGAAGCGGGCACTCAGGCCGTGCTTTTAGAGCTGAAGTGACTCACTCTGACCCCATTGCTACTGACCAAGGAGGCGTAATTGACCTTGCCCCTGCCAGACAATCAGATAGCCCCGATGAAGCTGTTTAAAATGTATGCGCCTGTGTTTTATGTCCGGACTGGTGTGGCTGCGGGGAAGACTGAAATGAATGGGGTGGCATGGGTGGAAGGGGGGGCTGTGGTGGGTACTTTAATTAGTCTGCAGGCCCTGGAGCAGACTGAGTCAGGGGGGGGGGTCAGGTTTGTTGTTCGTCCTGTCTGACACGGTGACTTGGAGGCACTCTGCTGGGAGGAAATGAGATGATATGAGGACCTGTGCTAATATATGTGGGCCATGCTGTGGTATCACACACACACACACGCACACACCCATACTCTCTCTCTCTTTCTCTCTCTCTTTCTCTCTCTCTCTCTCTCTCTCTCTCTCTCACACACTCACTCACTCACTCTCACTGACTCACCTACACACACACTCCCTCACATGCGTGGATGATTACACGAACAGACACTCACTCGCACATGCATGCATACACACAGATTAATGTATTTTTCAGGTATTGTGCTTTTAGCCAGGTTCTCTCACTTTATCATTGTGTAGGTTGATCAGACCCACGTTTAGCCCCTAAAGGCTGAATTACAGTTGTGTCGGTGTGAAATGACTCGCGGCGTGCGGCCAGCGTTTTACTGAAAGCGACATCACCATCCTGAGCTATAGGAGCCATTACGTCATCATGTGCCAGAAAACATTCTCAACCGCCTTCCTGGAAACGCACTTCCACAGAATATCTCCGGTTTGAATCTCGGAAGCGTGTCGGGCCACTGTCCATCCATGCTGTCCACGTTCCCTAATCGGCCAGCATTGAAACGCTTAAATGTTAGGACCCCCCCACCCCCCTCCCCCCGTTGGCCCTGCTGCCCTTGATATGCTTTAATATCATGCAGATATCATACAGTGCTTGTAGTAAGAGCTACAGGTAACCCGTACTATTGCTTTGTGCTTGAATATGCAGGGGGGGGGGGCTGGCTGAATGGTCAACCACGTTTCAGACTGAAGTGCCCACTTTCCCAGGGCCGCTGAACGGCACCTTTACCAAACCAAACTGTGCCGCGCAAAAAGTGATTCATACGTGCTGATGAGAGTGTTGTTCAGCTGAGGGATCATAGTGTGGAATTGAGTTTGTATTATGAGTAAACTGCCCATCTGTACTATTGTCGGAGTAAAATGGTACATGAGTATCAGTGCTGTAGTCTCTCTGACCCCTCACCCCTCCTCCCTGCCTGTTCCCCAAGCGGGACTGACGTGGTGACAGGCGGTGAGTGGTCAGTGATAGTGGCAGTGGCATTGGCAGTGGCAGTGGGGGCTAAGTGGGGCGGCAGGCGGTGAGTGGTCAGTGATAGTGGCAGTGGCATTGGCAGTGGGGGGCTAAGTGGGGCGGCAGGCGGTCGGTCCAGGAGGACCACGGGGCCTCAGGCTACCGCCTCGCCATGCGATTCCTCACACCTCCAGGGCGCTGCTAATCCACTCAGACTGTCACAATGAGAGAGCCATCGAGTGCCATGTCTGCACTGCACAACGAAAAGTTCTGTGTGTTTCCCAGCCTCTGTGGAGTCCTCAAAGTTCTGTGTGTTTCTTAGGTTCTGTGTGCTTCTCCGGTTCTGTGTGTTTCTCCGGTTCTGTGTGCTTCTTCGGTTCTGTGTGCTTCTCAAAGTTCTTTATTCTTCTCAAAGTTCTGTGGGCTTCTCTGGTTCTATGTGCTTCTCAAAGTTTTGTGTGCTTTTCAAAGTTCTGTGTGTTTCTCAAAGTTCTGTGTGCTTCTCCAGTTCTGTGTGTTTCTCCAGTTCTGTGTGTTTCTCCAGTTCTGTGTGTTTCTCCAGTTCTGTGTTCTTCTCAGGTTCTGTGTGCTTCTCAAAGTTCTGTATGCTTTTCAAAGTTCTGTGTGTTTCTCAAAGTTCTGTATGCTTCTCAAAGTTCTGTGTGCTTCATGGCTGCAGCGCAGTGATAAGCTACCTGAGATCTCAGAACTGCTCCATATATTCCTCTGAAATGCCAGAGCCCAGGGAGCGCAGTAGTGCAGTCAGTGGCCTGTCGCGCCCTGGCCTTTTCCACAGCTGCTGATGGATTGGGCTGTCACACTCCCCCGCTACATGATCACCCGCTGTTAAAGCGCTGCTATTCATCTCGCGCCACGCGGCGAGCGGGGAAAGGCGCCGCGGCTCTTTGGCTGATTTGTGGTGTGTCCAGAGTGTTGACGGTCAGATTGAGCCGTCTCTCCGGGTGTCGCCACGGCGGCCATGTTGAAGCGGAGGTGTGCGGCCTCCGCGCACCAGGTCAGGCCTCCAGGTTTCAGCACGCTCTGTCAACGCCTCCCCAATCCACCAGCTCTCGCCACCCGGGCCCATTTCTTAGCAACACCAGCGCCTCGTCCCGGCGCCCTATAAATAGCCCATCTCCGATCATTAGCCAGGCAGACGATGGCTGGCTGGACTGTAATTAATTGTGCTCTGATCCCTCCCGGGGCCTGACGGGCTGCTTAATTGCCCGGATGGCGCTGCGGGCGCGTCGCTCTCTGCCATCCGGCCCCAGCGCCTGGCGCACGGACTTCCTGAGAGCGTCCTGAGGACTCTCATTTAGCACGTCGCCATGACGTCCCCGCCACACGTGCGTCATGCAAGCGGGGTTTTTTCCAGCAAAGGGGAGCAGCATATAATTGGGGGATTGGTGTTGGAGGGGCGGGGCGCGTCATCTTGGTTTGCAGGGTTCTGTGTTGTTTTCCATTCGCATGTTGGTTCGGGAACATGATTCTGCTTTGCATGGCCATTGATATGACCAGAGGTGTAAATTCCAGGTTCAGAAAGTAAAAGTCCTCCTCAGTATTTTGTTGCAATCACCTGGACTTGGTAATTAGCACAATTCTTCGGCCAGGAGGTAAAACTATTTTGCAAAATTAGCTGGCTGAGTTCATGTGTGGAAGAAAAACATGGCAGGACTTCTACTCTCTGACCCCTGGACTTTCCACCTCTGAATGTGACATCATGGGTGCAGTCTTAAGCAACAATCTTCAAAAGCCCTCAGGTGACTCAGTACTTAAGCAGCAGGATTAAAAATAAACATATCAGTTTACTGTTAGAGTGGATAACTGGAGCTTTTGTTGTCTTTATGTTTGTGCAGTACTGTTGTGTTCAGTAACTTGCTGTGATATTGGAGTACTGAGCAGTGTTGTCGAGTACCATTGTGCCCTCGGCTGCAGTGTTCAGGCCAGTGTTGGGTAACTGTGTTTATGTTGCTGTGTGTGGTTTCAGCCGGCAGGAACACGACCAACGAGGAACTGGAGAGCATGTTAGAGAGTGACAATCCTGCCATCTTCACCTCGGGGGTGAGTGTGTATGCACGCAAACATGCGCATGGGCCGCACGTGCACTCACGCACACACACACACACACACACACAGAAGCACAGACACACACAGACACACCCATCTGCACACACATGCACTCACGCACTCACACATACAGAAGCACAGACACACGCACACACACACACACACACACACACACTGAAACACGCTGCAGTCAGCCACCCCCCCCCCCCCCCCCCCCCCTTTCCCTGCTCTCTCAGCCTGTTACTCAGCACATAAAGCAGCTGACACTGATGGCTTCCCAATCACACTGAGACTGCACACGCCCAGCACCCAGCACCCGCCTCCAGCGCCACGCCCCCCCCCCCCCCCCCACTGGTGAGAAACGCCTGCCCATGCAGCTCAAAGGCGCGAGATTCCACCTAGACAACATGAGCCCCCCCCCCCCCCCCCCCAGCAGGCAGGTCCAACCAGAGCCCCACACCCCATAATGAGTCCCCAGTGCCCCCTCTGCTCAAACGGGAGCCGTGCAGAACAGGGCACTGGGCCTGTTGCACCGGCCTCCCCGAGCTCAGCAAACACCCGCTTTAATCCTCCCTCAAAAATGTGCTCCCGTGGGAAATAAGGGGCTCCCTGTCAGCTCCCCGCCGTCTGCTTGCCTGCCTGGGTCTGCTGTACTGGTGGAGTGCAGTGTGCACTGTGCCGGCCTATTAAAAACATCCACCACAGTCTCTGCCAGACGGGCCTCTCACAGGAGAGAGAGAGGGAGGCAGTGTAAGCAAAAACAGCCCACCCACCTGTCATCCTGCATGCTGTCCTGAGTGTGTGTGTGTGTGTGTGTGTGTGTGTGTGTGTGTGTGTGTGTGTGTGCGTGCGTGCGTGCGTGCGTGCGTGCGTGCGTGCGTGCGTGCGTGCGTGCGTGCGTGCGTGCGTGCGTGCGTGCGTGCGTGCGTGCGTGCGTGCGTGCGTGCGTGCGTGCGTGCGTGTTTGTGTATAAGATTGAGAGACAGAGTGTGCTTGTGTGGACGACAGCACAGAAAAATTTCTCTTTCTCTCTCTCTCTCCCTCCCGCAGATCATCATGGACTCCAATATTACAGAGCAGGCCATGAACGAGATCGAGACCCGGCACACGGAGATCATCAAGCTGGAGAACAGCATCCCGCGAGCTGCACGACATGTTCATGGACATGGCCATGCTGGTGGAGAGCCAGGTGAGGGCTTCAGCGTGCTGAGAGACCTCCTCCGTCTCAGCGTCCCCCTCAAGATTAGTTTCCCATGGCCTTACACAGCCAAAGCCGAACCGTACCATGCCAGCAGAGTGGAATTAATCACTGCGGTCGGTTTTATTTCCCTCATCTCACTCTCAGAACCCATAAATGCCTCCAGGAACGCTCCAGGCTCTTAGAGGTTGAAATACGCTTGGGGTGCTTCTGTGGAAAAGCCCAAACTCAGGAGGAATATTTCATAGGATGTAGTGCTGTGCATTTTATCAGTCAGCCTTACTGAAGCACAGTAGGCCTACAGCAGCAGGAAGTGACAGTGCAGTGAAAATGGGCCCCTGTGTTTGACAGGGTTCTGCCTCAGTATGCTTCAGGCAGTGGTGCCAGCCAGGCTTACATCACTGGCCTTCATCTAATAGAACCTGATCCCCGGTCCCATGTTCTTTCACAGCAGCACTGCCTGCCTGTAATCGGGGCCAGACCACATGTTATGTAAGCATATCTAAGTACCCACTAGGTCTGGTGTTGAAATGCATTGTAAACGGCAATACTTGCCCAAAAAGTGGTCGGGTATGATGATTAGTTAACATAAAACTTTATTTATTTATTTATTTTTACCTCCAGTGGGGCAAGATTTTTTTACTTTAAGATATATGAAGGGGATGGTCTTGGTCTTGCAAGAAAAATGTGTTTGGCAATCAAAACCGCATGAAGTCCAATCCCTTTATTACTGTGGCAATGAACAAAAAGCCAAAAAAAAACAATTCCAGACTCTTTCTGTATTGCTAGTTCAACATGGCCGTGTCTGTGCACCAGGATGACCACCAGCCTTTTCTGGGGAGGGGAAATACCCACTGGTTTGGTTTGATAATCTCTTACTTGGTTATGAAATCTCTATATGTAGGTCTGTATTAGATATGGCTTTTTAAAAGTCTGGGTAACTGTAAAGATGATCTGAAATCTGATCCAAATCCAGTAGCTGTACAGTTTCAATCCAGTTGTGGTCGGAGTGAACACCAAAACAATTCTGTTAGGACACAGTGACACACACACACTTTAGACTAGGTGTTGTTCCTTTTGAGATGGACTTTTCAGTAGGATCTTAATCTGGGGGTGTCTGTACTGTTGCCACAGTTTATTTCCGTCCTTGGTTTGGAGAAAGTCTTTTCCTAAGAGGTGGTGCTGAAATCCTGTATCACATGATTATTCCGCGTGACCATACATTCATTCGTCACGTGTGCCAACAAGCCCAAATCCTAGGGGGCAGAAATGTGTTCAACATGACTGCTTAATTAGGTAATACATTGACAAATAGTCATAATAATGAATGCATCCACTGCGTCATCATGTGCTGTGCTATTTTTCTCCTGTGCTGGCCCCTCTAGTTTTTCTGTAGCCATAACAGGTTTTTTTTAAGCACTGGATTGTGGATTGCCAATCTGAGATGTGTTCTTCCCAAGGTAATTCGTTTTTAAAATTCTCGCTTGTCTGTGCTTGTGTCCAATTACGTGCATTTCCCCTGGCCGAGTGATCTCCCGAATCTGTGTTCAGATCACTTAAAGAACGTCCGCTGCAAAATTTCTTTGAAAGTTTTCCCTTGACTTGTGAATAACTAATGCTTCAGTCTGGCAACCTTCATCAGCGTATGTGTCAACATGAAAACGCTATCTTTTAAGTGGATATTGACCCAAGAAACAAAACTATGAGTAACCGCTCAACATTGATCACTTTCAGAATGGAGCTGGAATATTATTATACGCTCCTCAGCGTATATATATGATATGATATATATGATAATGATGATAAATGATTAATAATGGCATTTCCAGCACCATTTAAGCAATCATAGCTCCTCACCTCAGAGATGATCAATAAACCTCACAGTGCATTACGAAGGTGGCTCCCCTCTTTGTTCACTCATTTCCCTGTGAGAAAAACCAGGCCAGCACTCGTGGCCTCTGGCACAAAACTGTCGTTGAGGTGAACAGGGCGTGACCCTAGAGCACGGTTTCTTAAACTTTCTAACATCGGGACCAAAATGAGAGATTTGTTACCTTTCAGGGACCCCTCAGGTACACATACTAGCGTAGCGTTGTGGCCTACAGACCCAACCCATAGTTTAAGAAGCCCTGCCCTTGAGTGCCCCTGTCGGGAGTCCCCTGGGTGACTCCTCTGGTCTCCCAGTCAGGATATTTGCACATCTGATTCATCCACTCCATTGCTTTCCCTCTGTGAATAAATGCGGAGCAAATATCCTTGGAGCTGAAAGCATCTGTGAAGGTGATCCTGCCTTGTGCCTTTGAGTGTGCGTGTGGGAGGCGTTCGGCTCACTTTCATTAACTTGTGCAGGAAAGGTAAACACATAGAAAAAAACAGAACAACAAAAAAAATCTCACTGAAGCTCGCCTCCGAGCAGCCAGCTTTCTGTTTGATTCGCACGCATCCAAGGGGCTGTCAGGTCAGGTCCCTCTCAAAGCGCTGCTGATTACCCTGTGGGGGACCTTAAGATGTGAGAGATGCCCTGCATGTTGGGAATCCCTGCTCTACAGCACAACAAACCCAATATGTGTGCAAGGGAACGCACTACTGCACACCGAGCAAGACACTGTTTCAGGGCTGCCAGGTAACTCCTCCTGCTAATACTCCAGGTTTCCTAATATTAAATCCTTACTATGCAGCCCTACCCACAATTAAAGTAAGACATCTCAGACCCGTTAACAAGCATAGAACCTTTTCTGTTTCCATATTTTAAGATTGATGAGTATTGTCTATTCCAGTACAGCTCATTCATTCTTTGCCTTGCCCCATGACCTGATTTGACCTTAGCAGGTTGCGCTCACTCCAAGTATGATGCTTTGAACTGGAACGCTTGTTGCGAATGAACAGTGAGAGTTGAATGGGCTCGGTAAGTCAGACATTTTCTTTTTCTAACCCTGTGCTGATGATGAGGTGTCAAGAAGAGCGGGTCTCCTACATGGAGAGACCAGCAAGGACGTGCAGGTGGCAGTGCGCTTGCTGATTGGCAGTCAGCAGATGGGAGGAGGGGCAGGTCGTCTGTGACGGCTTTCTTAACCCCGCCCCCCCCTCCCCTCCCCTTTTCTTTTTGTGGTCCTCAGGGTGAGATGATTGACCGTATAGAGTACAACGTGGAGCACTCCGTGGACTACGTGGAGAGGGCAGTGTCCGACACCAAGAAGGCCGTTAAGTACCAAAGTAAAGCGCGGAGGGTGAGTTGGAGCGGCTTCGGGCCGCGCTGTACCGCGTGACCCGTAGCATTCGGTGTCGTGATGTCGTGTGGCATGGCGTGGTTTAGTCTCTTTCTCCTGCGAAGCCCACCTCCAGATCGAGCCGCAGGCGTTTCACAGACACCCCCCCCCACGGCCTGGTCGCCGGCAGGGTTTCCTCTTGCCCGGTGCGATGGCCGCAAATTGGTTTGTAACGCATTGGCGCTAGTGGGCTGGGTCCTGGGGCCAGTACCACTGAGGACAGGGGCATGGTGTAGATGTTTCACTTCTCTGCTGTCACTCAACCCCTGGTGCTACACCCCTCGCTCAGCTGACAGATTTTATATTATTAGTATAATCAAATTGCTTTTATGCTGCACTTCAATTCCTTTTCAAAGATCTGAAGGTGCTTTACAGTCAGAAAGCGCTTTACATCCACCCCCAATGTGTGGTACCCCCTGGGTGATACATTGACCAGCGAGTTAGTGATCCCTGTGGATTGCACCCGAGGGCTGGTTTGCCGTTTGTCCAAGGTAAAGACTGGCCCCTGCTGGAACAACAGCGCCTTGCGCAAAAGCAATCTCCTTTTCCCAGGTCTCCCATATCAGCACTTGTTAAAGTCAGCCCCACTTTGCCTTATCCATTCAGGAAATAAAAGCTCCGTGGTCATTTGACTGCTTGAGCCCTGACCCCCTGAATCCCTGCTGTTCAGGCTCTTACAGAGTGTCAAACATCGACAATGTGGAGAGTAACGACACAGATTATCCAGCGACTATCTGTCACCTGTGTCTGAATTACTGAAGATGCCACCTTATATGGAATTCCTGGTAGCTTGGGAGACCTTAGGAAATATCGCCACCCTCTGGCTGAGAAGTGTGTCACTGGCTTAAATGTAAGAGAGAAATGTTAGTGACAGAGGGATGATGGTTAGCAACAATGACATTGCATATGGAGAAAAAAATGGTAATTTATTATATTAAAAATTATAATGGCTGCCAAACAGTGCTCTCATATCCCAAAGGTCCTATTATTGCATTATTATCTAAATATCACAAGATAAAAAGCAGCGCAAAGTTTTGTTGAGTTTTGCTGCTTTTTTAACGGAAACTCCACCTGGTTATCGGGATGCCCAGGACGCTGAATATTATTGTCCCAGAGCCATGACCTCAGTGTGGGCACTGCCCGCGGTATCCTGCCCACGGGGACCGCTGTATTGCGCGGCGTTAGCGGGTCCCATGGTCGCTCATGCTGTGGCTCCCCTGTCAGTTTGATTTACAGCCCCGGGAGCCCTGCATGGCTCCCAGGGACCAAAGGGATTTCATCTCCGGCAGAGAAACCAAACTGATTGGTCCGAAACAAACAGAACAAGAATAACGGGAAGATGCCCGGCAGGCGGCATCTGACCCCTGCAGTCCCTGTGAAAGCAGTCAATATACTGCCTAACAGAGAGGCCGACAGGGCTGCTGTCGTTGTGACTGTGAGAGTTTTCTGGCCCTTAATGACATCATAAACTCCCTGGAGACCACACAAAGGAGGGTTAGAAGCAGGACGAATGTACAATAAATGTAAATTTATTGGGGGGGGGGCGGTTTTCAGTGAGGGGGGGGGGGGGGGCGGTTTTCAGCGAGCTACAAAAATCTGTCTGTTTTCCTCAGCATGCTGCATGTGATTTTTCTCAGTAGCCACAGCCCTAACCTGGCCTGGCCCACTACCTTTAGTTGATCCGGGCAGTTTCTTTCTCCTTTGAATTTCCCAGAGCCGAAAGGATCTCCTTAGCCGTCTCTCTCTCGCCATTTTCCTTGTTTCTCTGGCCACAGGGCTTCTGTTAGCCTGACACTGCGTCTTCCTTCTCATCGTATATCTCTATGGCGACCCACCTCCTCAACGGTGATGTCGTGTGAGTTAGCAGTCAGATTGGATCTGCCCCACCCTGAAAAACAGCTGTGTGACAAACAGCTGGGCTGTCACATCACCTTAACGACAGTCAGCCAATGAGGAGAGGGCCCCGTAAACCCCGTGGCAATTTTTGAGAGTCGCATAGTGTGTACCAGATTTGAGTGAGTCAATTTGGGCATACCATACAGGTGGTGATACTGAGAGTACCTACTGTATGTCTGTGCTGTTAGCTGCTGCAGGGCGGCAGTGTAGTATAATGGTTAAGGAACTGGCCTTGTAACCGAAAGGTTGCAGGTTCGATTCCCAGGTAGGACACTGCCGTTGTACCCTTGAGCAAGGTACTTAACCTGAATCGCTTCAGTATATATCCAGCTGTATAAATGGATAATATGTAAAAAATGCTAAAAAGTTGTGTAAGTCGCTCTGGATAAGAGCGTCTGCTAAATGCCTGTAATGTAATGTAATGGATTAGCCTGTTCTGTGTGTCACTGTCGCGGCAAGACTGCAGCACGGGTGATATTTTGGGAGTTGTTTTTCCGTGGAACACTTTTGTTTGATTGTGTTGATTTTAATGGTGAGGAAATTACTTCAACCTGGTTCTGCAAGATCGTTTGATCCTATGAAGTGTAGCTTTAAAAATAACGTTATTTTATGTAATTCAAAACTAGTAGGAACTACGGTGTGAACTGTGAAGGCTGGTTAGTTCCTGCAACACCTGCTCAACAGAATGTCTCAAAATACCTCAACAGTTGACAGCTTTAATAATATTCAGGATTTCTGCATGCTTTTTTGTGCTTTCAATGTAGTGCATGTGAGAGTGTGCATGTTTACAGCCCGCCTTTTGTGACTGCACGTTGTTATCCAACCTGAAGAATCTAAAGATTTACTAATCAGGCCTTTATCGTGTGCAAAACCTTTTAGCACACACAACACTAATAACACAACCAATGATTGGTGCAAAACAAACACCATGACCAATCATTGTTCATGTTATTGGTTTTGCACATGCTAAAGGTCTGAGTAAATCAAGACATAAATGTCTTAATTTTAACCTGGAGCCAGATGATAAAAAAAGGCCAACAGCAATTGACATGCTTATATCAATGTCAGAGCCCAGTCACTATCAAATCCAAGATGGCTCACTCCCACCACACCGATTAGCAAGACTATACAATGCCTTTCAGATGTAATTGCTGGCAATTCATTAGTGTATGTACTGTGTCAATTGTACCATTAAAATGTGTTAAAATTATATTTTTTTGGCATGCTCTGACGTCATTTTAAAGTCTTTACTTCGAGTCAGGGCTATAAAGAACAACCTGAGCTTTTTCCCGCCACATTATAATTGGTGTATCAATGGCACTACATGCTTAAATTCTCTGCAGTCTAATTAGTGAGCACTGCTGGTCATTACTGTCTCTCAGGGAACTGAATGGCCTTCATGTGTGAACGTGTGAAGAAACCCAGTCTTCATTTGCACTCACGTCCCGACAATTTTTATCAAGTAAAACACAATTTGAATGGCGAGGTCATTACTGTTATGCCCTTTGCAATGAAATGAGCCCCTTTCCTTGCGTGAGCTTGTTGCATTGCTACGCCTCTTTATTTGAAAGTGTTTTTTTTTCTTTTTTCTTTTCATGACCTAAATTTTTGAGATAAACATTTCTTATGAATTTTTTAACTTTTATTTTTCCTTTCCTCTTTTCATGCTGCCTGGAATCCTTAAAACATTTACTATTCTATTTAATGTCATTTTGTCTGGTTGACGATGCAGAAGAAAATCATGATCATTATATGCTGTGTGGTTCTGGGAATAGTAATTGCATCCACTGTTGGTGGAACTCTGGCTTAGAATACACAACAGCACGGGCAGTGACACACACACACAAACACACACACTCACGCACTATACACAAAAGCATACGTACACACACACACAAGGACATATACATACATACATGCACACAACCATACATGGAACGCATTCCTGCACAAAGCAGATTGCATACCTGTTATAACAAGTGACACAGTGTCCAGGGGAGACATATTTCTTATGCATGAGTTACCTTTTTTTGTAAATGTGTGGTTCTGCGATGTGTTTACCTGGGTGTTGAATGTTCTATGACAAAAGTTTTAAAAAACTGTTTTTTGAGGTCCAATTTGAAAAAGGGGAGGGGTCATTGGTGATCTTGAAAATGGTACTGTTGCACACACATTCCAACTTGAAGGTTTTCTATTTGTTTATTTTTTAAATGTCAAAATAAATAGCCTTTATTTGCAGTACTAATCATTTGTTAAATGAGTCGAATGAGGAGGTTATACTCTGTAGACACTGATAGACATACAAACCCGACAGTAGTAAGTGTTTTATTAGAGGAACCTGACACGCACTAGACTCGTGTTAACTTCTGAAAATGAGAGTTTAAATTGGTGCCATCAAAGTATATCAACATTACGGCTGCCCCATTCTCACCCCTTGACGTGCAGTATGTCTAGACGTAACGTTTGCATGATTTATCAGAAGATATAACATTGTTCAGCGGAACAAAAAGTTGTGACAGAACTTGTATTTTAATCCTTGCTTTTTAAAGAATCAGCCCAGACTGCCACTTCATAGAAGGGCTGGGTCTCAGTCAGTATTACCACATCCATCTCAACCCCGCTCCAGAACCACACCTGACCGCTGCTCATTCCGACTGGCTCTACGCCAACGGCTTCTTCTCTCATTCTGCCTTATTTCTCATTTTAAAAATTGTGTGCGTGCGTGCGTGCATGTTTTTCTGTCTGTCTCTCTGTGTCTGTGTGTGTGTGTGTGTGTGTGTGTGTGCGCGTGTAGTGATTGTGCTTGCATCTTATCAAACCACTGCCACTCGTGTGTCTGCCATGTTGAGAGAAGAAGAAGAAACATTCTTCCTTCTCACCCAAGTTATCACTTTGATTCCCCGGAAGAATTATCACAGCCTAAAAAGACTGAGTGGAAACTGCTATACTGCAGGTCTGGAGTCCCTACAGCTGGTTGCATTGCTCTGCGATGTATAACAATATCCTTAAATCATTTCTTTACCTGATTGCGCATTGAGATGCACATTTACAGTTTGTTCAGTTTGGTCTGTGTGTGGACATACTAGACCATTGCAAGCAGTGGCCTTCGTGACCACGTTAATCAGCCGTCAGACTTTAATACATTCCAAAAACTTTCTGGATTTGAAAGAGAAATAAACAAGACAAACAGCAGCCATGTTGCCTACTCAAGTCGTTGCCTCTGTGTCGTATGATGCTGTCGTTTTTTTATGTGAAGCTTGTCTGAAAACTCATTCTTTTCAAAACAAGGGGAGAATATTATATACCAGACATGTACCAGACCAGACATATACCAGATGTGCCATATTCTGTAGGCTTTTTACCATGGACCAGTACTCTCCCTGCTCCCCCCATCATATGATGGTAGAACTGGCTCCATTTCAGGGTTTTCTTGGACCTTATTGGGGGTGGTGGGGGGTTCACACACTCTCAGAAATAAAGGTACAGTGGAAGTACATTTTTATTCTTTAAGGAACAATTTTCCTAAATGTACCCTAAAAGTACCATGATGTTCTATTTTGGTTCTAAGTACGTTTTCAAGAAAAAAAGGTACAAATTAGTTATGTATTGCTGGCTATGGGTACATATGGGTAATAATAGGGTACTACCCCAGTGACAAGCATTTGTACCTCTTTAGGTACCTTTTGTACCTTTTTTTCAGAGAGTGCATCTGAGAAATATCAAGTAGTTAGAGGGGTATACAGGGTTCAGATAGTGTCTGTGGAGTTCTCAGTACATTCCAAATACCTCTCCGACCCCCCCCCCCCCCCTCAAATTCACCCCATACCCACCCATGACCCCCCCTCCCAGTCACCCCTGTCCTGTACCACCTCTTGTTGAATCGAACCCGCAGCCACTCACGCCGCACTGACTTCCTCCCATCAGGGCTGTGCAGCTGAACAAAAACAGGAACCTTGCATGTGCTGCCAATCTGGAGTGAAATGGTGTTGTCCTCTTTCGTAACTGTGCTGTGGGTTAGGAGTGTGTTTTTTTTCTCTTTTTATTAATTAAAAAAATGTATAAACTCTCCCATTTTTGTTTTCTGGTCTTTTTCTGGTTTAAGTCTTTTCCTTTTTAGTACCAAAGTATTCTGGTGAAAACTATGGATGAGTGATTTTTTATTATTATTATTTTTTTTTGTATGGGTTCATGTTAATGGTGTGCGTTGCTTTGTTTTACTTGTAAATTTAAAGCTGTCTTTGAAGTTGTCCTCCTCTTTACCGTACCATTGCGCTCATTTCCAGCTCCTCTCCGCTCTTAGGGAGCAGTAGTTTAGCCGGTTCTGTGGCTCTGAGCATAGCTTAGTGGCAAGAGCCTGGCTGTGTATGTGTGTGTAAAATGATTACCCAAACCCCCTATAGCAATACACAGCTTGAGTACTGTACCTGTATAGATATGATATGAAGCACTGACTCCAGCCAAAAAGCCCAGAGCTCATGTTAGTTAATCTGTATGATGACGTTATGGGTAGGTGATGACAAGGATTACTAAAAACAAAATGGGTTCGAGGGTCAGTCCCATTTCCAATGGTTGGAGATTCTTGTGCTATGCTTTTAGCATTCGATAGAAAATTAATAAATTATAAGTAAATAAATGTGTGGGGCCGGGTTGCTGTACAGACATTTCCCCCTTCATAAAGTTTTGCTATAGAAAATAATAAAGCACTGATAATGTGAAAGTCAAAAGAAAATGTCTGGATGCATTGAATTGGTTGACTTGACAGATTGATGTAATCCTATTTAACTGTGGTGTTTCTGTCAGGGCATTTATAGATGTACTACATTATACTGACCCTGTTTTTGTGCCTGTCAATCTAGATCAAATTTTTTAATTTCTCAAATAAGTGTGGTGAAATAATATATGGGAGAGGAAGTTTCCTGCACATAAGATGATAGTAAGCTACTGTGCCATTCATCCAAGCCAGTTAGGCCTACTTCTGGAAATAAATAAGTAGAGCAGTGGAAACTAATATTGTATCATGCCATTTTCACACCTTTTAAAAACGGAATTACAGGACCCGTATTCATAAAGTATCTTCGATCAGTTTAAACTTTTAGCTCCCAAGTGAGAAGAGAGGCCAGGGGAGACCAGATAATAGACCAGCACTCCCACTCTGTGCTCCATAATAAATATAAGCTCAGACCTTATTTGAGTACAGACCTCAATGGAAATGCTCAGCTATAAGCCAATGTTTTTTTCTTTTTTTTTCTTACCACAGATTGCATGGTTCTTTAAAGTAGGACTAAGTTCTAAATATGTGACATTAGAGCACCAATTCTGTAGTTATTATATAATCTGGCAGGGGGTGACATTTGAATGAGTAACATTTAGGCAATACAATATCATTTTAAACAAGATCTGGAATTTCAACAGTTCACTCTACAACAGGATGGATGAAGGCACAGATCCAATACAGAGCAGTGCTCTACATTGCTACAGTAAGCACATTGTGTTAGCTGAAAATAATGAGAACTATGTATGTGACAAAATGTCCATGCCAAGGGCAATGCAACTTGCAGTTAGACTGAAGCAGGGATCATGTGTGAATAATGAGTGGTGCTATATTTATTTCCAAGGCTCTTAGCTGTATACCTGTACTAATCCATTTCTACCTGTTACTAAGTAACTGTAGCAAATGTGTAACTAAATAGGCCTAAATGTGCAGAAAATACTAGAACCCCATTTATTCTTCCAGTTCATAGTGATGGGAGTTTTTTTGTTGTTGTTTTGTTTTATGTACGTTGTTAACGAAGTATACAATATATTACTTTTAATACAAGCCTTTTTTCATGTAATATTCTCCTGTGTAACATCACTTTGTTGGATGAATGAGGCCAGGATGCCACTGTTTGATCAGTGTCTGCACCATTCAGACCTAATTGGCCAACGTTTTGGGCAGCCCCAAATTAGTAACCTGTTCACCAGAGTCAATCTCACCCGTTGCCGTTCCCTGGCCCAATTGTGTTTAATATGTGTTACCCCAAACCAAAGATATGCCAGAGCCCTCTTAGATTAAACTTATGTACACCACGCATATTTGTACAGGTTGTGTAGAGCAATTCTTCGAAGCTGTGAGGCTTTCACTTAAGTCGTCTTTTCCACTTAACAATAAGTAACTGCCCCAGAACGGGAGGAAATTGCATTTCCATGCCCCATACGATGTGTGTAAATACATTCATATGTTCTAACATACTGTAGGAAGTGCCAAACCACTACAGTTCATATTTAATTTTAAAGAATATTATAACTCAATAGTTTTTTGGGCGATTACAGTGTATAACTTTGTTATTCTGATTTTTATTTTTAATAATGGCTGAGTATTACAGTTTCAAAAAGCTTATGCAATTTTAAACGGTAAAATGTCTGTTAAAAAAACTGAACTGTTGTTGAAAATAAATCAAAAATGTAAAGACGCACTGTGTAAGACTGCTCTTTATGGCTTTGTGGAGTGAACTGTGAACGTATTTGGAACACTTTGTCCAATTTCTAACACACATTACAGAAGTAGATTATGGGAGATCCCAGCACCATCCCATATTTACCAGTAACCCTCTGCTTTCCACCCGTCTGAAAAAAGTTTTTAAAAATACATCAGATTGACTGTTGTGCATTTATCTTGTGCAGAACCATATATTTTTCCTCTTTAAAAAAAAAGCTTTTTAAAAATATATTGAACATCAAAGGTGTCCTGAAATATTTCATGGGCAGACCGAAACAAGTTCTTATGTACAGAAACAAATCAGTCTTGTAATTAATGCTTGGGTGGGGTAATGGATAGATCTCAGTGCCTGCACCTGCTTTAATAGTTTTCTTTTCTAACAACTGCTCTTGGGAAAACCACCGTAGCTTATTCTAGCCCAGTAGGTAAAGATATTACCTGGCATCCACACTGGCGGAACACAATTGACTTCATCCCGCCAGTGGTCAAATGAGTGTTGGTCGGTGTCAGGCCTTCTCGGTGTAGCACTACATTAGTTCCTGTTAACTTCACACCAGATGTATCCTGTTTGACGTAAAATAATCATTGGCTCTTCCTCCCACGCATGCAATGTAGCACGTTTCAACTACCCTTAAGTTGTGTGGGCAAAATGTTGTGGAGAAAGCTGCTTTTACTCTGTCTAATATCGGATAGAAACATGACAGTTTTCATGCAATCTGAATCATCCACCCTTCTCTGTGTCTTTGTCTCTAACGGGAGGTTATGGAGCATGTATGGTTCTGCATGAGATATATGCAGAGTATTGTCCATCTTGTGTGTGCAAACTCAATGTGTATTTTCTCCTGTGTGTTGTAAAATGTATATTCCTTTTCAGCTGGTGTGATTTTTTTCTCATTTTAACTGAACATGTTCACTCCCTATGTAAGAGGCCTGGTCATTTCTGGGTACATAAACTGATCCGTATAATTTGGAGTGATTTTATTTTCTGATTTAAAATGATTTAAAAGACACATCAGAACATAAACACAGATGTAGGAATGCAGCAAAAACTATTAATTTGGAAGGGAGAAAAAGGACGTCAGGAAGATGCTGCAGACTAGAAGGGAAAGATCTGTTCCATGTCGGTCTCGAGGTGAAGTACTGATGGTCACAGTAGGTTTTTGCCTACCATTGGTTCATCACCTGTCATCACCTGAAAGTGTATACATTTAGCAGTAGCGCCATCATACAGAAATAGTTGTAGCTGGCTAATCAAAGCTCATTTGTTTTTGAACCACCATAACTTTCCAGTAGAAATAAACACTTTAGCACACTATTACTATGTCAAGACCTGCACAGAGTTTTTCTGGCTTCACAACTAACAAGCCATATAATTTACAATGAATCAGGTGGCACACAGATGAAAGGGATACACTGTAGGCGTACGTACCACGATCCAACGAAGTTCTTCAAATAGCCTAGGGTCCCGAAACTCAAGGCATTGCATCAGCTGCTTACTGGCGATGTCACCTTTCCTCCGCACCATGTCTATAAGGTCGCGAGCCTGATCCACTCTCTGGCGGTGTTCCTCTCTCACTTCATCCACCTCCCCGCCGTTCAGCGTCTGTTTCTGCAAAAGGTCGTCCAGCAGCTGGTGGACGACGACCAGTGATACTTTTTCCACAAACTGAGTTCGCACTTTAAACAGTTCTGTTTAAACAAAAAAAGGAGAGGGGTGATGTTTTCAGGTTTACAGCGGTACAACGGCAGTTAGCCTATTAAAGTGAAACCGAAATATGATATATATATATATATATATACACATACATACATACATACATACATACACATATATATATGTATATATATGTATGTATGTCCAACTAAATCACATTAACACATGCGTTTCATGATTTTGATCAGGTTTCTGTTTTCCGATAGTTTACGTGAGGTCTTGTTGTAAAGTAGGACGATAGCATACATTTAAAGTAGCCACAATAGCGTTTTTAATTTCAGAAAATTTTAACATTCTATTTTTAATTCATATTTTATTTTTGATAGCCTAATGTAAATCTTTTCTTACCGGCGGCCATGACTGCGCTCAGTCGGATGGAAGGCTTGAAGTCCTCGGAAATGCCGCAAAGACTAGTATAGCTCGTCTTACCTGTTGGTACAGCGCCTCGTACCGTTTATGTAGGCATACCCGGATGTGCCGGAAATTAAATGATAAAGTGAGTCTTAAACACATTCGGGTTTAACGCCATTTTTTGTGCAACCAAGTTCCAAGGACAGAGCAAACAGGATTGGAAAACGTGGGTAACCTTACAGGCTTAGGCATCTATGTGGCCCATTCGTTTGTTGAATGTTCACATAAACATGTTAGGCATTTAGCAGATGCTCTTACAACGAGTCTGCATGAAGAAATGTATCAATTAATGAGAAGTTCAATGGTCGGGCCACAGGTAATCCTTCATCACTCAAATTAACATGTGGAAGGGAAGGTAGGTAAGGGTTTTTTGGGATAGGGGAATATGGGGTAGGCTAGACATAGGGGGAAGATGTAGAAGATGGGGATGGGAATGAAGGTGGAGAATGAGGGGGAGGGGTATTTTCTGGACAGATGGGTCTGCAGGTTACGAAGGAAGGTAGGGAAGGGACTCTGCTGTCCTGACTGTGGTGGGCAGCATTGGGGAACCAGTAGGGAGAAGAGTCTAGGCCGGGAGGAGCAATGACCAGGTCACTGCAGGGAGGATAGAGCTAGCCATTATAGCATTACGCTCACATGTAGTTCATATACTGTCCACAAGAGTACAGTAAAAACAATTTCCATCAGTCAGCAGTCACTAAAGTACTGCTATATCAATTTTTTACTTTACCCCTTTTTTTGTTTTTGCATTTTTGTTGGTAATCAATTTGGCAGACTAATTTTGTGTAATGTGATATCCAGGCAGTAGTTGTCTTTTGCATAACATTAGAGTCATTATTATTGTTCCAAGGAATTTTCAAGACTTGAAATTGGTATTCTCATTTTAGGTATAATCTTTCCTGCCAAACATGTTCAATAAAGTCAATATTTCATTGAATCTCAGCAGCAAATGACACCACAACATGAATGTATGGAGAAAAATGAACCAATATCTCTGATCAAAATGAATTTTTTTTTGTCAAATGGCATGAAATTACTTTCAGTCATCAATAGAATGGGTGATGTTTATTTCAGCAAAGATCTGCAATATCAAAGCAGCATTAAATCAACTTGCTATGTACAGAATTACTAATGCATAAAACTATAACTGCACTCACAAACCCCCAGGGGTGTTATACCCCAGAATTGCTGTATTAGAGGAGTGCTTAATTTATTGGTTAAGTGCAGATTTATTGCATAACAGCGCACAACTAAACATATTATAAACACGGTCTATGTTGGAATTGTTTTGGACCATTAGTGGTATAGTTTGAAATTATGTATGGAGATAAACAGGAGGCTACTTTAAATGGCTATGATCAGATATCACACATTGGGCATTTATAGTATTCATAGTATTTAACTTTACACCTGTGTAAAACGTACCAACTGCTTGGGAATAGATCTTTGGCATGGCGTAATGTTCCACAACAAATCTATACAGTGTAAAATATTTGTTCATTGTCATTAAATTCCCTGTCTGTGAAAGCACACAGAGAAAAATTGTCTCAAATATCCTCCTGAGAACTGGTAAAGAAAATGTTAATGTATTTACATTTTTTGACATAATACAAGTGTCTTGGGATGACAAATACATGTTGCAATGGATAGCACTGTCGCCTCACAGCGAGGTCCTGGGTTCAATCCCAACCAGGGTCTTTTCTGTGTGGACTTTGCATGTTCTCCCTGTGTCTGTGTGGGTTTCCTCTAGGCACTTCCTCTGGGTTTCTCCTACAGTCGAAAGATGGGAGAGTCTGGATTGCCTGTAGGTATGAGTGCGAATGACTGGTGTGTGTGCCCTGCAATGGATTGGCAACCTGTCCAGGGGGAATTCCTGCCTCCAACCAAATACATGCTGGGATAGGCTCCAGCTACACAAGAGCACAAAAAATGCAAACTCAATTATTGATTAAATGCTGATTAAATAGATTGAATTATTTTTAATCAGTAATTTCTTCTTTAATATCGAAGAATATTTGTTATTATTAGCAAGTAAGAAAATCTATGGCAACTTTTAGTGGATTTAATAAAGGGGTTATTGTTTCACAGAGTTACCTCAATGAGAGCTTACAACAGTACATTGGTAAATACTTGAATCCATAAAACCCTTAAGGAGATTAAATGGTGAACTTAATGGATTCACAAATTGACTCAGACAAACAAAGGAAGCCAAAAACAAATGTACAAATGTACATAATGTACATCACCTCCAAGCAGTTTCTGGAAATTATACTCAAATTAGATTATGATCAGTGTTCCTGGTTGTATGTTTAAATCAATCAAACTATATCAAATAAACTATATCAAATCATTACTTTTTATACTACTCTAGATATATACATGCTTGTACTATACATTCAAAATGATAATTTAGACTGTAGCTAAAAGAGCACGTGGACATTTCAAAAATGGCTAGCCATACCCCGAAGCAACAAGAGGAGAACCAAACGTGGACTCAAATCCAGTCCCAATCTCTCCCCAACTTTAAATTTATGTTTTTATTTGTGCAGGTAGGCTTAAATCAATGGCATTCTTATTTTAGTAGTACACACCTGTACAGAACAAAACATTTAATCAATAATATAAATCATACTTGAAACAGATAACAAGAAAAATAATATAAAAATACACTGGGAATGCAATGTCGTTCATGTACCTGCTGTCTGCCAACCCCTCTTTTATTGATTCCCTCAATTTCTTTCACCTCTATCCCTGCCTCACCTATCCAACCCCCACCCCCCCCCAAGGCTCCCCTCTCCCCACTCTACACATTCCTCAACTTTGACAAATGTAGGTTATTTGGTCAACACAGACTGGACATGTTACACGGTACACAGCTAATCCAGCTTCTGTTGGATTTTGAACAGCGGCATTTTTCTACATGGAAACCGACTGCTTGAGCCAACCAATCATTTTACCTGCTCATTTAATATCCCCACCCCTCTGCAAGTGGGGACCGCCCAGTTTTTAACAACGGAAGCACGGTGAGCTCTGAATAGCAACGGATACAAAAAAGGGCACTAGCTGTTCAGTTGCAGACTGTAAGTTTACAAACAAATCTTTACACCGGCTCCCCATGGATTCAATCCTCCAAAATCAATGGCTTCATTTTATTTTTGGTACAAGCCCCCCCCCACTCAGCTTAGCAAACAAGTACTTGTTTGCTCAGGACATTTCTCCACAAGCAATATTCTAAATGTGATGGAGTACAGCTCTGGGTTTGCCTCCAAGTTACTACTAAAACCGGGCACAGTTCCATCTATTCGAGACCCGACTGGAAATGTCGAGCCTGTAAGTATCTGTGTTTTACAAATAAATTTATGTTGAATGACTAATGTTATTGATAGCTAATAATTTTTTGAGATGTAATCATGTAACAGTAGCTATGCATTTTGTTTTGTGCACTGGGCTTCAATACATAGGCTAGGCAATACAAGGCAGACGTAGACATGGATATTTAGATTACTTACTTTTGTTCTGAGTTGTTGGGTGGATCGAGTTGGATATCCATAAATTACTATGGGAATGCAGGTTACACCCCAGAAATATTTTTAAATCAGTGCTGGTATCAAGGAAATCAAATATAGGTCAAATAAAAGGTATGCAAACTCCCGAGAGGTATTGTTTCGCCTCAGGCAGTAGACCTGTGGGATATTCCACAAAGCAAAATAAGCAAGTTTTGAGATTAGCAGTTTTGGCTTTATGTCAGAACAGTTAGTGTCACTGTACTCATCTCTACTCAATTGCGATAGCTTTGTGATTGTAGCAAACGTTAGTTGGACTTACTTCCTCGTGCCTACATTGAATAAATATGAAAGTAGAAAATAAATCAAATTACCATGAAGGGATCTGGGTAGATCCACTACTTGAACCCGGGTCGTTCCGGATCTGGCTCCAGCTCGTACATGTGAAGCTTGATGACACTTCGTGGTGCTGCCATGCTGCTTTCCACAAGCCTTTTGGTTAGTGGGTGGGGTGAGAGAAAATCCGAGCCAATCGCAGCTACAGGTAATTACATATTTAAATGAGCAAGGCAAAACGCTCGTGTGAGTGAAGAGCAGGAGAGGCTACGGAAAAATAATGTATTAAAATTTTTTTTTTTTTAATAGAAACAAATTACAGACAATGAGACAAGCATTGAACAGGGGCCATAGAATAATGGAAAACTGCTCAAAATGTAGATAAAAGGACCTCTTTAAGACAGGCTGGGATTATTACATTTTAAGATAATAGCGAGACGACTTGAAATAGCCTACTTGGTCAACAATAGCTAAGAGCTAGCCTACTCCTGACATTATGTTTGGATTTCATTCGGCTAATTTGGGTTACATTGAATATTCCCTACGATTGCTATAGAAATGTAGCCTATTGCGGTTGACAAATAAAGTGTTGTTTTACAATACTGAAATGTCATTTGTGGAAAGTGATGTAGGCTACTGGGGAACGAAATGTGGCTAATTGATTATATATATAGCCTCCGAGGAGGATGACGACAGCCTTGTATGCAGAGCGTATACAATTGTCCTTAAAGTAGGCTATAAAGCCTATTGTATGAAAAAAAAAATCCTGTTTGTACGCACGGCGCAATAGTGAAAACTTGTGGCGTGATGACAAAATTAGCCGTGCCCTCCTCCCGTTCACTTTCACCTGGCGCCTGGCATGTGTTTGATTAGTAGCCTATCATAGGGATCTACTATTAACAACTCCAGCCGCATTGAATTTTCTGGTACCAGACTCAAATCACCCGCTGCACTCGGCGCGCGGCACGTACATCACAGATAGCTACATCTAAACAGGCTGCTGTATTGCAACGTGTCAGAGGGCGCCAGCGATAGCCCAGATACAGTAGGGCACAGAGCAATATTAATGTGTCCAGTTCACAGCAGTCGTCAAGTCCCACCCCTAGTTTGATGTCAGTGTTCCTCTGTCAACCTGCCCTAACGAATTATTTACAGTCGGGTTCCGTTTAGCAGGCAATTCTCAGTGTTTCTGGTGTTTGTGTATGCAGCAGTATGGATCTGGCGAAGCTTCTAACGGAGAACGACCGCTTTCCTGCAATAGCTCCAGCCCCGTCCCTGCGCCTGCTTCACGGGTAAGGAGGTTCGCACTGGAGAGGCGAGCGGTCCCCCAGCCCAGAGTGATGGTGGTATTTTCGGCCCAGACCGAGACTGACAAACCAGGCGATGCGATGTCGAGTTCGGATTCTGCGGAGGACGATTTCCGAAAACCTGCCATTCTCATGCCCAATTTAAACCTGGGCAAGCCTCTTCGATCACTGAACGCGTCCCAGGAGGTAAGGCGAGAGCAGGGCGGATGGTGTTGTTGTTTGTGTATGTAGCTAGTTAGCTGTGTAACTGAAGGATTATAGCTAGTGCTCACAAATGGGGCAAGGGTACTTGTGCTGTGCTTCAATGTTGACTAGTTACATCCACCTGGAATTTTCAATTTATCTGCAAAAGCTTGTCTTTTACGTATGTTTTCAGTTTAGTTTTCCCACGTCTTTAAATCCCCCATGATATATGAAATTGTCTCCATGGGCAACAGATGAATTACCCACGCCTTCTTCTTCCCGTTTACTTCAATCTGATTGGTCCAATATGACACTTAGCAGAATGTTCTCCCCGTTATAATTGGTTCATATCACACGGCTGTCATCGTGCGCTTACTCCGAGTCTGACCTTCTTTAAGCGTGTCTGGGGGAGCTTGTGCTCATGCCAAAAGCTGTTCTTCTGATGGTCCCAAGACACCAGTCAAGATTGGGGGCGTGATTTGCATAAACCCCAGGAAGTAATCACGTTATTAAGTTGCTAAGAATGGCGTTAAACGGCCTTACCGAAACATCTGTGCAAAGACGCTCAGAGAAAAGCTGCTACCTACAAACGTGTTGCCACCTCGCACTCTTTAATTTTCTCTGTTTATTACAATTTAATTTGAAAGCCTTCATGTTATTTACTTAGACGCATATGTATTAGTTTATTTCAACGCATATTTGTTTGAACACTTATTAGCTAGTATAAACGTTATTCTATTGCTGGCAGTAGTTTGCAAAGACGCAGACGAACTACAGATGTATGGTGTTCTGCAAATACAAGTTAATGTGAAATAATTTTAAATGGTATGAGCACGAGGAATACAGATTTTACGTGTTTATTAAGCCGATAATTTTACCCCAAGGTTCATGAAGTTGGCCTGTGGAATGGGAATACAAGTTTCAAGGGAATGTTCTCACTGGATGTGATGGGGAGCTAGTATATATTTTTTACTTCTAAAGAACTCTGACTTAGCCTACTTGTACTCTTCTATAGGATCAATGGACTGTCTCTGTTGGGGATCTAATTGCAAAACGAAGCACAAGTCTTGAGTGTGTATACTTGTTGTAGCCTATATGTTTTTAACCCTTACCAGTGGCATGAATGTTTAACACATTGTTCGCAAACTCATTTACTGCATTAATTATATATTCCTTTCGCAAGCACTCTTGGGGTTATGACCCTCTCATTAGACCCCAAATGTGCAGCAATGGTCATCATCATGCATATGTACTGTGCAAACATGCTAGTACATGTTTCCAAAATAAATTTAAAAAAGTTGTTTGTGTGAGAGTGAAAGCTGTGTTAGATCCTCATCTGCCACACTGGCATGCAAATATCATGGGATGAATGCAAAGCATTTTTTTGTCCATCACCTGTAGTTCCCAGAGGTCATCCCCTTGAATGTTGGCGGCACGTACTTCACCACACGTCTGTCTACGTTACGCCGCTACGAGGACACCATGTTGGCAGCCATGTTCAGCGGGCGACACCACATCCCCCGTGACGCTGAGGGTCGTTTCTTCATTGATCGAGATGGCACTTATTTTGGGTGAGTCCTCCCAGCTTACTAACCAGCATGAAAATTAATTAACCAAATCAGGGGTTCGTGATGTGGACTAAAAATCACAATGAAAGATTTTTGGCCTATTAGAACAATGACCTCAAATTGCACTATATTTGTGTTACACTATGCACGTAAAAGAAAAGGAAAACTAAGCAAAAAAAGCAGCTCAGTGATAGCATATTTTCTTACAAAAAACAAAGCAGTATTATGTAATCCATTTCTTTATTACTGGATTTAAATGTAAGTATATTTTATCCAGCTGTTGTGGTTATATATTTTGTTACTGTCTCAGCATTGGACAAGATTTTTGCTTGGAAGTCTCTTAGCTGTTGCTGGTTTCCATGTTGAATGATGGCACATGACTGAAATAAAGGTATGAAGGGAAAAAAACAGTACTGTATCCACAGATATTGCAGTTTTTGTATGCTGTGGTTGGTAGACAAACAGTCATCAAGAGAATAGCGGGATATATGTGTGCGTGCGTTGTGTGTGTGCATGCATGTGTGTGCGTGTGTATGTGTTGCTGGTTTTAGGGATATCCTGAACTTTCTGAGGGAGGGGGAGTTGCCCCAGCGGGACCGTGTGAGAGCCGTGCACAGGGAGGCCCAGTACTATGCCGTTGGCCCCTTGCTTGGCAGCCTGGAGGACACTCAGCCACTCACCGGGGAGAAGGTGCGCCAAGCTTTCCTTGACCTCCTGCCCTACTATAAAGGTGAGACACATATGCGCATACCTATAGCCTTACACCCAGATGTCTAACTTACTTTTAAAAACACAGTTTGACTGTTGATCTTCCTTTAATATGGTTGAATTTACAAACTGTTCTTGTTTTCATCCACAAAACAATGTCACTTGGGACCTTATTTTTTTTAAACTTTTATTTTTTACCTTTCAGTACCATTTTCGATATAGAATTTTTTAAATGCTGACTCAGGTTCACGCACAGCAGTTAAAGTAGGCCTGTCAATAGATCCCTGATAGGTCTGCCTCTCTGATCTCCAGACAATCTGGAGCGCATAGTGGAGATCGCCAAGCTGCGGGCCATGCAGAGGAAGGCGCGCTTCGCCAAGTTGAAGATCTGTGTCTACAAGGAGGAGATGCCCATCACGCCCTACGAGCGACCGCTCTTCAACTCCCTGCGCTTCGAACGCTCAGAGAGCGAGGCCAAGCTGTTCGAGCACCACTGTGAGGTGGACGTGTCTTTTGGGCCCTGGGAGGCGGTGGCCGACGTCTACGACCTGCTCCACTGCATCGTGAGTGACCTGGCGGAGCGAGGCATCACCGCCGACCAGCAGTGCATCGGCGTGTGCGACAAGCACCTCATCAACCACTACTACTGCAAGAGGCCCATTTACGAGTTCAAGATCACATGGTGGTGAAGGGAAGGAAGCCCATCTGTCCCGTTGTCTCTTGCTGGCCTCCGCTCCCTCTCTTTGAATGAAGGGCGGACGCCAGCCACAGGCTCAAAGCCCTAGCTGACTCCTGGTAGTCTGGGATGAGATGATCAGGGTTACGACAGCCTTTCCCAACACGTTGAACCCCAGTGCTACCACTGTGCTTGTTGACCTGAGTGTGGTTCTAATGCTTCTATTTTGTCACTGACTAGTTGTATAAGTGATAAGATTTTGTTTTGTCATGTTTTTTTTAATGACATCCTCAACAATTTGAGTTTTTGTTTTGTTTTTTGTTTTTTAAAGTGACTGTTATTGTTATTTATTGTTTTCTCATTTTATTTTAAACTCTGGGAGTTTTTTTTGGTGCATTCACGTACTCAAGCTCATGGAATGCTAAGATGTTTAGAAATTGGCACGACTGAACTGTTGTGAAACAGTGTTGTCTGTCCTGTCTCTCTGTGGCCATCTTGCTGCTGTTGTTTCACTGCTGTAAGTTTTATGATGGCAAGTGCAGTAGGATGTACTCTGGCTATGGTCAGTGAGAGTCCTCGTTATTTAATTGGATGATTTAAAGCAACCCAAACACATGTCTCTCCTGTATATATGTATTTGTTTTCTTTTCGTACTGATTCTTACATGTTTTACATGCTCTTTTATGTTATAGCTCCCCTCACTTCTAATGCAAGGCTTTAAGCAACCAGAAAATACCAGATACATAGAAAATTGAGGGGGCCTGGAATTTATTTTCTTCATGGCTAGTAAGGAGTTAATACAGAGGGGATGCTTTGGTTGTGAAGGACCAATAGGCAATGTTATATGTGAGAGGTTTTCGATGGAAGCTATTTAAAATTTTTTACATTTTTATTATGGATTTGTTTCATATGCACATTTAAAGAGGATTCAAATGCACTTTTTTTCTCTGTAAATCTAAAAAAATGTTTGAACACAGTAAAAGTGATTCACATACTGTATGTCACTGCGCATATTAGTGCAGATAAAAGAAGGACACAGATTAGGCCAGGAATGGTGAGTAATAAACTGTATCAAGAGGAATACTGTAGTCTGGCCATTGCGTTGCTGTATTTTAGACAGAGCTATGCTGTGGTTAAATCATTTCATCTTTTTGACCATGCTCAATTATCCAGTCTATAAGACACAGTGGAAATTAAACTATAAGAAATCAATTAGGTTAAACAAGCATGAATATGGTTGCTTGTCATGTTGCACTGCAAACAGCTTGGAAACCTGCAGCTTTTAATATGTTGTGGGTAGATTTCACATGGAAAGCCCCAAAACTGGTTGACTTGTGACAATGCAGCTGTGAATAAATTGGCTTGAAGACTGCATGTCTTATCCAGGACATTCACAGCACATATTGATTCTGTATGTTCACTCTTGTAGAGTTCTGTCAAAAGTTACATTTTTACCTGGAAATGCTAGATGACCTGTAAAAGACAAGAATTGGTCGCCCTTTCAGAGTAATCCTGATAACACTGAATACACTCAGAATTATGTATTTCAGTACTAAAAAGCATTTACTGTCTGAAACAAAATTCTAAACTTTGCACTTCCATAAAAGATAACTCCTTCAGTTTGCTGGAGTTAGGATGAGACATTTAAATGTAATAAATTCTTTGAGGGGTAATATGCATCCGCCTTGAGTCTTCATCTTTGATATTCTGACAATGACAAATAAATATGCTTTTTTTTGCTACAGCAGAAGTTGATTTGCTTAACAGATTCAATTGTTTTAGAAACAGATTCTACTTTTCTGTGCTGAGTATGCCAAGTAAACAGAATCCAGGTTCCAACCAGGTTCTGTCACGTTTGTTGTATACTCTACTTAGTATACTTTGTGGGCTAGGTTTTTACAGTGAATACTGCTTATTAATATAGGCTATGAAACTGCACAAGACTGTATCTTCTCGACAGGTAGTGAGATTTCTGGAGAGTATCTTTCTTGTAAAAAAACAATTGTATTCATTTTACTTCATTTTTGTTCTGATATTGATGTTACAGTTTTTAGAAAGATTCACATTTGTTCCAAGTGAAATCCTGAATCGGATTTTGGATGTAATAATGAACAGAGATTAAAGTTTTAATAGCTATTAAAGTAGAGTCTTAAGTTGATGTGTGATATGTTGGTGAAATTTTGAATTGCCAATTTGAATTTACCAACTGTAGGCTTCAATCGGTTTTATGGGTCACCTGAAAATCTGTGACTCAGTTTGTGAGAATGACTGTTTGCTTTGCACACAAGTATGGTATGCTAATGGTTAGCCATGTTGCAATTGTAGTTTCTTGGTCTAATTTTTGCTGTGCTTTTTGAAATGGCACAGCAAAAATTGAGTGCATAGCCTTGTTTCTTGACACTGTTGTGGTGTTATACTTAGGGGCCACAAGAGTGTTCAATGAAACGGATTGCGAACCTTTTTCTTGCATCTAAAGTGTTTATTAAGCCGCAAGATAAAGATCATCTTTTAGTCTGCAGTACAACTAAAAAAACACAAATTAAAAATGTCAGCTAAATAAAATAGGTTTAATATCATAGTATTTATTTGTATTATTACATCGTATTTAACACCTTTATGTATATTACAACTCTTAAAAATTATAGTTTTAAATACATTTAAATGGAAATGTGAATATCATTAGTATTTTGAGGGTCAGAACACATTTGCTACTGTAAAATTTGTGCAACCAAGCTATTCTGGAGGCAGCCAAATTTCCACACAAATGAAGTGTTGACTTTTTAAAATTCTGCACGAATGACATCCCACAGCATTGTAAATAATTTTTCATGGATACAAGCTCTATCAAAATTCAACAGGAGGAGTAACAGGCCTATTTCTGGACTGTTTTTTTTGGGGGGGGGGGGGTCTGTTGGTGGGGGACAAGGGGGGAACGAACTAGTAGGGGGTCTGGGGGTCCTCCCCAATAAAATTTTGATCCTTTTAAAACTCATAATTTGCTTCACATATCACAACTTTTGAAGGTTTGTTAATGAAGATGGACTGATAAAATGCTTGTTGGTGTTTGATGTTATTTTTTTAGTGATTTACAGGTCTGATAAGTCATGATATATAAAGTGCATATCATAAAAAACTAGCAACCTGATAGAATATTTTATGACACAGGTTTTTAGTCATTCACATCCAAGGTGATGCATGTAGGTTATTAGCATTAGGCAATATCTAATCAAATATGCTTAAGAACAGTGCCACATGTTCTGACATTATGGGTGAATTGCATTGTGCTTAGTTGCACTTAAAATCACAGGTGTAAATCTCTAGACCACAGACTGGCATTACTAGAACAGCTATCCAAATCTGTGAGATAAGCTTTAGCTGTTCCAATTATAATACAGTTCTGTGGTCTAGAGGTTTAAACCTAAGGTTTAAACTCCAGCTAAGCACACTGCAATTGACCCTATAATATTAATAATAATAATAATAATAATAATAATATTATTATTTCAGCTGTAGGCTATACTTTGTCCATCTTTCTTATTGCAAGCTTGCCGTAAAACTACTGAATACGCGCATGACTTCCCTTATCCGTATCATAAGTATCCGCATATTCTTGGAAATACACAAACCTTTTAGTTATATAACCTTTCAGCAATAAAACGCTGGATGCTTGTTATGTGTGAAAAACATTAGACAAGTTAATTTAAACAAAAAAATGTAGATAGTTTGCAACACGTCTTGTGAACACAGATTAAAGACAGGGATTTACAACTCTGTGTGCACTGTGGGAGAATATCAAAAGAATTAAACTAGCTACAATACTCAAAATTAGTGCTTTTTGTTTTTTTAAGAAATACGGTCCATTGAGTGTGCGTGCGTGCGTGCGTACGTGCCACAGAGCGTACGAGTTCAGTGGTGGGGTGCGTGTGCGTGCAATCATGGTCCAATCACATGTGACGCAAGGTTCTTACGTACATCTCACGTAAAGAGTGTCGTGGTTTCCAAGCGACAAGAAACTAAGTTTTCAGATTACAATTCTAATTTACTCTAAGTTCTTCAATCAAGAGGATGAGGCAGGATCGTCCAGAAAATTCAGACTTTATTGCACAGATACTCATAAAGCCGGAACAGGTCTGCAGAGTTGTTCTTAAAATGTTTACAGTTACATCTTCATTTATACATTTGTTTGAGCACAAAGTCCATCCCCATCCCCGCCCCGCAGGTTTGTCCAAACATCATGCCACCATGGTTTCATCATTTAGCATCATTTAGATTGGTTAACCCCTATAACCCCAAATATACTTATTCTCTGAAAAACACTGTGGTTCCCACTAATTCTTTCCTTTGTAACCAAACCCCCCTCAGATAGTTTTGGAAAGTACTCAAACTCCCTTCCTGACCTGATCCAACCTTATTGACCTGGGCTTCCATCTCTATCCAGGTTACTAAATCATTGTGGCACCATAGCCAAAACATCCCAAAAATAAAGATGCCTACGTGCGTGCAGAAATGTCTCTGTGCATGCCTAGCATTTTTAAAATACAAGATATAGATGGGTATATGTCACTGTGGCCAGATAGTTTCTGACAGGCCCCCCTCGCTCTGTTCCTGTTGTTAAATTCTGAGCCTGAGCATCTGCTGAATTTCAGTTTCTCACAGTCTCTTATTGCAAAACAATCTCATTATTCATTTGTAAGACATTTGTAAGATAATAGTGCATTACAGTGTTGTTTACTCAGAGTGCCTCTAAACTTATTCAGCACTCATACATTGTGCTACAGTAGTTTCTGATACATTGCTTAATACAAATCCATATACTTTCATGCTGTATACAGGTAATACAGTTTACAGGTGACCTATGGCTCAATGGAATATTTCCAACAAGAGCAAGGAGGAAAAGGCTGTTGGTCTGTGCATAGAATAAAGAAAATAATTATATTTATTCCTTTTTTTCTGGAATCCTGTTCTACATACTCCGGTACGGTAGGTGGCGGTATGCACCTAAAGTTGGTATTGCTATCCGCCAAAAAACACAAAGAAGAAGAAGACGACGCTGTTGGTCTGTTTTGCCAAGTACAACACTAACAAGCTAGTGTTTCCAATGCGGAGAAGGTGAAGCGAAACTGCCCGAAGCGATCGAGGATCACTTCTACGTTATAAAGGCAAGCATGCACGTTAGTTTATCGAAGGGAAGATAATAAATGCATGATTATTTATGTTTCAACATTAATGCAGTCATGGATAGCAAGTCGGTCTGAACGAAGTAATTAGCCTACGTTATAGCTAGCTTACTAACTGGCAAGCTAGCTGTATCATATGAAATGGAACAAAACAGTCCAGTCCCACTTTTCTCTGGGCCCAGGAATAGTGCGATTGGAACAATCTGTCACTGTTGCTGGCCAAATGGCTTTTTGTCTGCCGAGCTGGTTAGCTGTGTATACTGTCAAGAAAAGCTAGCTTGCTATGTGTTTAGGTGATATAGAATAAGCTGTTAAGGAGATTCCATCAGTGTACGTTGAATGCTAACGTTCGCTAGAGGACAAGGTCGCTTGATTGGTGTGCCTAAGTTAACCAGCCAGCTAACGTGCATTTCATTTTTCATGGAATTTCCGTCCTGCTGTATCTTATCGTTACTACTAGCGTAGCTAGCTTCCAGTGTGTCATGCATCTCGTGTGTTCGGGGAAAACAAATAAGTGGTAACGTTATAGGATAGCCATCTGTAACGTTAGCCAGATATGATTACGATAGTCCGACATTTGTGCTTTGTCGCATGCCTGGTCTCCGTGTTTTCTTGCGTTGGTGTTCAAGTATATTGTAGTAGCCTAGTTTGCACTTTACGGGATATGTTAGTTGGCTAGTGAGTTATGGTTGCAATCTCTCAAAAGGTCACCTAGCTTATTTGTTGCTCGATGTTACAGCTGCCCTCAAAGCAAATTCTGGTAGCGCTATTCCTTGTACCACGAACAACAACAACAACAACGTGCAGTATGTTCATTCATTTCATGAATGAAATGCACGTTTAAAAGGCACCTGCTGACAAGAATAATGAATATGATTGCAATTAGTGAAACTGAAAAAAAATACTGAAACATAAAGTGGATTCATGATTCATATTAAAGCAATTAAAAACATATCTTAACGTTAGTACGATGTGAGAATAAACGGGATAGAATGGATCGAAAACCTTTGATCATTGGAGAGGGAATCCGGGAAAGATAAGATTGAGGTGTTAGTTCGATAAGGTCTGAACTCTAGAAAAAAACTTTACTTACTACAAAGAAAGTAATTCAGAGTTCCTCGTACATTTTCACAGAGTTGTAGGCAGCTTTATTGAAGTGCAATTGTAACTGCACTGAGAATATGTAGGTTGTGATGTGGTTTGTTCGTTTCATTATTATTATTTATTTTTTTCATTTAATCTTTATTATTAGTGGATGTTTAAACATCATAATTAGTATGTTATGATATTAATAGCGTGTGTTTAGGCCGTTAATAATATGTGTGTCTGACTTTTTTTTCTCTATTTTTTTTCTTTTGGTTGTGATGTGGAACAAAGCACAGTACTGTATTTGTTTTAGCCCCTCCTATCTGTCTCCACCTTATTTCTTGCAGTGTTCGGTGCAATACCTAACGTGTTTATGCCGTGTGTTCTTGGCCACCAAATCAAGTCAGATGTGACCTTGAGAAAAATCAACGATGGCTTTTTTTGTCCTTGTGTTAAGCTTGACTGACAGCTATGTGTGGAAAAAGTGGGGTTTTCAATTGGGCTGCTGTTCCTTGTGGGCACACTGTTGACCCCACTGAGCACCCCATTAATGATTTTAAAGACTTCCTCTTTGTAATTACATTACATTACATTACAGGCATTTAGCAGACACTCTTATCCAGAGCGACTTACACAACTTTTTTTAATCATTGTTTACATTTTATCCATTTATACAGCTGGACATATACTGAAGTGATTGAGGTTAAGTACCTTGCTCAAGGGTACAACGGCAGTGTCCAACCTGGGAATCGAACCTGCAACCTTTCGGTTACAAGGCCAGTTCCTTAACCATTATACTACACTGCCGCCAATCACCCTAATGGTGACAAGTGATTGGCATTAAGTGTGGCCCACATTCATTCATTAGAAACCACCATCTCTAATTAATTTGTACTGTGTGGATCACGATTTTGTAGTTCACTAACTAATATGTTTTTTTCTAATAACAATAGTGGAATTTGATTCTGAGGATATTACGAATATTTGATTTTCACTTCTGTATGCCTACAACATGCTCAGCAAGTTTCTATAAATATGTAGAGTATGGTCTATAGCCCAATATTTGATGTAGGCCAGGGTGAAAATGTCTGCCAAAGTTGCTGGCATAATGCATTGCAAGGCATTGAACTCAAAATGAAAACCTGTTGTTGAGTTTGCAAAGCATAGTCTCTCTATGTTTATTTGGCATGGTCATATTCTGTGGAACCAACAGGGATGTAAGAAGGCTTAACAACACGTATTGTTAAGGCCAGTTCCAGTTCATGGCTGGGAATTGTTGAAAAGCAACAGGCATGCATTATTATGGGAACGTACCGCACGGTGGTTTAGTGGCTAAAGATGTAAAGGTATCAGTTCTCATATGGGGCAGTGGTTCTTATAAGCAAGCAAATCAGCCTGAATTGCCCCAGTAATTCAGTCCAGCTGAATTAATGTAGGTTATAGCTTCTTAAAATGTCACATAATATGCCTGTTTGTGCTGGGGGGAAAAAAAAAAAAAAAAATATATCTTTATAATAATTAATTTTACATTTATAAATTAAAAAAAAATAAAAAAAATGCCAATAAGTATGTGACGGCAATATACATTGAAACCACATGCAAGTTTTCCCCACTGGCAGTGATAGGACGGCTCAGGTGTTTGTTTCTTTTACCTGAAGTTCCCTCTGTCCTACTCCACTATATCACGTGCTTGCGTTACGTAGGCTAAGTAAATAGCAGCACAGAAGCCATCTACCAAAACACCATAGCAGTGTTACTATATGTGGAGGGAAGATGGCTGTAATGCACAACTGGACTGTTCTGTGGTTCATCTCAGGGTCACTTAAGAAATAGGATCAAAGAAAGCTATGACCACCTAAGCAGATTTCCTAATAATGAGGATGTTACTATTACTACTATACCTCATAAATACTGTAGGTATACTTCTGTTTGTTCTACGTCGTTCTAATGGTTAACTCCAACAAATCATTGTAGAAAACATTTAGTTTAAATAAAAAACTAAAAAAACTAAATACCACTTACATGAAGCCAAACGCTGAATCAGAATTGTTTTTGCAAATATTTGTTACCAATAAAAATGAGCTGCTTTTATAATACACAAGAATAAGAGGCAACCTGTTTCTTTGTCATCCTTTGTTTCTGCCAGTGTATACAAAGTACCTGGAAAGCATTGTTCTCTTATAGTGGAGTCTATGTTTATGGATACTGTGAGTCCTGAAACACACAAGACTAACTTGGATGCACTAGATGGCTGGAATCAAATGCAGGAGTCAACAAGATAAAACTTCTCCTCATGCTTTAATCTATAATATGAGTGATTCATTACATCTTCTGCATGAGTTGCATGTTCACCATATCTAAATGTGAAGATAAGCTTCAGCTGTGAGTCATTGATTTTTTTGTAAGTTTTTTTTTTTTTTGAGAGAGTTACATCATTTTTTATCTGTCACAGATAAAACCGCTGAATGTTCACTTCCCAATAAGTTCCCAGTATCCCAATCTGTCACGTTGCATCACGGGCTGTTCGCTTCCCAATAACGAAAATGTGTACAGACACTTGGTGAAATATAAATAAAGAAAGTAAGTAAAGAGTTTCTTGTTGATCTCGTTGCATTGCTACTTTGTATGCGTTATTGCTGGGCTGTATGGGGACACTAGTCAATTGCAGCCAGGACATATATTAGTACTGTGGGATTAAGACGTCCAACACAGAAACCCTTGCGGACACATGAAATTGACAGAAATTTTGCATTGGAAGTAATCTCTCTATCATTATGAGTCCATGAAGAATGTCAAAGAACTGGAATAAAGGCACATTTGCATGACCCATCCTTTCCTTTCTATATTAAGAAGTGCTTCTGTTTAGCTCTCAAGCTCAGTAAGTGAGTGAGAGAGTGAGAGAGAGTGAGTGAGAGAGTGAGTGAGTGAGTGAGAGAGAGTGAGAGAGTGAGAGAGTGAGAGAGTGAGAGAGTGAGAGAGAGAGTGAGAGAGTGAGAGAGTGAGAGAGATAGTGAGAGAGTGAGAGAGTGAGAGAGTGAGAGAGAGAGAGAGAGAGAGAGAGAGAGAGAGAGAGAGAGAGAGAGAGAGAGAGAGAGAGAGAGTGAGAGAGCGATCTGAGGCTCATACGAATGAGCCGTCCCCTTCAGCATTGTGCTGGTGTCCTCTGAGCCTGAGTTGTCGACTCAGCGTTGTGAAATATTAATGCTGGAGTGGGTTTCCTTCCTGCTGTCTTCCTTAATTGACCCAGGTCCGGTTGCTTTCTATTTCACTCATCAGCTCTATCATGGCAGTGATGGAGGAAGCTCAATTTTAAATAGGCTCTGTCCTCTGTCCTCTCAGCATGCTAATCTAGCATCAGTTGTTTTTTGAGCTTGTAACGGGTAAGGTTAGGATGTGGACAGAGGAAACCTGATTCTAGATCAGTGCTCGTACTCTGAGAATGAATACAGGCCATGCTTTTGTTTTTCAGTGAAGAGGAGAGGAACTTATAACCGAGCTCGAAGTATTAAATGTGCACCTAAGTCATAGATCTGCCTTGTGTACCCCCAGAGAGCCTTTAGCAACCAGTTTTGGTTGCTCAGTTGTCTCCTTGTATTTGTGCTGTACCTCAGCTCTGTGAAGTGTATATAATGGGGCTTGCCTAGTGAAGGAAGGCGCAGTGAATTCTTCTTCTGCCCAGTATAATTCTTTGAGCGTATCTCCGAGTACCCGTTTTCAACGTGGTCTTGGGGAAAAAACTGTAACCTGTAAGTTACATTGTGAAGTGCAGCTTCTTATTTTGAGCTTGTTTACATGTTCAAAGGGCATTTTGATAGTACAAGCAGAAACTGAATCACCAGGGTGACCTCACTCTCTGCTTTCTTTTTTGCGACTGCTAAGACATTTGTGGTTGAGTTGCAGAGTTTTGGTCAGCGTTTTCTTCACTGTGTTTTTTTAATACGAGGATTTTCGTGTCCCACCAGAAGAGAGATGAGCCAGAAATCAGAGCGCAGGGGGATCCACGTGGACCAGTCCGAGCTACTGTGCAAGAAAGGATGCGGTTACTACGGCAACGCGGCCTGGCAGGGCCTTTGCTCCAAGTGCTGGAGGGAGGAGTACCAGCGTGCTCGGCAGAAACAGATCCAGGAGGACTGGGCACTGGCAGAGAAGTAAGTGACTTTGCTCATTCCGCTCTTAAGGCCGTATCCTCATGTATGGAGTTAGAAGCACATGGCCAAGGTGAGATTTGAACCCGCACCTCTCACTCGTCTAAAGGCTCCAAAGACAAACGCATTACCAGTCAGCGAAAGACGAAATCGCCCCTAGCTAAGGGCAATGTTTTTATTTTGAGCCTTGTCGCGTTAACCCACTACACGGCCTTCGCTTTGCCGCACATCGCTGTGCTTACTAGCGAACTAGCCGAGCTACACCCACAACGCCCTCACAAGACATCGGCAGTGACTAATATGCATAACTCAGCACAATGCCTGTGGTGCCGTCATTGTTCATTTAGTTGATTATATCCCGTATTGCCTTGTCATGTGGAGCGTTGTTGTTGATTTTGAATGAATGATATTGGATCAGTGTTTCCTAAGTTATGTGTTGAGTTGTTGGAGGGGTTCTGGTGGGACACAAGATGCATGTAAAAAATAATTTTATATTTGTGTACACACACACATACAGTCACACGTCACACGCAATGCACACTGCATCCATTTCTTTCCAGTGATATTTATACCTGTCAGGCGCTGCATGATGCTGTTACATGTGCTATACATGCAATTGTATTGTCATATTTTAGAAACGGGTGCATCTTCATCACAGCAAATATATTCACTTATTAATTTGGTCACGGTCTTCCCTGTGTGAGATGACTGATGTGTACAATGATGTCCCGGGCCGTAGCATCCTCTCGGTGTTGGGCCTGTATGGTGATGGACCAGGGGGAGTTAATGCATTGTCCTGCCCTGTCTGTCCCAGGTTGCAGAGGGAGGAGGAAGCGGCCTATGCCAGCAGCCAGGGCGCGCAGTCCCAGCCTTCTCTCACACCCTTCTCCAAGTTTGAGGAGAAGAAAACCAATGAGAAGACACGGAAAGTCACCACGGTGAAGAAGTTCTTCAGTCCGTCGTCGCGCACAGCACCAAAGAAAGGTACTGAGTGTGGGGAAAAACGGGTGTAGAGGGCGGTCTCTAAGGGTAACTTTGGGTGTCCATTTTGTATGTTTTATAATCGGAAGCAGACCTGTGTTTTCGCTTGTCAAAGCTGCCCTTTGCAGAGTGTTTCACACCATGGCACACACATGTTCGTCTGTATTTAGGTAGAAAATAGACTTAAAGTAGGTATAGCAGGTCCAGAGATCCATGGTCAGAGCTTTAAGGTGGGTGTCCTATAACCACATCAATTTCTGAGTGACAGCAGGGGGCTGGCCTGTATGTCCCAGTGCCCGGTGTGTGTGTTTCCCTGGTGGTTGCTGGGAACCCAGCATTTTTGATCACTAGCTTCTTCTGCACTGTGCCCCTGTAAGTGACTGAATGCCTCTAGTGCTTTCATCACAATGAGTACTTCCACTATGGTGTTGATGGGTTTACTGATGTTCTGAGAATAAACATACAGTAGCCCTGCCCCTGACCAGTCAAAACTGTGATGTGTGCCCCGACCAATCAGAACTCTGATCTAACAGTGCATCTCGATCTCTGTTGAAACCAAGCAGTGAATAAAACTGACTCGGTGGTGACACGGCATACGGGGTTATCGCTGAGTCAGATGGAAGAGTTGCTCTGTTTGAGCCGCGGGGGTTGTGTTGTGCCTCCACGCCCTGCTCTCTCCTGCATACTCACACACAAGTACCTCCCCTCCCTCCACAGTCACACCTAACTAATCTTCACCCCTCAGCGCGTCACCACATTGGGCTTGCAGATACTCGATTCGTTAGCTTTAGCACGGATCTCCAGAGTGTCTCATTTTGGAACAGCCAGTTAGGTGTTTGGTTTCCTTCAAAGGCTCCTCTATAAGGACCAATCGATCAGACCTGCAGGATTTGCCTTTTTTGGCGCTCGCCCCTTATTGACAGCACTAATGACACCACTGACAAATGCAGACAATGATAGCAGTGAAATGCAGACAAAGTCAAAAGGTGGTTTCTGTTACCTTCTCAGTCTTTGTGTGCCCATGTCCATTCTAGAAGGGATCTCTCGCATTTTCAGTTGTCCCCCCTGATTGGGTGAAAGCCCCTTTTGTGTGGAAGCCATCTTCAGCATTGTGTTTGCTTCCATCTTTTTTCATTATTATTATTATTTTTTTTACTTATCGTTGCAGTCACAGTAACCATTCATTCATCTCCCCACCATTTCTTTTCTTTTTTTCCCCTCCTCTTTTACAACCCTTGTAAAAAATGTAATGGCTTTGATAAACCAAACCCCCTCTCCATCTCCACATCCCAAAATCCTCTGTGTCCTGTGCTGTCATTCCCTGAATCCACACCCATCTCGCATGCCCTGTCTGGCTCTCCCCACCACTTCCTCTGGGTTTCTCCAAAAACCCCTGACCACCCCCCCCCCCCCTCCCCCCTCGGCCCCTCTCTCCTCCGCTGTGCGGCGCCTCATCTCACCCACTGTGGGTCCACTCCAGCCCCCTGTGAGAAAGTTGAGAAGGTATCGGGGGCGAGGGAGCGCCATGGAGAGGCTCTTCTCCGGGACCTGAGGGGCATGTTTACTCAGCCCTGGGAGATGATGTCACCCACGGAAGGTAACTGGTGCAGCCAGATGGGATATTTGGGTGGGGCTGGGTGGGGGAGGGGATCTTAAGATGTTATCCCACTTGGAGAAGGCTGACATTTCTTATCCCGGCCCCTCATTCTACAGCCCCTTTAGGAACATGGAGTACTCTCACACTCTCTCCCGAGCCTGGAAGTGTTGTGGTTCCTGCATTTCCAGTGCCTTTTGTGCGGCTGCTGCAAGCTGGTTGCTCCAGAAATTCCATTGTTAGGCAGGCTTTTAGCCCTCTCTGTTTACTCTGTTTTTGTTTTGTTATTTCTGTTTGTGTGTATGTTTTGTTGAGTTTGTTTGTGTGTGTGTGTGTGTGTGTGTGTGTGTGTGTGTGTGTGTGTGTGTGTGTGTGTGTGTGTGTGTGTGTGTGTGTGTGTGTGTGTGTACGGCGTCACTTTAATGCCAAAAGTCTGAGTGCAAGAAATTTATTTGAGGGCAGAATTCCCCTTGCTCGCTTACGGATTCGCTCTTCTCACACTCAAAAGGCTGTGTGTGTGTGTGTGTGTGTTTCTGTGTGTGTTTCTGTGTGTGTTTGTGTGTTTGTGTGTCTGTGTGTGTGTGTGTGCCCCAACCAAATGGCAGTGCAGTGGTCAGCTAGATTCCAGCATGCATGTCTGTCTGACAGCATCCCGAGTGCATTGTTATGGTTTGGCCTTCAGTTGGTGGAGCTGGGGTGTTTGGTGTGTTTTCTGTGTGTGTGTCCTTTTGCCTGTTTGTCATTGTGAGTTGGCTCATGTTCATTGTATAACTGTTTGGCTTCCCCCCCACTCCCCCCCACCCCGTGTTGTCACGGTGACAGCGCTAGCAGCCAGGCTGAGAGGTGGGTGTCGTTTGTGTGTCCATCATCCAGTGGTTTCCATATGGAATGCTTACGCTGCCTAGTGGCCAGAAACACCTAGTCCTCCTTCCTTAACCAACCTGTATTTGGTACCCTAAACTGTTGTACAGACCACAGAGGATCAGTTTTGCAGTGTATCAGTCCCGTAGCTCCAAGCTATTTACAGGAATTGTAAGTTCTGGTCCTTTTGCAAGACTGAAGGAAGATTTAAATGAGATCATATTAGATTACGTCAGATCAGCTTTATTGCCTACCTGTTGACTTCACCATGACCTGAATGAAGTGGAAAACATTCACACAAGTACCCAGTCACTTATAAACATCACTCGCTTGCAGTTAAACAAAAGGCCAAAGATGGTAAATGCATAATAGACCGTTCATTTGTGGGCATACAATCTAAAATGAATTCTATCATTAAAGATTGCTTAACTGCAGCTGTGCTGTCTTTATCGCCTTCTCATGATTACAGAGGAACTAAAATCAGGGTCCTGTACCGTGAGGACAGTTTATATACTCATAATTTATGTCTGGAATTCGGTATGAATTTAACAAGCTTGTCACACTTGGTTTGAAAGACTTCTTGCATACATTTCTGCAAACCGTTGCCATTTTAAATCGCTGACCCAAAGACCAAACCCAAAGGTACAAATCCAATAATTCATGCCTGAGCATTTGTTTAACTGTGCTCAGCTTTTTGTGTTGTTTTAATACTTGGTCAGATACCAGAAAGAGAACAAATAAAATATGTATGAAATATAAAATATCAGTGTGTAAATATGTCTATCCCTCATGCTGTGTAGGAGCTTCAAAGCAATGTGTGTGAATAGAGTAAGACTGTCAAAAAGATTGTTCAAGTGTGTTTTATTCTGAAAGTTATTTTGCTTTAGGGGTGGAGTCGATGGGCATTGGTATAATCATCATGAATGGAAATGCTGGTACATTCACCACATTTTTCAACTTGAGTATTAAATAATTTGTGATATGTTACTAAAGCTTATACACTGAGTTTAGAAAGTGCCAGATTGCATTGATCTTATATTCAGTCTCAGTTTTGTGCAAATATATCTCAGGGTCGGTCAACAAAACAGAACGTACTTCTGTCTCGCTGGAGTGCATTCACAGTTTATTCAAGTTTAAATAATATGTGTGGTTGCTTGTAGCACCTCTGCTCTTTACAACCCCCCCTCCATATGACCGTAACAGGAGATATTTCACACAGCAGGCGTTTCCTTCATATGTGACGGCAGGCAGAAGAAACATTGTGGTTTTCTCCCTCTGATTCAGCAGTGTGTCATGAGCATCAGTGTTTCCTACAGCAGAACGTAGCTGTGTTATCCTTAAAAGGAGCTGGTGCTACGCTTTAGCCTGGCGGAGAAACCCATCTGTGGGAAAAAAAAATTTAACCGTTAGTCTTTCTTCGGCATGTCTTGCAAGCATCTACAAGCAAACGCAGGATTGTGCAGTATGACGTTGACCAGTTGTATTTGTTCAACATTGTAGAAGGAATTTTAAGCAACTTGGTTAAATATTAGTCAATACCTTACTTGTGACCATGGTCCCATGAAACACTAAGAAATTGTGAGATGAGATCTGTAAAGGAGGGACAGTTTGATGGCTGCATTCTGGCTTGTTAGCTTGTACTGTTTTTAGGGCTGGATTTACTAGGATCTTTAGCATGTGCAAAACCTTTTAGCATAAGCAGAACCAATAACATGCCCAATGATTGGTCATGGTATTTGTTCTGCACCAATCAATTGGTTGCATTGTTAGTATTGCGTGTGCTAAAAGGTCTTAGTAAATCAGGCCCTTAGTGTTTCTTGAAGCGTCCGGTCATCCAGATGTGACCCACTGTCGTGTGCTTTCCGGTTTCCCTCGGCTGCGAGGTTGGTGCCGAGCATC
>CM056389.1:31582865-31642865 GCA_029718625.1 Synaphobranchus kaupii | reverse complement strand
GAGCGCTACATGTCAGGGCAGGCGTCCCCCCGGAAGCAGGAGCCAGAGTTGTGGCCCCAGGCGGGCCCCGGCGGCGGTGGCGGCAGCAGCCCGGGCCTCACCCAGGTATACCAGAGCCTGGACCTGCTGACGGGCCTGGAGGCGCGGCAGGAGCGGGTTCTGGAGGGGGCGCGGGGCCTGGAGAGCGACCTGATCAGCTGGCAGGAGAGCGTAGAGCGTGAGGTGCAGGAGATCCTGGAGAAGTACCCGCTGGAAATCCGGACCCCCGCCTCCGCCATCGACTCCGACAACGTGGAGAACGACCGGCTGCCCCCGCCGCTCCAGCCACAGGTCTTCGTTGGCTGAACCAGTGCCCCCCTCCCCCAGTGCTGCTCTGTCCCGTCCTGTTTAACCCCCGCATGCACACACCTCTCAGACCAGCACTGGGTAGTGTACTTAAGATCACTACAGCCGGCTATCTTTTCACTTCTACACAAACAGACAGGGCCAGCATGATGCTTCTGATGCTGCCTTTCAGACTACTTACACTCTTCTGTTACACTCTTCTGTTTCCTCCTCCGTGGGGTACCACCAGTGCAGCGTTGCACCAGACCACCCATTGCCACCAGGGGAAAAAAGAAAAACATATTCGCTCAATTTTCTTTGTAAATTTGCAGTCACATTTTAGTAATTTCAAGAGACATTTCAGTTTGAAATGCTGCTTCCCCCAAAACCTGCCTGTGTCCTGCAGGACGGAGCAGAAATCCCGAAGATAATGTACTCTGGTACTTTGCTGGCTGCTTTCCTGCATGTGTGGACCCTGTCCCTAGTCATGACCGCACACCAGCAGGGCCCTGTCCCACCCCCCCCCCCATCCCCCCCACCCCCCGTTTCCTGGGGCTCTTAAGTACATTATTCTGGTTTACTGTGAGTCGAGGAGCCTTAGAACCAAAGTTCTTAATCTTTCACTCTGATGTCATTTGAGCATTCTTAATTTGAATGCACATAATTTAAGCCTGAGTTCCCCATTCCCAGTTCTAGAGGCCACTGCCGTCCAGGTTGTTTTCCTTGTGTCCCTAAATCACTGTGTAACTACAGGGTCAAAAGCCACCTGGTAACCTCCTACTTAATTTCTGCTGTCAATTCATTCAGAGTGCAAGAGCTTAGAAAGTTGATTATGGATCTTCAGTGGTGTTTAGGTGTTGTATTCAAAATTCTCTTGTTAGAAGGCAATTTAAACAAATCCCAAAATTTCTTGACCACTTCAAGGTAATGCATTTTGTTTATGAAATGTGTAATATGATAATAATTATCGTATTTTATAAGATATTAAAATAAGATTTTTTTACACTTAATTTTCAGCGCAAAGAAAACATGTAAGAACTAGTATGATGATTGAAAGACTGAACCTCAAACTATTGAGGCAGAAACATTTCAGGGTACTCTCCACCACAGGTATTTTACATTGGGTCATTTTCCCTTACCTTACTTTTTACTTTAATGTCCAGGCATCAAGGCTGATGATGTTAAAATTTACAACTGTAGCTTTTAGGTGATTTAAGTTTGTAAATGAAACGTGTTTTTACAGGTACGGCTATGCTAATGCAGTTGTATGCTGTCTTGCATATACCTGCATACAGTATGTAAATGCTGTGGAAACTGTTTGTCAAAGGGAAATTAAAATGTTAACTGCATAAGCCAACACTAAAATATAATACCCCCCTTACTGAATCTAAAGCTAGAAGCCAACACCTGTTGTTGCAGACGCGTATATGAACAACCTCTTATTGCAATAATTGAACAAGACAGAGGTGCATCACCTACCAGACTGTAGCCTTCCAAACTGGGGGTTTTCCCAACCTGCTCTATAAAAAATTGTAATGCACTATTGAGAAGCTCTGCAAGAGATGTTCTCTGCAGGTTTTTCAGGTAACTGGTCAGCAAAGTTAGTAATCGCCTTGGTTTCTCAAGGAAGGTGGCTTGCTGAACCTATCTTATCCCCCTGTAGGTTTTGCTAAAGGCAAAGTCTTGTACTTTATTCCTAAAGCTTTAAAGTGTATAGGGGTTGTCTGAATCATTTGGGTCTATAGAATATAGAAGCTCAGCCAGGTCGCTTACATTGTGCTGTGAATTGCTACTGTATTGCTTTGAATGTTGCATTTCCCCCTGTGAAGGGGAAAGCTAGTATGTTCAGGGGAGTATTTTGTGCGTGCAGCCACTAGCTGGTGCTAAAGTTTAGTATTTGCAGTCTTAATGAAATTTGATCATGGTGATTATTGTTTATCATGAGACAGTCATTGACACATGATAACCTTACCCCTACTCCCTCATTGCCGATGTACACAAATGCACACTCCTCACTCCTAATTGCCATTATATATCTGGTACTCAAATTTAGATTTAGCCAGTCTACATCAGTCAATAATGGGTCTCTCTTAAATATGTAAAAATGTATGTATAACCTTATAGGTGTGACTTTTAAATTGTATGGCTTAACACATCACTATTTATTTTTTTAAATGTAACTTATGAGGATAGTGTTGTATTATAGTGTCCGGACTGTTTATTTAACTGCATTTAAATAAAACCTCCCCAAAACCTCTTATCTTTCCTGGGCCCTTTTCTTGATTCCACCAAAATGTACTGCTCAGAGCTGTGGGGTTTTAGAAAATGTGTTAAATTTTTCATTTTTTCATTGCAGGTGTTTTATTGAGCTGCAAATGATTCGTATATTCAGTCGTCTTATCAAAAGCAATCAGTGAAGTTACTTTATACCAGACCAGCCGATCATAAAATTACTTCTTTCAGGTGACTCAGTACTGGCACATTGTGGCAGAAATTGGTAGTTTTTTTTCCTTTTCAGTGATAGAAGAAGCAAAGAGTATTTAACCTCCCGTTTTTTTTTTTTTGTTGTTTTTTTTTAAGTAGCTTGCCCAAAGAAAAACATGCTCAATCCTGAAAGAAAGGGGATGACTTTTGCCAAAATTTTGTCCTCCCTTCATAGTAATCAACTTGTCCGTAAGCCATTGAATCCTGTAAGTCGAGCATTTGTGCTTAGTTTTGGTTTGTCCAAAAGGATTTGGTCATTTTAAGCAATGTACTGTGTAACATTATCTACTGTTACTATTGTGAATAATCTATATTTAAAAGACAATATTAATGCATTAATACCCCTGTGTTTATAGCTCATTTAATTAATCTGTAGGCACTTCTATAATAATCAAGATTTAAAAAATGCAGCCAGGTAATATAATACCACTTTCTTTTTGCTGGGAATGTAACATTTCAAATATCTTTAAGTGAAAAAATGTTTATGAAGGTAAATGCTGTGTAGAAGGTATTTGTTTATTTGGTTATGTGAAACCCTCTGAAATTGAGAGCATGTTTTTACCTAAAGATAAACAGCTAAGAGAATTTAGTGCAGTAATGGTACATTTCTATAATATCCTATTTTAAAACACAAAATACAGTTGAGATATAATTATAATTACATATTAAATGTTTTTTTTGTATGGCGATTAGTTGTCTTTGGGAAGGAGTCCTCATTGGTCTGTAAATCTAATTGTTAGGTAGTGACACCTAGTGGCTGAGAGTGGATTGAAATTGGATGGAATTGAAAATGTCACAGTGCAGGTAATAACCAGATATTGTAACAGCTATTAATGCTTAACATTAGAGCACTTATGCTGTATGGGGCAGAATGTGATACCTATCACCATTGGCAATATCCATGGCTTCTAGCTCAGAGACAGACCCCTATCAAAGTACAGTTTTCAGCACCTCCAAAAGCAGTATTAATGCAGGGTGTTCTGATTGTGGTGACTGTGCTTAACCATGTGCACCATCTTTGTACAGTCTTCTCATTTATATTACAGGTGTCCATTTTGAATCATATGCAACACCCCTCTGTTCATCTCCCTCATACCACTGTCGCCCTAATGGGGACTCTTCACATTTAATAGTGGATTGTATTTATATAGCACCTTTCATCTCACAATCTCACTGTACAGCACAGGGGGGAAACTTAGCTCAACCATCACCAATACATAGCACCTGCCTGGGTGATGTACAGCAGCTATTTTGAGTCAAAATGCTCTGCAGGCATATACTGGGTGACTTATAAAGCCAATGAATTTGGAGGGTGTTCAGATGGGCCGATGGAAAGAGCCAGGCCCCAACTCTCTACTCTTTGCAATAAGAGCCACGTTTGTGGAGCACACTTAAGTTTAGCCACAATGTAGGTTTTAGGGCCCAATCTTTGTTCTAGTTAAAAATATGAAAATTATTTTTGTTTTTAAATGACAATGAAGATTAGGAAAAAGTTATTGCCATTTTAATCATATGCTCCCAGTTTTGTTATTCAAACCTCTTTGCCAATGTCAAAATAAATTCAGCATGAAATCATAAAAAAAATCTGGAGCTATATAATCAGGTTGGTATTGATTTATGAAGATGGTGTAAAAAATAATAATAGTAATTAAATGTCTGCATAACACATGAGAGCTGGAGAGCATCCTAACGAAGAGGTCCCATAGAGACATAAGTGAAACATTCTGTTCCATACCATTTTGGAATAAAACATGAGTGTTTGCTGCATTGGTGTCAGCTCTTTCAGTTTTTTAACAACAGTAGGGTGTCAGACCAGAACATTGCCTGGCCTTTTGACCTTAATGTCCTACAGTCAGCATCCTGGAATTATTTCTAAAGCAGAAGAACCTGTTGTCCAAGACAGGCAGCATTTTTGCTGAATTCTAGCTTTTATGTAGCCCTTGAAAGTTTGAAAATATCAGTTTCAGCAAAAATAAAAAAAGGCTGTACCCTAAAATGGCTCTGAAAAAACATTGTATCTTTTGATAATCAAGGCATCCTTCTATGACATGCCTCACTTGACTGTTCAATGAAGCTGTCATGACTGAAGCCTTCACTTGGCTTGTTATAGGAAAAATATGTCTGGCACTTACAGCCAGTCTTACTTGAGGTTTTAAGCAAAGACCCCAGACGGTTATCTTCAATGGCAGGTGGATGCTTGCTGAGCAGAATGAAGTGGGTCCTGTCGGTATTGATCATGATGATAACCAGTTCTGAATAAATCCTCCTGGAGAACCCTCCTGCAAAATGAGATCAGGTGTCCCAGTGGGTCTAGCCTGAATGAAAGACTTCAATTTGTTCATGGTCTCCAGAGGCATTAAAAATGGCTCATTCATTAAGATCACACATCCAGAGAAGGCATATCCTCTACCCCCCACTCTCCCGGGGCTCCACATTTAGTATCTGGGTCAGTGTGTCCCCTAGGTGTAGAGGCTTCCGGTGATTGAAAATCAGGCTTTTTCAATGGGGGCACCGCACTGTAACATAGTATTGACAATTAAGTTGTTGTACCAAAAAGTAGGCTTTGGTTTTACATTATATGGATTTTACCCATATGCAGATTTTGTTAGTTTATTGTAAAAACTGCATACAGAGCAGTGACTGTTTGATATAAAACTAAGTTTTTCACCATCTGTGACTTGTTACAGTGGTGCACAGTGACTATATTATACAGCTGAATTTCCAATAGTATTACACCTGCATTACAGGTACTGTAGCTCGAATATAAAGTACAGGGCCCACTGTCACCTTCCATTACGCATTATGAAGGTAAGGTTCATGTAAACTGTACAGCATGCTATATTGTTGGCCATTCTGCAGTAATGCGCGTCCGTGTGGAAGACCTGGACCTGCTGGGCGGACAACGGGGGAGCGCGCACGGCATGCTAACTGAAGTTTTTCCCTCGCGATTGGTTCACTGCTTCAGGAGGTCCCGCCTTTTCGTCGTCTCTGTAGTCTGTTATTGGTGCTTCTGAAAATTAAGCGGCTTTCAAAGGATCGCGAGAAAGGGACAGAACGGTCTCCTATGGCGACAAACTGCAGTAGCAGCTTATATGGGGGAAAAATACAATTGGATCTAGCTAGCAAATTTAGCTGGCAGGCTAACCAACCAGTGCCGCGACTCTACGATATTGAACAAGACACGTTCAGGTTTAACCGTAAATGCGAAACAATTTTGTGTTAATGTAACTTGAAAACGGACGCGATAGCAACCTATGTGTTTGTTTGTTTGGAAAGCCTCCCGTGTGCGTGGTCAGTGCGGTGGGGTGACTGCTCAGCCACCGAACTAGCTCCGCTTGCGCTCCGCCCAAACTGCTTCTGCAGAGCCCCTGTTGCCCACTCGACGAATATCGCTGTAGCGTTAATAAAAACGTTTTTTGGATTTCAAGCGACGTGAGTATGGCAGGATGCGAATGTGTAACGTTATTCTCTGCGGTTTCCCAAATGTAACGTTACATAGCTAACGTTTAGCTAATTTGTTGGCAAACCGCTAGCGGATGTGATAACACCTTACCCTACGTTACGGTTTGTTTTCATATTTCAGTCCTTGTTTGGGGGTTAACCGTGTGGATTTCCATGCGTCAGTCTATTTCAGCCATTCTGCTCATTTTATTTTCCTCATATCGTATTACATTAACGTTACTTGAGCTTGCTAACTTCGAGAACATCGATGACCGTTCAACTACTTAGCTGGTTTACGTGAGCTAACGTAGTAATTATTTCAAATAAAATTGTCGTAACGTTACTAAACGGCTAAGTTAGCTAGTTATTTGCTAGCTGAATCCTGTGATGGCTAACGTTGTATGGTTTGTTGGCTAGACCATCTACCCAGCAGCTTGCTAACACACTAGCGTATGAGCGGATAACCACGGGATTTTAGGTTCCTAGCTATTATCTAACGTTATACGTTATAGCATGCCAGCAATATGAATACTGGTAACTTTACCGAGTGTCCTCCTCATAACGTTAGCTTAGTTGACAAGTTTGTTCGCTCTGCCACCCATCTCACCTGTCCCGTTGGTTAGTGTATAGCTATATGACATAACATTAATTTTACACCAAGATAACAGTGGGTAACGTTAGCTAGCTATTTGAAATCAATTCAGTTCATATTTATCATGTTTGACAGACATTTCATAACTAGATGCCTAACGTTAGCTCACAGCAAGTGTTGGTGTGTAACGTTAATATTAAAAGTATTTCAAGCCGTCTTGCCGACATCATTGTGTTCTTCCCCTATTTTTATACAGTCTATGGTTCTTCTTAGGCACGGCTGTCTTTGGGCCGGTGTCTTGGGTTGCTAGCGAACAGTTAACTCAATTTAAATGCTAAATAAAATCCAATAAGCTTCCCAGGTAAATCTGGTTAGCAAGCTAGCTCACGAGTGTGCTGCACGCCACCGCCGTAACGTTACTGTAAGGTTAACATCAGCGCTAAGTTGGCTAAATTTGTTCATTTATCAGATGACTAAGATGCTAATTGTGTGTTTTCTTGCTACTTTTGGAGCAGGTTAACGGGTGAAATGGATGAACAAAGTGTTGAGGTAAGCAATCTGGCAAAATGGTTGGAGGGTTCATTAGAGAAGGTAGCCAGAATCTCCACTCTAACCATTAGCCTAACGTTAGCAACACTTCATTGTATAACCTGAAACGTAAAGGTGCAGTTATACAGATGGTTAGGAAAGTCATGCTTTAATGAGCTCGGTAAAGAAGTCAGTCAGCAACTCTGGTCCTAAAGAGCTGCACGGTCTGCTTGTTTTTATTGTTAGGCCTTCTCAGTACTTAATCGACAAAATGACCAATTTATTACACTCAGCTCATCTGATTTCGTGGGTTTGGACTGGTTGCACAATTTAAGGTGAAAACAAACATGAGTATACTGGGGCTTTGCAGGATCAGGGTTCCAGTCCCTTGATGTACAGCAATGGGGTATGCCCTGCATTGTCTGCAAACGAAACCACCTGTCTTCCTAATAACGAGCACAGTTGGTCATTTTCCATTTACACCCCCATTTATACAGCAATAGCACTATCTTGACCTCATTTTATTGCTTGACAGTACATGCAAAACCTGTTTGGTGGAACCCCATTGGGTGATTTCTAAGCTCAACTGGATGTGCATAGCAACCGGAGTATCTGATAATTTACCTGTCACTGCTGGCTAACGCTTCTTTACTCTTGCCAACTGTAGGTATTCTGGTGCAGCGTACTAGCTCCAAAAACACCATGGCCAAGCATTAGTGATTCATATTGGATTGAGTTCCAACCCTAATGAGAAATGATTCATGCCGAGTTATCGGAGCTGTCTCAAATAGGGCGTTGCTAATTGTATTGCCGTTTTGCGTTGAAGAAAGTAATTGTGTCGATTATGAATTGAAATACTTGCCAATTGATGTATGTAAAATGCAGGAAAGGTTGTTGTTCATAGTCATCAAAGACAAAGGAGCTGTGACAAAATGTCTGTCTTAATTGCATTGCTGTGCATCCAGGGTTTTGACTACATTTTATGTAATTCTGAATTGGCACAGCATGTTTATTTATTACTGTAATTAGTCCTCTATATTAGTTATAATTATCAAGCTGTGTGGAATGAGCCTCATTCTTGTGTGTATCCATAGTGTGCAAATGAGTGTGGGTGTCTTCACCTCCTTCACTGCCCTCCATCTCTGACAATACGCCCCCTCTGTTCCCTCAGAGTATTGCGGAAGTGTTCCGCTGCTTCATCTGTATGGAGAAGCTGCGAGATGCTCGGCTCTGTCCTCATTGCTCCAAGCTCTGCTGCTTCAGCTGCATCCGGGTGAGTGTGACCTCAGGTTGCCCTCGGCGACCCATCAGCGGCGGTGTTCCGCATTAACATAACTGGACAGGCCTGTGTGTGATGGTTTTCATTCGCCTGGATCCTAGTTTCTTCCAATTAGACTTGTGGGCAGGTTGAAAAGGCCTAAAGAAAGGTAACATAAAAACTTGCATATGCTTCTGTGGACCAATTCCTAGAACAGTGCTGTAATTTCAGAACTTTTTTCCTCTTGCAACAGTGGTAATAAAAACCTTGTGATCCACAAAAATGTGTGGTTTTTGGCCAACATTCAATTTTAAAATTGATGGTAGTTCTGAGGTCATGAGCGAATAGCCTAGCAGTATCTATTACTACACCCTGGAATCTTTAGCAGGTTGGTATGTAAACTGACGATTGGGGAGAGTTTACAGAAAACATTTGGCTGTGCCTTGTTATACATTTGGCACGATAAATTTAATTGCACATGCACTTAAGTATACCTTATCATATATAAAAATTCATATTTAATATGCCTGCATTGTAATTGAACACTTGCGTGTTGGCATTTTTGTTATCTCTTTGAACAGAACCAATGTGTATGAGCTCTGCTTGATGTCTGAAATAAATGTATCCATGAACACAGAATCCCAGTGAATAACTTCATCAAGGGCCTTTATTTCTTTATGTTGTAAATTTGAATCAAATCCAATAAGGAGAAATGTCAGATTTGGATTCTGTTGTTTTCCAACCCTTGTACAATGATGCTGATGTTGGACTTTTCTCTTGGTTCACCCCATTGCAGCGTTGGTTGACTGAGCAAAGAGCCCAGTGTCCACACTGTCGGTAAGCATCCTTTCTGATCTGAATGCAGTGCTCTATAATTGTTGGTGGTTCAGTACAGTTTGGCTGTGTCTGATTTGGAGCCCTATCTACTGCGCCCTGTCTCCTGTGTACAATGCACTGGGAGAAGTGTGCTGTTTAATATGCACTGTTTAGCACACAACGTGCAGTACGCGAAAAATATTCGCCATACTATTTTCCAACCATACTGTGGAAGTGTCATAAGACATCCCACCCTTGCGCGGCCATGTTGTTTTTGTTGTATTTGAAGGAAAACTGCACTTCAGAGAAGATGCACTTGATTTTCTAAAACAAAGCTTCATGGCATAGTTATGCGGCCAAAATGTTTGTGTACTACTTGAAAAGTGTGTTCCCGAATATACTCAGCGAAACCCCGGAAGTAAGTGTATCATACGGGGGTTTAAAGTATACTATATTTAGAGAAAACTTTGCCTGCTTCGTCCTGACTAATCAATAACCCTACCTAATAGTATGGAAGGGTGCTGATTCGGACACAGCCCTTGTTTTCCCTACTGAACACTTTGTTGGCCCTAAAAAGTGTATCTAAGGGAATTAAGTAGTGATGATTTTATGTCCACAGAAAGTAAATATCTGATATAAGCATGCATTGATTAGTTTCATAAAACAGCTCTGCTCTCTGAAATTGTAAAATCTCCACAAATCTGCATTATATAAATTTTTTTGCACTGTATTGACATTTGAATAAGGAAATATGACCGGACATTTTCTATTGATTAAATTGCTGTGTTTAATTCACACCGAGGATACCCAAGTACACTTAAATAATTTTATGGAAATCTCACAGATGATTGTGTGTGTGTATATAAACAGAGCACCTTTGCAGCTGAGGGAGCTGGTGAACTGCCGTTGGGCAGAGGAGGTGACCCAGCAGCTGGACACACTGCAGCTGTGCAACCTCTCCAAGCACGAGGAGAACGACAAGGACAAGTGAGACTGCCCTTCCATCCGTCCCAGAGTCCCCGGCCTCTGTAGCGCGTGCACACACACACACACTTATCCGCAGCCCTTTTTGCATCCTGGAGTCGGTCCCCATAAAGACACAATGCTTTCAAATGCTCTCACGATACAGTGGAAGCTTTGTACACTGACATTCATGCAATCAAAGTCTAGCTGTGCTTTCCCAAGACTGTTTGAATCATCGAAGGTGGGCTTTGCTTATAGTTTTGGTGTATATGAGTGAATTTCTCAAACTATCCTTTTAACCCAATGCTGACTGCCCTCTCTATATTCTTGTAGGTGTGAGAACCACCATGAGAAGCTCAGTGTGTTCTGTTGGACTTGCAAGAAGTGCATATGCCACCAGTGTGCCCTGTGGGGAGGCATGGTCAGTACCTTTAGGATGCCAGTTATCCCTGCAGATCTATTATGCATGGCATGGTAGGCTATTCTTAGAACCTTTATGATACAAAAGAAAAGATTTTTCTGATGAGTGCTGAAACATGGAAATCCCATGGAACTCTTTCATCCCTTCCTTTTGGGATGCCCTGCTCTACAACATTCTCTGTAAATTTGGGAGAGGGCAGACTAGCAGTATCCAAAATGGGTATTACCAGAACACTTTTATTTTATTTTATTTAACCTTTATTTAACCAGGCAAGACAATTAAGAACAGGTTCTTATTTACAACGTCGACCTGGCAAAAAGCACATGCCTTTTGAGGGGGTAGGGGGTAGGGGATAAAAAAATAAAAAGTTAAAACAGAATTTAAAAAAACAAACAATTACAGCAGCAGATTTATGAGCAGTTACAGGTATGGTTTAAAGTGTCCATGAGTGAGTTCTTAAAGGCTGACTTGGGGATGAAATTAACCAGTTTTAACCTTTTTTGAAGTTTGTTCCAGTCTGGGTACGGCAGATTGAAAAGATGTTTGACCAATTACCGAGTGTGTTTTTGGACTTTTCAGCAGGATGAGATTTGTGGAGCGGGTGTTATAAACCGCGGGTGCAGTTTGCAGCAGACTACATAGGTAGGGGGGTGACAGACCAAGGAGAGTTTTGTAAATTAAAATGAACCAGTGTATTTCTCGGCGGGTGTGTAATGATGGCCAGTTAACAGGAGTATAAAGCACAGTGGTGAGTTCTGAATGGAGCATTTGTAGCGAAACGGATGGCGGAGTGATACAGTACATCAAGCTTTTGCAGAGAGGTTTTGCAGGCAGATCGGTAGATGGTGTCACCGTAATCTAACATGGGGAGAATTGTCATTTTTACCAGGGTGAGTCTAGCAGGAAGAGTGAAAGAGGAGCGCATTCTGTATAGAACACCGATTTTTGTTTTAACCTTGGCTTGGAGCTTATTGATATGGTGGGAAAAGGAAAGAGTGTTGTCCAGCCAGATACCCAGGTATTTATATTCGGAAACCTGTTCTAGGGGTGTTCCACTGAGAGTTCTAATATGGGGAGGTGAAATGGGCACTGATCTCTTTTTACTAAACCACATGATCTTGGTCTTAGAGGTGTTCACCATGAGACGTAGGGAGGAGAAGGCCTGTTGGATGCCGTTAAAACTAGACTGCAGTAACGCATGTACTGCATCTGGGGAGTTGCCAGTGGCGTACAGAATGGTGTCATCAGCATAAAAATGAATGGCTGAGTCTCCAGCAAAGCATGCTAAATCATTAATATATATGGAGAATAGCATTGGAGCTAATATGGAGCCCTGGGGCACGCCCTTAGTGATAGAGAGGGGCTGTGACAGGAGTTGTTCTGACTGAACACTTTGCACCCTATCAGAGAGGTAGTTTGAAAACCACGCCAGGGAGTGATCAGAGACACCAATGCTGGTAAGTCTGTCGATAAGAATGGGATGATCTACTGTGTCAAAGGCCTTGGCTAAATCAATGAAGATAGCTGCACAGTGTTGTTTATGGTCAAGGGCAGATGAAATATCATTGATTACTTTGTGAGTTGCAGTTACACAGCCAAAGCCAGATCGGAAACCAGACTGAACACCGGACAAAATATTATGAGCTCTTAGAAATTCAGTTAGCTGCTTATTTACCAGTTTTTCAAACACTTTTGAAACACAAGGGAGTATTGAAATGGGTCTGTAACAGTTTGGGTCAGCCTGATCTCCTCCCTTAAAGAGGGCCCGCACTATAGCCTTTTTCCAAAGTGATGGAATCTCTGTTGAGAGGAGGGACAGGTTAAAAATATCTTTTATTGGAGCCGCGATGATGGGAGCCGCAAGCTTAAAAAAGGAAGGGTCAAGACCATCAGACCCGGCTGGTTTTTTTGGGTCCAGCCCGAGCAGCTCTTTCAGAACCTCATCCTCCGAAACAGCCTGCAGAGAGAAGCTATGTAAGGGAGTAGGAGCCCTGGGGGGGAGATTGGGGGGGCTTTGTCTTATGTTTGGTTTTGGGGGGGCGGGGGGGGTCCACAAATTCTAACCAGTCAGAGTTGATCCAATTCAGAAGGTGCAAATGCACTGTTTTCAGTCGGAAATTGGGTATCAGTGAAAATTGAGAGATGTAGCCATTCTGAGCGACCTAACATAACATTTGTTTAACAGACACCTTTGTCCAGTGGAACTTTCAAAAGTGCATCCATGCAGTTGTGTGAGCAAAGTGACTACGATAAAGACCGTTTGTCCGGAGACTGTACCTGCAGTAGCAGCTCTGCACTTCACTGCTCCGCTCTGTCCCCACTCATGTGACCCGTCTCCTCCCTCTCAGCATGGTGGCCACACCTTCAAACCCCTGGCAGAAATCTACGAGCAGCATGTGACCAAGGTCAACGAGGAGGTGGCCAAGCTGCGGCGCCGCCTGATGGAGCTGATCAGCCTGGTGCAGGAAGTGGTGAGAAGCTCCCGTCTGCACTTCCTGCCTCGCATGCCTTCTACCCCAAGCGTTCATTCCAATCGCTTATTTTATCAGTCCTCGTCTCCTCTGTCCTCACCTGACCCGGAAATCGATCGAGGTCCGCCATCTTTAAGGACATTCCAAACCGCTAAATCAGGGGTGTCCAATCTTATCCGGAAAGGGCCGGTGTGGGTGCAGGTTTTTGTTTTAGCCCAGCACTACACCTGATTCAACTAATTAACTAATCGTGCTCTTCAATCAAGACCTTGATAAGTAGAATCAGGTGTCATAGTGCTGGGCTAGAACAAAAGCCTGCACCCACACCGGCCCTTTTCGGGTAAGATTGGACACCCCTGCGCTAAATGCTCCTCGGAGGAGAGGAGTGGGGAACGAGGAGGCTCCCGGAGGGTGCTTCAGTGAGGAAACGCAAGTGTAGCCTTTGCGGAAGCCTTTCTCAGAACGTGTGACGTGTAAAAATAAATAAATAAATAATTATCCACCACTCTCCACATCTGCCACGTTGCAGGCACACAAATGCAATTTTACCGTTCCTTTCAATTTATTATAAAGCGCTAATCCATAATGACACTCATTCTTTATAACTAACAAAAGCTACGTTTATTCATAAAAAATGAGCTAAAAAGCATTATAGTGAAGCACGTAAGCGTAATATGACGCTTGATTGAGCAAGGACGTTCCATTTGCCTAATGCATGTTGCCTTGATTCCTCCGTCCTCGTATCTGATCCTTGCATCCTTTCCTCACGTCTTCTATTGGGAGGAGCTAAAGAGCGAGGAAAGGATGCAAGGCAGTGCTGAAAATTCAGCCTGGAATTGCCCATATATTTTATGAATCCTGCATGTATGTCTGCCATAAAGCGGGAGAATCCCGCTCATACATTTAGAATGAAAATTGGTTTTAATTAATATCCTAATAGTAGGCTACAATTGGAAATATTCAACCTTTGAAATTCCCCCAAAATGTTGTTCATAAGGAGGGAATTCCCCCTCAAACAAGAAATTAATTTTCAGCCCTGCAAGGAGTAAAGCAAAAATAAGCGATTTTGCGCAGAAATATGCTATATACTATTTTCCAATCGTACTGTGGATGTGTCGCAAGACGTCCCGCCCTTGCGCAGCCATGTCACGTGTTGTTGTTGAAGGAAAACTTTGGCGAACATACACCTCATTTTTAAAGCGAAGCTGCGCATCATTTATGGGAACAAAATGTTTCTTTACTGCTTGAAAAATATGCTTCCAAGTATACTCCGTAAAACCCTGGATGTAAGTATATCATCCGGGGATTTTAAATACATGTTTAGAGAATTTTGCTTTCTTATCCAATGTACTAAACAAGCATACTTAAAAGTATGGAAGGGTGCTGATTCAGACACAGCCCGGTTTTAAAACCGGGTTTAAAAGTGTTTTGATGGAAGTACTTATTTAAAAAATAAATAAAATAAAATAAATTTAAAAAAAACTTGATCATTTGATATGAAGTGAAGTATCATTTGTCCACTAGATGGCACCATAGCCTGTGGATTGAAATATAATGGAACATTCTTTTCCAGAAGCCTGATTGCTGTGGTACCTGTGTTAATTTTCCTGTGATTTGTTAGCTATAATTGTGTACATCTGTGTGCCCCTGTCTCAGGAGAGGAACGTGGAGGCGGTGCGGGGGGCGAAGGATGAGAGAGTAAGGGAAATCCGAAACGCCGTGGAGATGATGATCGCCAGGTTGGACAACCAGCTCAAGAAAAAACTCATCACCCTCATGGGTACAGACCGGCTCCAGTGTCGCATTGCGTCTAGATTTAGGGATACCGCCATTATGGTTCACATAATTTCTTTTTTGATAATATTTTTTAAAATCAATCCCTGAACAGGTCAAAAGACATCACTTACCCAGGAAACTGAGCTGTTGGAGTCTCTGCTTCAGGAAGTGGAACATCAGGTATTTGCTGCTCACTTCAGTAAAACATGCTTGTACAGAAGCTACCAGTTGAACAGGCTGTGGTACAGATAATGGCACTACCCCTGCAGATGTCATCGTTCAAAAGACGATGGTAAACATTGTTTAAAATCCAATATTAGCGTTTCTTTCATTAGTTTAACTCACTGTGCAACTGTAAATGTAGTGCATGTGGTTTATAGTGGTTAAAAATTACCTAAACATAATGTTTTGAATAGCTTAATTAAGGATAGTAAATGTATGCAGCGGATCCTCCAATGAGGTGTCATAAATCCCAGTACCCTTTTATATAAGGGGATGTGCGTGATTGTGGCACAGAAGAATGAAGTGCTTTGATTTGTGAGCTGCAGGCATTTGCTTGTTTGAGAGGGTGCATTTCTTGCAGGACTTCCTGCGTTGTCCATTGGTTTGTGGAGGGAAGTGTTTAGACGGGCAGTGTGAAGTGAGTGTTAACTGTGAACACGGGGCGCACTGCACCGTGGGGAGAGAGGGGGGTTCTGGGACTTGGTGTTCAGGCGCTCTTCCAGTGAGAGGCGTCTCAGAGGCAGTCTCAACCAGTTGGGTTTTTGTGCCCCTCTGGGATGTTTCTCATTGCGTTTCCACTCTAAACCGTTTGGTGTGTTCACACATTTGGACTGCGCGCAGCGTCACAGATATTCTCCGGTGGGTTTGCGTTTCGGTTTCTGTTCTTTATTATCCCCACCCCCACCCCCACTGAAATTGGGTTTTGCACAGCCCTTCACACTTGCTGTTAAACTGGAACACTCCCTTCCTCCAAACACCCCAAGGGTTTGGCTTTCAAAGGTCTGAAGCACTTCACACAGAATGGTATGCTGGTTGGGGGCGTTCTGTTGAAGGGCATGTGTTTTGAAGACTGGGTAGTGCGTTTGTGTGTGCGCGTGTTTGTGTGTTTACGTACGTGTGTATGCGCGTTCGTTTGTTTGTTTTGTTGGCGTGTGTGCGTTAGTTTGTATGCCTGCATGTGTGCGGGTTGGAGATTGGTGACACGGCAGGCCTGCTTGTCTATCCCACAGCTGCGGTCCTGCAGTAAGAGTGAGCTGATCTCGAAGAGTCCAGAGATCCTGCTCATGTTCCAGCAGGTGCATCGTAAGCCCATGCAGTCCTTCGTCACCACGCCAGTCCCTCCAGACTTCACCAGGTACGGCACCACAGCTCCGACAGCTCTACCCAGTTATTACAGTTTAGGGCATTCTGCCCTTGGGAGCCATGACGGGACTGGGACTGTCCATTAAGGCTGTGTGTTTTAAATTTTATTTACCTTGCTGGTATTTCTTAGTAGACCAAGATGACAGATTTTTTTTTGTTTCGTCTCAAATAGCATGACATTTCCACTTAATTCCTACATCTACATAGCATTTCTATTTTACTTGCAGCAGTAACCATGCCAGTCGGCAAAGCCATAATACCAATTACTTTTAGGCAAAGCTGCTTCCATACTGAGTGTAAACTACCAATTTGATTATTTTTGTGCTTCAGCCCAGATCATAATGGGATTTTGAGCTTTTGCGAAAAGAAGTCCTCTCTGTGCATCAGCCAGGGTTTTAATTGCAGCTGAACTTCAGTAGGACAAGCCTCAGCTCAGAGTGAGCAGCGTTTAACTGTGATTGGTTAGGCGCCTTTGCGGAGCACGGCTCCGGGTCCAAATAATGAGTCCTGACGAGGGCTACAAAGCCCAGGCCCCTCAAGACTCAACGCGCTAACGCTGCACCGTGCTTTCTGAGCGCAGCCGACTCAACGAATAAATCAGTCCAGATAACGAAATAACGAAATCCCCAAACAGCCCTGATTCAAGCTCACTTTCATTGCCAATTTAGCGTGCTGAAGATGCACAATGTTTATGCTGTCAGGTATTTAAAAAATAAACGCAACTAAATTTGTTAATCAGCCTGCATCTTCATTAAACTAGCAGATACTCGAGGGGTATCAAGGGAAGAGAAGTTCATGGCTTTCGAGTAATAATGATGCTTTATGGGTCTCTCGCCTTATTTTGTGCAGTTGTAAAAGGCCGGTTTAGCGGTTGTTGCTTGATTTATTTTTAGTTCTGAATTGTGTGCAAGCGTCCTGGCTGGAGTAGAAGCAGAGGCTTTGGTGCTGTGGGGGGGATTGGCAGTCGGTGAGAGTGCGCAGGGCGTGTGGATGTTCTGAGCGCTGCGACGACTGCCGATTTTCCACAAGCACTGCCTCCGCTGACCTGAACTGTTCTTACGTCGAGGAGAAAGCAGCCCAGTTTATTAAATGGCCTCCTGTTCTTTTATTGAAATGGGAGGGTTCATAACGGAATCGCACATTTCCGAAATTGTCTACTTGTACCATTCTCTAAATGTCCAGAGGAATTTAACCTATCGGTCAGTTTAATTTCACTTTTAGTATTTTGGAGTTGGTGCTGATCTGAATTTAGCATTGATACTGTGATGGCAGACTATCCTTCTGTAAAATGTGTTTCCAAACATAATTATCCGTAACATTCCAGTAAAAGATGGTGCCATTCAGTAGTTTTCTGATGCATGTACAATTCTGGACCCTAATTAGGAGGGGGAAAATGAAATCTAAGTGTCATTTAGAATTCTATCATTCATTAATAAAATTCTCTAATGGCTTTTTAACATCCAGCCATTTTAATGAAACGTGGTTCGCCATTGCTATTCAAAGCTCATCATGATTCACTTGAGTGGTACATTTTGAATCGGGCTTCACACTTAACTTTGGTGTTTAACAGCAGTGCATGTGCCAGTCTACCCTTTCAGGGGAAGCATTGATTATCTGCTATGAGTCTGCTGCTTGTATGAATGTTTAATTAGGATGGCTGTCTTGCATATTTCAGGAATAATCTACTGCTGCCTCTTTGTTTAACGAGTGATATTATGCAAAGCCGCTCCTAATAATGCAATTTGATAAATGATTTCTCGTGCACATTTTCAACGTTGTTTTTAATAAATGTGACGCCTTCCATCACGTGCCTCTAATGGTACATTTACCGCCATGCGTAAAAGACTGATTTTCTGTTGTGATGACCAGGCACATCTCTTCAGCTGTTTATACCTACAGTCAAGAAGAAAACCTGCTGTTCAGTGTGGCTTTCTAGTGCAGAAATGGCGTAAAAAAAAGGACTTGGGCTTTGCAGAGGAATGAATTTTGATGTTCACTGGCATAATCCCTGTTTGTGTTTAATCATTTCAGTTTGTCAAAAATGGATATTAAAGTAACATGCTGGTAGTATAAAGCTGCATAAAAGTACAGCATTTTTGGGATTTGCTTTGCTGTGATTTTCATGCTTTCCTTCACCGCTTCCTGCCGATGAATGATTTACAGGCTTGAGAAGTATTACGCAATAAATGAATGGGTTCTCAAAATAACAAAAGTTACTGGGAAATAAAGTTCAATGCAATCTTCAGCAGCACCTGAAAATGGTTATTTTTAACATTGTGACATTTAAAAGGACACAGAAAAGCAACAACGTCATTTTGATGTAGGTGGAAAGCAGCTTTTTTTTAAAAGCCACAAAAGGAGACCGGAGCACGGAGACAATCTGTACCTAATTGCTTGGAATAATTGGAATTGTGGCGGAAAAAATGGGTCTGGATTGTGAAGTTTGGTCTCGGGGAAAGGGATGCTCCCAAGCTTCACGGAAAGCCTTCTCCCCCCTCCAGGAAATTGTGTTGGCCCCTGACATGCTCACTTTAGCAGGTGTTAGAGACAAATTGTCACTAATGGGTATCGACAAGAATTGTTTCACTGCACAGAATCTAAAGTTGGTAGGCAGACAAAGGAAGTGTGTTTAATTGTAAAATATTGACTAGTTTCCCCAATGTTTACTGCTAATACCAGTTGCATAACCTGCTAATGATATTTGAAGAGGGACTGAGAACAGTATGGGGTATCCTGAAACAAATTCAGCAATAACACTGGGGTTTTTTTTTTTGCTGCTCTAAGCGCTGCATTAATAGATTTGCAGGGTAATGTATTTTCTTTCTTTCCAGTGAGCTGGTTCCTGCCTATGACTCCAGCACTTTCGTTCTGGCAAATTTCAGGTAAGTGTCCCTTTTCCATCATTGCTAGGTTCCTGAGCCCACCTCTCACTCAAAGGCAGTCCAGGGGGGTATACTTCGAAGCCGAATTACTGAGTTTGCTGGATAACTGCACTGAATAAAACCCGGAACAGCTCATTTTACTTCAGTCCATGTTCCAGATTTGGAAGGGTTCCAGGTTTTATTTAGTGCAGTTATCCGGCTAACTCAGTAATCCTGCTTCGTAGTATACCCCCCAGCAGGATTCAAAGCAGCTGGCTTTATGGTTTTGTTTACTTGGTGACCACAGGGCTTGAGCCAATCGGCTGCAGTTACCCAATAGACCAGCCATATTGAGGATTGCGAAGAGCCTGCAAAGAAAGCAATGGCCAGTGCTGTAATCAACGTTAACGGTCCTGTAATGCAGTTTGCATTCTGATTGGCTCTGTTCTCCCCGTGTTTCCTGGCGAATGTACAGCACCCTGAGACAGCGGGCCGACCCTGTGTACAGCCCCCCCCTGCAGATATCCGGACTGTGCTGGAGATTGAAGGTTTATCCAGTAAGCTGTTGCACCTGCCTGCATCCTAATACTTCTGACTGTTGGCTAACAGTGACGACATTACTTTTTATTCTGATTTGTATGCATTGCAAAAACTGTTACTTTTGCTCTCGTTTAGTGTTGCCGAGCTACAGATTGTTCTTTCGTTGTGGTCTTTGGTTCATTGTTTCTAGCTGTATGTCTATGTAAGTGCATAGATTTATAGTGATTTTGTGAGGTTAATTGCTGTGTGTGTGTGTGTGTGTGTGTGTGTGTGTGTGTGTGTGTGTGTGTGTGTGTGTGTGTGTGTGTGTGTGTGTGTGTGTGTGTGTGTGTGTGTGTGTGTGTGTGTGTGTGTGTGTGTGTGTGTGTGTGTGTGTGTGTGTGTGTTACATTCAGGATGGGAATGGTGTGGTGCGTGGAAACTACCTCTCTGTTTTCCTGGAACTGTCAGCTGGACTCCCTGAGACATCAAAGTAGGCAATTTCCTTCTTCCCTCTGACAATGAATAAGACTACTGTATTCTGCATTCTTTCTTATTTCCTGTGAAAATGCTGAGTTGAGAAATGTGATCTGATGTGCACAGCCTGCTTTGTTTTGTGAAGGTACGAGTACAGAGTGGAAATGGTACACCAGGCATCCAGTGACCCCACCAAGAACATCATCCGGGAATTTGCATCAGATTTTGAGGTGGGGGAGTGCTGGGGGTACAACCGCTTCTTCAGGCTGGACCTGCTGGCAAGCGAGGGCTATCTCAACATGCAGACTGACACCCTGGTGCTGCGGTAAGTGGGCCTGTGGAATTGGGGGGGGGGGGGGGGGGGGGCGGGGACTGAGGTTGTGAAAGAGCTTTGGGGGTACATGAATCCCCCCCTTCTATAGTTAGAGTTGGGGTCAATTTTATTTTATTTCAGGCAATTCGTAAAATGTATTAATTCAGTTCATTAATTAACTGAATTGGCCCCAAACCTGAATACAGTGACAATTTGGCTTCTTAGAAATGGAGAAAGTTCCATTGGTACCAACAGGATTCCACAGTGGACATTTCAGGTGGGGGGGAAAAACCCTTCAAATACGATCAAGCTGAATCCCTGGAAAATGGCGGGACACTCAATACGAATGGCTCATAAGTCATCCGTATTGGAGAAAAAAGGCCAACTCTCTTGGGTGCCTTGGAAAGTTCAAACCAAGATATTGGCTTAAATTTTTCATTATATCCTTATGTTCTTAGGGTGTCAGTGTGTGCAGTCCTGTAGTTCAGTAAATCCAGTAACCGGTTGTCGATCTGACCTTTGACCTCCCTCACATACAGGTACCAGGTGCGATCTCCCACGTTCTTTCAGAAGTGTAGGGACCAGTACTGGTACATTAGCCAGCTGGAGTCGGCCCAGACCAGCTACATTCAGCAGATCAACAACCTGAAGGAGGTGGGCACCTCCCAAAATGTTTCAACTTTGGTGGAATAAACTGCACACTCTCTGTCCTTTTGTCGATAATTGGTAACCGTGCCCACATTGCCTTGGTTACAGCGGCTGGCGATCGAGCTGTTCCGTAGGCGGAAGTCTCGCAGTTCGTCCCCGCCCGACCGCCGCCTGTGTCCCCAAGCCTCGGAGAGGGACCCCCGGCCAGGCAAAGGGGCCGTCACTGAGGACAACAGCCAGGTGGCAGCCGGCGAGGCCAAGGAGGAGGAAGAGGAGGAAGAGAAGACGCAGCACGACGACTCCAACGTGAGTCAGAGATCCTTCTATATTAGTCCCTCTGCAGACAGCATGAAATTAACACGATTGATGTTTTTTTTCTTTTCTTTTTTTTTCTTTAAATTGAAGGTTTCAGAGGCTTCTTGCTCAACATGGAGGGGGTTTGGGGCTCCACAGACTGGATATTTTGTACTTTATTTGGTTCAATTCTCCTCATGCAATAAGAGGCCTTGTAGATTTGAATGGTCTCTCTTGCTGAACGTGTGCCGCTATATGTGGAGACTGTGAGCCATAAACCAGAGCTAGCACCCTGCTACCAGAAACTCATTTGAAAAGCGCTCCCAAGATGGAAGGTGTAGTTTTGTGGGTCTGGTGAATGCTGCGCCTCCTCTGCACGCAGGAGCTATCGGACGGGGACCTGGAGGTGGACTGCCTAACGGGTGACGAGGAGGTCAACCCCCTGGACGGCAGCAGCAGCTCTGGCAGCTCCACGGCGACCAGCAACACCGAGGAGAATGACATCGACGAGGAGACCATGTGAGCCTTGCGTCCACGCCAAAAACCACAGAAGGACTCTTATGAGGGGCATCTGGTGCAGAACAGCTCACACAAGAGCATCTGGTCCATCTCGCTCAGTCACTGCACTGCATTTCATTTAGAGCTGCAGTCTCCATTAGCCATACCCACAGTCTGTGGATGGAGAACTGATCTCGAACATTGACCGTGCCTAGTCTCATCGGGTCAGAAAATGCCATTTTGTATAAAAACAATGTTGATCTTTCAAATTTTATAGTTTTTTAATCTGTTATTTTTTTAAGGTCTCCTTGGTTGCACTTTTATGCACATAATGCACTTTTCCTTTAATGGCACCCCTCGCTTAGATTTGTTCCTCAATCGGGGACAGAGCACGCTGCAGTCCTATTGAATTAATTATCATAATGGGAGGGTAGGTATTTTTGTTGCGGTTCATTGAGTCACTTTACAGGACGCCTTCAATCACGCGTGTCAAAGCCGCCGCTCGCCATGTTAATATTCATGCCAGTCCCTCCTTCACGCCACCGTTAGATCGGATGAGACGCTTGCGAGTCATTTTTAGATCCTATGAGGTTCAGAACACGTGTGTTAGCCTTCGTCTCGCCTCCTGTCAGGCGCGGGTGTGTATAAACCAGCCGTCTCGCTTGCATCTTACACGCCTGCATTGTAAATAGGCCATTTCGACTCCCACAGGGAACGGCCTGTGAGGTGTCAGACTGAGGCTTCCCGCCCACCTTCTCCAGCCCACTGAAGCCAGCAGGGCGTTTGCTTCTGTGGATATTCCCAGATGTTTTTTTTTTAAAATTTTTTAGTCTCCACCACTCAGCAAGGGAAAGGGAGAAATAGAGGGGGAGGCACTGCAGGGTTTTTCTGACTCATTTCTCAACAGGGAGCCATTACATTTCAGTCTTTTCCACTGTCTCCTGCCCCCCCCCCCCCACAAAAACACCCCTTCCAAGGGTCTGCCACACCCATGGTTCAGTCACCTCACCAGAGCCAAGTCGCACGCTGCATCACTCATCAGAAGCCGCAACGGAGAGCCACAGAATTTAATAATTTTTAAGAGCACCTCCGTAAGGTTGCAGGCAAATCCAGCCTCCAGGTGATTAATGTCTTTCCCCCTCCTAGTCTGGTGCCAAAGAACATTGTGAAAGCTGAGGTAGTGCCGATGCATTTACAGCTTGGCGTCCAGTGGGTTTGCACTCCCACTGCACCTGCAGGCCTTTTAAAATGGCTCCCTGCAGTGGCCCGGCATGTGTCCAGGGGCCCTTGGGCCTGCATCACACGTTGTGCCAAAACACCAGTTACTGCTTTTTCCACGGTCCTGAAATCCGGGAAAGAATGGCAGAAAAGTCATTACTGTGGCTGCGATCTGAACACTTCAGGTGGACATACAGTTTCTGTGACTCGTGTCTGAAGAGAAAGCTGTATGAGAGCCCATTAGTTTGTTTTCTTTTTCCTGGTATTTCCTATAAATCCTCTTTCTGGGCTCTGCATAGTACTAACATAGCCTTAGTACCCCTGTACTACAACACCCACAATTCATTTTCTTGTAGGGAGAGAGGATCTGTGTGTGGACAGTCTGTGTGGTTCTCACAGTACATTTTGACGATGACGGCAGGCCTTAAACGGTTGTTGTATCCGCTTTTATTGGTTTCATATTGCGTGCATTACTTGATGTTGTCGATTTATTTATCGCTCCTATTGTCTTTAGTATCACAGTTCTCTGTGTGTGCGCCAATGAAGGGCTCCTTCCTTTAGCTCAAGGGGGAATGATCTTCGTGGTAACAAACTACATTTGTAGCAGGGGTATTATCTGCAGTGTGGCATAATTACATTTCCACAGTGCGGCTAGCAGGGTCGAGCCAAAAGTTCAGGCCAGTTTGTGCCTAAAGCCTAATCAAAGCTTGTTGGCTTTTTTTCACTGTTGGGCCTCCGAGGAGCCAAATTCACTCTAGATCTCACTCACACAGTGCCTGCTCTTGACCATGACTCTGCCCTTTACCCAAACTGGGCCCATGAACGCCATGGAGATTAGAAGGGCCAACGGCACCACCGAGCATGACCAAGGCACCACCGAAACCCAGAAGTGGCTGTGGGAAAGTGAGGGGACTCGGCTGATACTAGCTCAGATATGCGGACATGCGGCTGTTGAGACTTCAGTTTTCCTTGTTTCAGGCTGTTGCTCGGCTCAAGGGCCTGTATTATTGTTTTGCAGGAGATTCATGCCGGTGTGCTTGACGCAAGATTTTAGTTCCTTCCTGTTCCCTGTTGTTCCCAGGTCCGGGGAGAATGATGTGGAATACTCCGTAAACCTGGAGATGGAAGAAGGCGAGTTGCCAGAAGATGCGGCCGGAGCAACCGGTAACTGCCAGTCCTGGCGCTTCGGTCCATTTTATTAAATAATTATTAGATTAAATGGTTCCACTGAAAACCGTAACATCCGTCAAGTTTTGCTGCAGTTATCGTACAGTGTTGCACTAATGGGCAGGGCTTTGAATGCTGGGGATAGTCCACTTAAAAGGATGTACAGTCTGTCTGTATCGGCCCGTACTGTTGCGTGTTAGAATGAATTGGTGAATTGATGTTGTTCATCTTAAAGGGCGAGCTCCCTTTTTTGGCTCGGTGACAGAAGGACACGACGACAGAATTTGTTTATGGCTTTGTTCATTCTTCATTGCACTTGGCCGCTTGACACTGCCTGAATGTCTGTTTGTGAGGAAAGCTGTAGGCACTTGAAAAGCTTACTTGCCATCTCAAGCCCTCTTGGGTGAGGGCTGTATTCAGGAGACATTCACTCCACTAAGTACCTTGTTACCTTGATAAATTATTAAATGAAATGTACGTTTTGCTAAATGATTTAACTTCCCTAGGCTTTGCAGTGTTTTTGTAGCTAGCTTTAATACTTTTTGCTAATACTTTTTTCATAATTTTTGCTCCTTATTTCTTATGGAAAAGTTTGAAATGCATAATTTTCTGATCTGTTCTCTCAGATTGGAAGAGAAACTAAGTATTGACCTTGGTAGAACAGTGTTCCCCTGTAAAAAAAAAAAAAAAAGTTATTTCATATTTTAATGTATTCATTAAATTTCAGAATGGTACATTGCTGATAATATTTCAATCTTTAAATCTCCCGCAGGTTTAAATGGGGAAATGTGCCTTGAATGATTTGTGTAGCTTTGTGTTGGGTAGCTCGTTCTGTCCTGCTGATGGAAAAAGGCCTTGTGCTTTGTGAACAGAGGAGATTCAGTCTCTGCGAGTGCACATCCAGCCTTGCGTTGGGAATAGCATGACCCAAAATGTCTGACTGGAGCTCTGAGTGAAAGGGTCTGAATCTGTTTCCCTGCAGCAGAGGAGCCTTCTCGCAGTGCGTGGTGCTGTGGCATCAGGTACGCCAGGCTAATCCTCCCCCCTCGTCATTTACAGGGGGCTCGAACCCCAACGCACACGGCCTTCGCCGTGGAGCCTCTGGCACCAGCAGCAGCCTGCTGGAGATCGACCCGGTCATCCTCATCCAGCTGCTGGATCTGAAGGACCGCAGCAGTGTGGAGTCCCTGTGGGGGCTTCAGCCGCGCCCCCCCTGCCTCCCTACTGCACAGCACAGGTATGTAAGACCCGCCCCCCTCCCCGCCTCCCTACTGCACAGCACAGGTATGTAAGACCCGCCCGCTCCCCCCCCCCCCCCCCCCCCCCGCCCCCGCCTCCCTACTGCACAGGTCTTCCTTGGTAGCTCACCATGTTACTTGGCACTCTGATATTGCAAGACTCAATGCTAATTAAAAAAAAAATAATTGTCACAAAAGTAGCATAGTTCAAAATGGCTGTTTGTTGCACCAAAAAAAAACTTTGAAAGACATCTACTTGTCCTTGGAATGTAATGTAAATGTCATGGACTGGGTCAAAGTGGTTCGGGAACATGGCTCATAGCTTGGTAATGGCAGGTCTGATAATGACATGCTTTTGTGTTCAGTTCAAGTCCACTCAAGAAAGGAACGCGAGCGCCGGCCGCAGGCAGTGCGACGGTCAGCCCCGGACTCTGGGGTCCTGATCCGGCTGAAGGCCCAGATGGCGGAGGTGCGTAGCAAGATGTCGGACGTGAAGTGCCAGCTGGAGGCACGAGGGGCCGGGGATCTGAGGGCAGGGCCCTCGGGGGGCCATGGTGGAGCAGGGCCCCCCTGCAGACTCTGACCCGGGCCCACACAGGAAACCCAGCGACCTGGAGCTGCTGGGCAAGGGGATAGCATCCCGCCACTGCCGGAGCGGTGAGTGAACCTGGCGCACTGCTCACCGCTTATTTACCATGCGGATGGATAGTGGGGTTTACATCTGACTGTCAGCTCAACCAATTTGAAGATTTCACAAGATTTGAAATTGGAATGGCCTGTAAAATAAACAGGACTGAGTTTCCTCATAGCAGTCACTTTGCTGCCGTACTAACCCCTTAGTTTGCGCATCATGGTTATAGGGTATTGTGTGGTGTGATGCGTGTAGCATATATGCATTGCCTATGAACAGTTTTAAGAATTGAAGAGCTGTTTTTTTTCTGTGTGGTCATGGTATTCATGTGCATTTAGTGTAGTAAAAGAATTGTCCAGTAACCGGCCTGCGCATGTGTTTTCTGAAATGTTCATGGTTCTAAAAGGTGCTGAGTATCGTTCGTTGTCCTGCTCGGGGGGGCCTTCTAACCCGGTGCCGTGTTTGTTGCGCAGGAGGAAAGAAGGCTCCCTCTCCAAAGCAGGAAGCCATTGGGGCTGCGGGCGGTGTGCCTCTGCGCAGACCTGCAGACTCCGTGGAGAAGGAGCTGCGTGGGCTGGGAGCAGACACGGCCACTGACGCTGCAGTCCTGTCCCAGGGAGCCCCGTCTCCAGTATGGAAGGTCAGCGGGAATGCGCAAATGTGCTGTTTTTCACAACGTTTGAGCCCTTAAAGGTCCTGCACAGTCTGTTTCCACGGTTTGTCTCATCTATAACTATTAGGCCGACAAAACGACAGGCTCATTGGGCAGGCCAGCTGGCTCTGGCTGCGGCAGCCCGGCCACGCCCCTTCAGCTTTTGTTTTGGTTTCATAGGCAGACAGCCATGTCCTGCATTAGCTGGCTGGCTAAGCTAGCACCGGTCCGATATATTTTGTTTTGAATAAGCTAACGTTACCAATGCCGATTCAGCTGTGGTGATGTATCCCATGGTAAATATTTTATTTATACCTTTATGCAACACTGAATTCTAGATTGTAGACTATTAAACCAACAAGCTATACCCAGAGGCGACGCAACAGGACAGGCCAGGCAGGAAATTGCCTGGACCCCCTAGCTTTGAGGGGGCCCCCAACAGCTGATCACATTAGTCCTACGGCAATGACAATCTGGAAATGTGGGAACCCCCTTGAAACATCCAATGGGTAGTGCAGTGTGTAGCCTTGTCGGAAACCCCCCTAGACGGAGACCCATGTTAGCAGCACGAAACGTTTGTTTGAATGAATAGGCTTTCAAAATGAAAAAGATTTCCCCCACCGGTTATCAGAAGAGAAGGAAAAAACACGAAGATTCAAATGACTGCTACAGAGAGTGGGTTGTAGAAGTTAACATTCTAATGCCGCTGTAACAATCACTACTGGACTGGTACTTTCTCGGGAAGTTCAGTAGCAACATAATTGCTACTTGGCTAACTGAATCGGTAACGTTCATGTAAGCACTCATTCCAGAGTGTTTGCTCCATAGGTCTACTCTCAGGTGCTCCTGCTTGCTGGATCCATACCATAGACTAGAAAAATAAGTAAGTTCAAACTTTACGTGCATGCTCCCTCGTAGGCTATTCATTGCTATTCAACGTGCCACTATTTAGTCATGTTTTGAACAGCCAGAGTGTACTGTTGACTCTAATATGTGCAAAACAACTTGATTTTGTATCAAGTAAAATCATGCTTTGATTCGTATTTGTATAGTATTAACGAATAAGGTATAACCTGGTTGCAAATATGACTAAACCCTTTAGTTTGGTAGAAAAACGCAAGAGTTTCTTATGGAAACCATGCCCCCAGACCCCCCCTAGTAGAGACTTAGCCCCACTAAACATAGATCTCTGGTGACGCCCCTGCCCTGAAGCCACACAGAAATGAAGACGACACACCACTTACCCATTCGACCACCACAACAAGATACCTCCATCAAATCACCAATTTCTGCGTAAGGTAACAGTTATGAATGTCGTTTTGGGAGAAAAAAAAAAATCAGTCGGAAGGGGCCCATGCATGTTTTTGCCTGGGGCCCCCACAGACACTAGTATCGCCTCTGGCTATACCAAAGATGGCTGTAAGTAGGCAAAATTAATATGGCTAGCTTGCTACACAAATTAAATGATTCAATCCGACCACAAAACGGATCCACGACAACTGGCTAGCTAAGAAGGCGCCCAGAAGTCGTAATGTTCTGCTATATAGAATTGCGTCATTCATGACATCCAATAATCTGACGAGAGTAATGGGGAAGCATTTTCACATTCGGTTTTACAAAAGGACATGCAAGTGTCATTTCTTCTGGTGCTACCTCTAAAACCTCCAGAGAACAGAAAAAGCTAGATACTTTAAGAAAAAGATAATGTGAATTTTCTTGTGCAGGACCTTTAATAGGTACTTGGCAGTTTTACGTACACATGCACATCTGCCTCATTCAAATATTGATGTAATAATGAAGTCTGTCAACCAGCATTGAGAGACTTGTTTTGATTTTACTTGAAATTCTCCATTGCCACTGTCCTGTCACCTCCTCTGTATTCTGTACTCTACACGATTGTATTCACCTGCTCTGTATTCTGTACTCTACACGATTGTATTCACCTGCTCTGTATTCTGTACTCTACACGATTGTATTCACCTGCTCTGTATTCTGCACTCTACACGATTGTATTCACCTGCTCTGTATTCTCTCCTTCCAGGGGCCTTGAAGCCTCGCAGTGTCCACAGCTCCCCTCCCTCTCTGGGGGGCCCGAGCTCTTCAGACATGCCGTCCAGCTCCAAGCAGGACGAGCCGCTGTATGGAGCCACCCCCTCGGACCTGTTCACCATTACCGGCCTCAACGGGATCGTACCCATGGCCAAGACACGCAGAGTCCCTGCCATGGGGTGAGCCCTCTGGGTTTTGGCCGGTATTTTAGGAATTCATTGCATCCCAGTTCTCTGTAAATGGGATAGTACAGTTTTAATAGCTTGAGTTACTTTAATCAGCAAAGTGCTAAAGAATAGCTTCTGTGAATCTATGCTGAAGGCTTTCTTCCTGTCTGAGACCGGAAATTCAATCTGACTGATCTCCCGCTACACGAGTGGTGTTTTAGGAAAGCTGCCGTTAATTCATTAAATGTTAAGCGGGCCGCAGAAACCAGACTGCGAATGGCTCGTGTGAAGAGCGGCTGCTGCTGTGGGTTGGTTATTCTCCCGGAGACGTAGAGGTCGAGTGAATTGTAGTGATGGACTGTGAGCTGATGCGCTCTGCTGCTGCTGTCCCCGCAGGGCCGCCCTGCTGACTGACGGCTCTCTGGACTGTGACCCTGAGGGGGCCAGCGAGCTCTGCGAGTCCCTGCTGGCTCTCACTGAGGGGACCTCCTCAAGGCCTGACGAAGGTGAGCACTTCAGCTCCCCACTGCCTACCTTGTGCACGTCCCCATTTTACTGCGTTAACTGACCAAGCTTCTAATCTTGCTTTTAACAGAGGGCTTCCTTTGTCAAGTAATTAGGCCAGCCAGTGTAATATTATTATTGTAATGGACTTTGATTACATCCAAATCCATAATGTTACTTTTTGCATATATATACAGTGGTGTTAAAAAAAATAGCAGTACAACGTCAGTAACCTGATGAACCACTGTTATTAGTAGTAGTGATATTTCTGCATGGCAAATAATTTACTTGTAGATGTAGTAGTGTAATAGAAAAACAACAGACCCAACTGTCATGACATGCACGCTGCTTGTTCTGAGTAATTGACTCATTCATTGAAAGGGGCGTGTTCAAAATAATAGCAGTGTGGAGTTTAATTAGATAATTCATTCATTCTGTGAAAAAACAGGTGTCATTAATTGTACTTTATTAAGGAAGAAGGGAAGCAAATGTTTCACACATTGTTATAAAATATATTTCCTTCTGAATTGCTAAGTAAAATGGGCCGTTCCAAACATTGTTCGGAGGAACAACGTAATTTGATTAAAAAGATGATTGGAGAGGGGAAAACGTATAAAGAAGTGCAGCAAATTATAGGATGCTCAGCTAAAATGATCTCAAATGCTTTAAAATGGCAACAAAAACCCAAAACACGCGGAAGAAAACGAGCAACTACTGTTAAAACGGATCGAATAATAGTCAGAATGGCAAAGATTCAGCCAATTATCACCTCCAGAAAGATCAAAGATGATCTAAAATTACCCGTAAGTGCTGTTAGTCAGAAGACGTTTGATCGAAGCTAAGCTATCAGCAAGAAGCCCCCGTAAAGCAGCATTGTTGAAAAAACGGCATGTGCAGAATCGGTTAAAATTTGCCAAGGAACACATCGATTGGCCCAAAGAGAAATGGCGTAACATTCTGTGGACTGATGAGAGGAAAATTGTTCTTTTCGGGTCTAGTGGTCGTCGACAGTACGCCAGACGACCCCCGGGTACTGAATTCAAGCCACAGTACACTGTGAAGATAGTGAAGCATGGTGGCGCAAAAATCATGGTATGGGGATGTTTTTCATACTGCGGTGTTGGGCCTATTTATTGTATACCAGGGATCATGGATCAGTTTGAATACATCAAAATAATGCCGAAGAGGAAATGCCCCTGAAATGGGTGTTTCAACAAGAAAACGACCCCAAACACACGAGTAAGCGAGCAACATCTTGGTTCCAGACAAAAAGAATTGAGGTAATGGAGTGGCCAGCTCAATCCCCTGACCTCAACCCCATTGAAAACTTGTGGGGGTGACATTAAAAATGCAGTTTCTGAAGCAAAACCCAAAAATTCACAGGAACTGTGGAATGTAGTTCGTTCATCCTGGGCTGAAATAAATGTTTCTAGGTGCCAGAAGTTGGTTGACTCGATGCAACGCAGATGCGCAGCAGTTATCAAAAACAATGGTTATGCAACTAAATATTAGTTCAGTAATTTAAAGTGAAGTTAAATCTTGAAAAATGTCTTCAGTTTATACAGTAAGTGTTTGAGTTTGAAGAGAAAAATATCGACACTGCTATTTTTTTGAACAGATTGATATTTCTTTGCTTCCTGTAAGAGAATAATGCGGACTTGATAAAATTTGTTAATGCTTTGATTTGGAATTGAATGTGTAATGTTTCCACTACATTTGAAATATGGAACTAAAAGCTATTAAAAAATATTTGCACTTTATTTACTTTTTTTAACGCACTGCTATTTTTTTGAACACCACTGTATACAGCGAGCACCATAATTAATTGGACAGTGACACATTTTTTTGTTATTTTGGTTCTGTACTATAGAGTTTGAAAGGATCCAATGAGAATGAGATTTAAGTGCAAACTGTCAGCTTTAATTTGAGGGTATTTTCATCCATATCGGATGAACTGTTTAGAAATTATACAACCTTTTATACATAGTCCCCCCCCCCCCCATTTTCAGGCATCAAAAATATTGGACAGTTTAACATAATGTAGAATAAAGTAATCATTTTTAATATTTGGTCGCATATCCTTTGCACTTGAAACCCTTCAAGTTATCCATCCATATCTAATACATATCTGGCAGCAGAGTGATGGTTTAAGGCTTGTTTGATATGTCAGACTCTTGATGACTTGGATCCATTTGGCCAACCATGTGTTCCATACTGTTCCAGTGTAATTTACAGGTAAATCTAGTCCCACTCCCCAATTCCCATAGAGATCCTTTAAAATGCAGAGAAGAAGTTAGGTAGTATTGCTTGTAGGAGTACCAGAAAATAAGATATCAAGGGTATTTTGATATTGTTGCGTCACAGACATCAGGAAGTCATGGCATGCCAAGGATATGCGACCAAATATTAAAAATGATTACTTAATGTAGAATAATGTTAAACTGTCCAATATTTTTGATGCCCGAAAATGGGGAGGACTATGTACAAAAGGTGCTATAATTTCTAAACGGTTAATCTGATATGGATGAAAATACCCTCAAATTAAAGCTTGACAGTCTGCACATCAACCTGATTGTATCCTTTCAAACTCAGTGCAGTACAGAATCAAAATAACAAAAAATGTGTCACTGTCCAACGAATTATGCTGCTCACTGTATATCTTAGTTATTCTCCATAAAACGTTCCAAAAGTCATCTGTGTTGAGAACCTTTTCATTTTGGTGGACTGTTGGTGTGATATGACACTGGTATGCATTGGCTGGTGGGGTGTGAGAGATGTGAGCGGTATCCAGGGAAGTTGATGTCCTGATTGTGTGGTGTGCTGTTGGTGCGGTGTGACTGTGGTATGGTATGGTGGTGTGTACGGTATCCAGCGATTGATGGTGTCATTGTGTGGTTCGGTCTCCACAGGGCTGCTGTCCCAGAAGCAGGTGCTCCATCTCCTGCCCGGGATGAGCAGCGACAGCGAGCTGGATTGCGACACGGAGAACGAGGACGAGGCCGTGGCCCTGGAGGCGGGAGACTGCCGATACGACACTCGGGCGCTGCCCTGTCCAGGTCCGTACCCACCGGGGCTATGCTGGCTGCACTCTTAGCTCTGCTCATTGAATAATGCATGTGTGCCTCTGACGGGCATCCTTTCAGAGGACAGTTTGACATTGTACACCAAGGCTCTTTGGCTGTTACTTCCTGGGGTTCAGATGCTTGTTTAAAAATGACGCATATGCACCAAACATTAATGCATTAATGCAACGTAATGCATGAATATGCAGTATACAGTCTAGACAAAGTTAATGCCTTAATGCTGCAGTATGCAGTTTTCACCTAATGCAACAGATGCAAACAGCTTGTATCTTCCTGAAGTTGCAAGGAAGGATGACAGTACACGGATTTTAGAAAATGGCAATATCACTTGCTACATGCATTTCTACAGTACATTGCATCGCTTTGTATTGAAACAGATGGGTTTGCTTACTATATTGTTAGTACAATAATACGCCCATTAGAAAAACATAAAAAGGGGTAAATATTGCGATTTTATTATTTTTTTTTCTTGTGTGGCATGACTGAATTCTAGCTAATACTTGCAATTTCATATAATCCTAACCTAAATTGATCCATTCTGTTAATATAGCCTAGACTTAAAGGGTAATTCTACCCAAAAACATTAACCTTATTTAACAGATCAAGGCGCAACTAATTAAGTCTCTCTTTGTGGCTGGCCAAAAAAAAATTCTGTACTGAGATATTTCAATATAAACTTGAAATTTTGGTAGAGGTATATGTCATTTTGACGTATACATCTACCACTTCCTCATTTTTGAAAGACTACGGTGGCATCAAGTGGGCGTATAAATTACATAGGCGGAGCCAGCGAGGGAAGAAATGCTGCGTCTGTCACTGTTCTGAGTAGGGACGCATGGTAGATCAAGCGAACTATCATTGCTATTTTATTATAATGTCAGAATTTTATTGATAGGCTACGTTATTTCCTAAAGATGTTTTGGCAAACTAAACCAAACAGGACTCGAATGCTCTCGGTTACTGAGTGGAGTGGCCTCTGGTATTCCCTGACATCTTCCTCTGCCTTATTGAATCACCCCGTAAGGAACCATGTCAACTAATGTTGCATTATGATCCATGACCATGAAAAGTAGACTAACATTATCGAGCTGTCCATGATTGAACGGTTTCGCTTTGAACATTCGATTACAGAAGCAACTAATTTGTCATTTTCTGGGCTAGTGTCGTTAGCTGTTGTTAGCTACGGGTTTCTTGGCATAAAACAAACCAGTTTTTAAATCTGTTTGCCATGCAGTAGGCTTTAGTAACTAACCCTGCATTCGTTTATGGCAGCAGGTCAGATATCGGAGGTGGTAAAGGCGTCGTTTCCGTGTCATTACTGACATCGGTGCATTTGAGTTGCACAACTGGGAAAGTTTTAGCTTTGCTAGCAAACATAACAACTACAACAATGTTGTTTTAATTGTATGTTTATCATTCTGTATGAGCATGTTGGCTGATACAAAAGCATTTTGTACTGAAAAACGGGAGGTTGGGGTTGATTTCCAATGTGGAACTCCGAGTTGGTAGGGCGTTTTATTAGGCCACTCATTTCTCACCCCGGTCTTTTAATGGGGAAAAAAGTAGGCTAAGTGTTACACTTCTGCCTAGGCTAGCTCATGTTTTCACGATACCAAACGTAGATGAATGAAGGGCTGTGTTTTCCTAAATTGATTGCCGTATTTCCCCTGTTTTTCTGGAGACTGAGCTAATGACAGTCGTATTTTTTTCAGTAGAACTGTTACATTAGTGGCTAGCTTGCCAGCGAGTGGCCTCTTCTCGAGAGACGCTGCAGGACTTGCTGAGCAATCTCACGGGGCTGGCAGCATGGCCACTAGTGGATCGGAGCAAAGGGGTTGGTGTTGGAGAATGGTATTTCACTGGCAACATTGCTGCCAATCTTTTTGCCGTTTTCTTACAAGATTTTTTTTTACAGTGCAGAGTATTGATAATCATAATTAGGATAGAGCCTAGCCTACTATTTACTGTTTTGTAGCCTGCTGTCTACATCTTTTCAAATGAATTTCACTTTCCGTTCATAGTAAGTTACAAGTAAATGATTCTCCTTTTAACATTCATTTGCAGCTACATTTCAGAGTAAATATGTTGAAATAACCCTCCCCGGGATTAGAGTTTAGTATTTTACTCCCAAAAAGGTGATTCATTTCACAATCTTTGACAAGTTGGCTAGATTCCACTGGTGCTGAAACATTTATGTGAGGCACGGTAGCCTACAATATAAAGCCAATTCAGGCAAAATATTAGTGTCCACATCAGCATCGCATAACTGCATTTATGGTCGTTGTTCTCATTAGACCGGTGTAAGAAAAAGAACGGAATACAGTACCCCTGGGACCACAGTGTAGTATGACGGTCATAAATAAATACCGGAATCAGTCGAACATAAAAAAGAAGACTAACAATAAATGCAATTTATGTATTTTTTCCAGCTTGGGGAATTTATATTAAATTCTAATTGGACAGCATATGATCCATGAAAATGGTTGATTGGCTTTTGAATAGGTTATGATCATGAATGCATTGCTTGGGAAAGTCCTGAAGTTAGCAACTTGCCATAAGCTGAGTTACGATTTGTGCCGTAAACCTGCTCTGAGCGGGTGGGGGGGCGTACAGGCGCTGAATTGCAGCTGCGCTAATCACTCTGGACTGACACACCCCCAATAGCGCTTCTCCTCCCATTTCGGCACACGGCGAGTCACCAAATTACCATACGGGCTCATGTGCATGAAAATCCACAATGAAATTGCCACTTCACCAGTGCGAATTCACGAGCCGTCACACTGGCCAATAGACTGTCGGTGATCACAATTTTTAAAAAATTTTTTATATCTCGATGATCAATGGGCCAAGAGTATGTCTGTGGACGGCCAATATTTGGCCTCCACCCGCCTTTTAGCCACCAGTGTTCGGGGCATCTCTGTAAAGCTCGAGCATGTTTCTGAGCAATGCCTTCTCTGTTCTTCAGGAGACCAGCTAAGCTCTGACGATTTGAGCTTCACAGCAGGGGAAGCGACCGAGAGGTGATCCTCTTCCTGGTGCAGCACTTCCGCCGCTCTACGGATTACACGAAGTTCGTCTCTGAAATTCACCTGCTCTCGTGGTTGTAGTCCCTGCATGCAGTTCCTCGTTTTAGTCTCGCAAATCTGTGGGGCAAATGCTATGATTCCATTCAGCAAATGTCATGAATGTTGACTGATAAAAAAAATATATGGTCACGTAACCTTTTTGTTTGTTCGTTGTATATAAATGTAAATTGGAGAGCTATAAGATGGTTTAGGAGAAATTGGAATACAAGGTATTTGGGAGAGAATTTAGTCATTAGGCTGCTGCAGCAGCATTTATGTTACACTATCCAGTTGCTGAAATGGAAAAAAACCAGGACTTTCAGTGGTGATGGGAGAGTATAGCTTCATGAACCCCATAATGGATGGTGTTATCCCATTCCCTAGATCACATTTCTTTAAGCCATAAGCCAATGAAGACATTGCTCTCAATAGACTGTGTGGTTGGTTAAAATCTGTGAGTTACCGATCACTCCAACCATTTTGGGGTTGATGAATGTTTATTCTCCCATTGCTTCTAAAAAGATGGTAGGTTATTGCACTGTAAGGGGTGCTAGTCATCTTGGGAGCAAATGGTTAAGTGTGTGTGATTTTCAATATGAAAGCGCTTATGTAGTAATTTCAAGCATAAAAAAATTAAAAAAGTCAACGACTGGTTAGATTTTATGTAATTTGTATATGCAGTTATGTATACAGAGGCTTCATAGTGTTGCAGTACCTCAGCGTAAATATAAAGTGCAGTGATCTGTCTTATTTTTATTTTTTGGCCATTTCCTTAGAGCTGTGTACCCAATGGATTTGTTTTGAAGTTGTATCTGAGAGAAGCTTATTGTCCCTCCCTTCTCTGACTACTGTTAGGATTTTTGCAATGATTGAATGTGGCCAAATGAAGGGTTGGAAAGGGCAACACAGTGAAGTTCTAAAATGCACACAGATCTTGCAGTTTTCAGTAATGGGGTCTGAAAATGCTGGTCATTAAGTGCTTTCCAGTAGCTCTTTGAATTGTCTCTTTGGTTCCCCCTTGGTTCTTTTGAAAGTGTCTATTTTATATGAGAGGTCTGTGCTAAGTATATTGTCGCCCATTGTAAAATGGCACAGGTAGACGGGCAAGCGATCACACGTTAGCCTGTCGTTACATCTTCTTTACCCCCTTAAACTGTGTTGTCCTGTTGAAGAGAACACGAAACATGCTGCTGTGAAGGAAGACTTGTACTACTAGAATGTCTGTCTGGTCGACTGCCTGTGTGAAAGACCCGGGTTTGATTCCTGTCTGAATATGTCTGTTTTGTATTTAGAATTTATTTTTTATTTTTTATCCCCACCCCCCAAACTTAATTTATTGAACTAAGGAGCGCTGTTTCTGTAGTCTTTTTGACATGCAGTATTTAAACTTAGTGTTTGGCCTTGGACGGCGTCTCCCCAGATGGCACGGGACTGGATAAGTGCACCGTTGGCTTTCATTCTGACTTTAATGAAAAAGGCAAAGCAGATTGTGTGCTTTTCCATGATGCCTGTGACTGAGAGCGCTCTCTGGTACTCACGCTTTGTAATTTCCTAGTTGTCTGGGACTCTACTAATAAAGGCTTTTTTTTTGTTTTTGTGTAAGTGGATTTTGTTGGACAAAGTTTACATATGGCTGGGACCATTCTTGTCCATTCCTCTGCTGTGGCTACAGTAATTCCACTCCTGGCAGGTCCCTGTAATTACACCCTTTCTGTTCGCCATCATTCATTGAAATTACACTTTGTTTCTGCAGTTTTTATTCTTAACAACAGACCATGTGTACCATTCATCACCTTGACTACTAACCTTTGGGCATCTCCCCTTTTATAGGACTCAGACGGTGCTTTTTTTGAAAATCGAGTTGGAATCCAGACATTTCATTTTCATTGGTTGGATTTTATATTCATTTTTATAATTTTTATGTGTTGATATTGCCCGTTAGGCTTTGGTGCTAATACTGGCGTGTCTTTTGTTTGCGAGCAGCGTCGTTTAACTTTTTTACAACATTAGTTTTAATTGAGGAGATTTAATAATAAAGTTGTGAATTATATTACAGAATTACCAAATGTGCTTCAGTCCTTTAAATGTCTTGTAGGGAGATATCTGTATTACATCTGGTCAAGTGTGCAGTGGTGATGATGTGAATGCATAAATGATCGAATGTGAGTATACTGTAAATGCATGTCTTGATTCAACCATCAGCTGGAAAACACTTAAATGCCATGACAACGCTTATACTACACCTGAGCGCATGCTCCTCCCTCCTTGTTTCCTGCAGGCTTATACTATGTACACCTGCATGGCTGCTCTCTGGACTGGTATAGGCAGAGGCGAGGGGGCGGCTCAGTTCATGGGACCTTCATTTCGGTGCCCATGGAATAATGTGTCCCTGGTCTTACACGTCCATCCTTAAGTATTTCTCTTAAGTTGTGTGTGATTTTACTTTTCTTTATTTTTGCAAAAGTATGCTTTTACTACCAAGTGCTGAGCTTAAGGTGTTACCCGCTGCTCCATATTAAGACATGGGAGAGTTCTAGTGAAGATGGTGTGACTGCTGCTGACGAGGTCCTCCACAGGAGCCTTGAGCCGTACTGGCTCTGGTACACTGGGTCCAACTGTGTGGTCTCTAATAGACACTGACTGAATAGTCTGTTCACCCCCCCTTGTTGGCTTATGTCTGTGAAAGATCTGTGTTTAACTGTCGTGTTTTTTTCAAAATTCTGGTTGTCCAGATTTTTTTTTTTTGTTTATTGGCTGTGCACATTTTTTGTTAATTAACAGTAATGAACAAATAAAAGATTTTAACGTTCTTGCGAGACTTGTTTTAACTGGCCACTCTGGATCGCGCATTACCCACTCTGGATCGCGCATTACCCATTCATTAAGTGGGTAGTAGGCGTGTGTGTATAGCTGTGTGGTGCCATAATTATTTTTGGACCTCACATATAGTACATACAGTTGTGTTCAAATAAATAGCAGTGTGTTAAAAGTGAATAAAGTGCAAATATTTTTTAATAGCTTTTAGTTCCATATTTCAAAAGTAGTGGAAACATTACACATTCAATTCCCAATCAAAGCATTAACAAATTTGATCAAGTCTGCGTTATTCTTTTACAGGAAGCAAAGAAAAGGAATATTAATCTGTTCAAAAAAATAGTGTTGACATTTTTCAAGATTTAACTTCACTTTAAATTACTGAACTAATATTTAGTTGCATAACCATTGTTTTTGATAACTGCTGCGCATCTGCGTTGCATCGAGTCAACCAACTTCTGGCACCTAGAAACAGGTATTTCAACCCAGGATGAACGAACTACATTCCACAGTTCCTGTGAAATTTTGGGTTTTGCTTCTGAAACTGCATTTTTGATGTCTCCCCACAAGTTTTCAATGGGGTTGAGGTCGGGATTGAGCTGGCCACTCGATTACCTCAATCCTTTTGTTTGGAACCAAGATGTTGCTCGCTTACTCGTGTGTTTGGGGTCGTTGTCTTGTTGAAACACCCATTTCAGCGGCATTTCCTCTTCGGCATACGGCCACATAATCTCCAAGTATTTCGAAGTATTCAAACTGATCCATGATCCCTGGTATATGATAAATAGGCCCAACACCGTAGTATGAAAAACATCCCCATACCATGATTTTTGCGCCACCATGCTTCACTGTCTTCAGTGTACTGTGGCTTGAATTCAGTACCCGGGGGTCGTCTGACGTACTGTCGACGACCACTAGACCCGAAAAGAACAATTTTACTCTAATCAGTCCACAGAATGTTACGCCATTTATCTTTGGGCCAATCGATGTGTTCCTTGGCAAATTTTAACCGATTCTGCACATGCCGTTTTTTCAACAAACGGGGGCTTCTTGCTGATAGCTTCGATCAAACGTCTTCTGACTAACAGCACTTACAGGTAATCATCTTTGATCTTTCTGGAAGTGATGATTGGCTGAATCTTTGCCATTCTGACTATTCTTCGATCCGTTTTAACAGTAGTTGCTCGTTTTCTTCTGCGTGTTTCGGGTTTTTGTTGCCATTTTAAAGCATTTGAGATCATTTTAGCTAAGCATCCTATAATTTGCTGCACTTTAAAATGTTGATTGGAGAGGGGAAAATGTATAATCAAATTACGTTGTTCCTCCGAACAATGTTTGGAACGGCCCATTTTACTAAGCAATTCAGAAGGAAATATATTTTATAACAATGTGTGAAACATTTGCTTCCCTTCTTCCTTAATAAAGGACAATTAATGACACCTGTTTTTCACAGAATGAATTCTCTAAACTCCACACTGCTATTATTTTGAACACGCCCCTTTCAATGAATGAGTCAATTACTCAGAACAAACAGCGTGCATGTCATGACAGTTGGGTCTGTTGTTTTTCTATTACACTACTACATCTACAAGTAAATTATTTGCCATGCAGAAATATCACTACTACTAATAAGTGGTTCATCAGGTTACTGATAGGAAACTTTGTCAGGAGAAACAACCCTTAAAGCGATCAATCCATATCTACTGCATATCTGGCCGCAGAGTGATGGCTTGAGGCTTGTTCGATACCTCAGACCCTTGATGACACCGCCATTTTACCAACCATGTATTCCATACTGTTCCAGCATGATTTACAGCTAAATCTAGTCCCACCCCCCAATTCCCATAGAGATCCATTCAAATGCAGAGACGTTATAGTATCGCTTGTAAGAGTACCAGAAAATAAGATATCAAGAGTCTTGATGTTGTTGGGTTAGACGTCAGGAAGTCATGGCATGCAAAGGATATGCGACCAAATATTAATTATTACTTGATTCTATATATAAATGCAGGGGTGCCAATAATTGTGGCACACATGGTTTTGTTAAAAATATTTCTTGATAAGGGATTTTTTCTCATAATAAATTTACTTCAATTAAAGGTTGGATTTTTCAAATTTTTTTAGTGTAAGATTAAGCTAATTCACCAAACGGTGAATTTGGTTTATAACCCTTTTTACTCATCTTTACCAGGGGTGCCAATAATAGTGGAGGGCACTGTCTATGTTCTCACTTTCACATACATGTATTCTCACTCGTATATATTTTCACTCTCACATACATATATACACTCACATACCTATATACGCTCTCACATACAGTTGTGTTAAAAAAAAAATAGCAGTACAATATCAGTAACCTGATGAACCACTGTTAGTAGTATTGATATTTCTGCATGGGAAATAATTTACTTGATGTAGTAGTGTAATAGAAAAACAACAGACCCAACTGTCATGACATGCACGCTGCTTGTTCTGAGTAATTGGCTCATTCATTGAAAGGGTCGTGTTCAAAATAATAGCAGTGTGGAGTTTAATTAGAGAATTCATTCATTCTGTGAAAAAACAGGTGTCATTAATTGTCCTTTATTAAGGAAGAAGGGAAGCAAATGTATAACACATTGTTATAAAATATATTTCCTTCTGAATTGCTAAGTAAAATGTTCCAAACATTGTTCGGAGGAACAACGTAATTTGATTAAAAAGTTGATTGGAGTGGGGAAAACGTATAAAGAAGTGCAGCAAATTATAGGCTGCTCAGCTAAAATGATCTCAAATGCTTTAAAATGGCAACAAAAACCTGAAAAACTACTGTTAAAACGGATCGAAGAATAGTCAGAATGGCAAAGATTCAGCCAATCATCACCTCCAGAAAGATCAAAGATGATCTAAAATTATGTGTAAGTGCTGTTACAGTCAGAAGACGTTTGATCGAAGCTAAGCTATCAGCAAGAAGTCCCCGTAAAGCACCATTGTTGAAAAAAACGGCATGTGCAGAATCGGTTAAAGAAGAAATGGCGTAACATTCTGTGGACTGATGAGTAAAATTGCTATTTTCGGGTCTAGTGGTCGTCGACAGTACGTCAGACGACCCCCGGGTACTGAATTCAAGCCACAGTACACTGTGAAGACAGTGAAGCATGGTGGCGCAAAAATGGGGATGTTTTTCATACTACGGTGTTGGGCCTATTTATCGTATACCAGGGATCATGGATCAGTTTGAATACATCAAAATAATTGAAGAGATTATGTTGCCGTATGCCGAAGAGGAAATGCCCCTGAAATGGGTGTTTCAACAAGACAACGACCCCAAACACACGAGTAAGCGAGCAACATCTTGGTTCCAGCCAAAAAGGATTGAGGTAATGGACTGGCCAGCTCAATCCCCCGACCTCAACCCCATTGAAAACTTGTGGGGTGACATTAAAAATGCAGTTTCTGAAGCAAAACCCAAAAATTCACAGGAACTGTGGAATGTAGTTCGTTCATCCTGGGTTGAAATATCTGTTTCTAGGTGCCAGAAGTTGGTTGACTCGATGCAACGCAGATGCGCAACAGTTATCAAAAACAATGGTTATGCAACTAAATATTAGTTCAGTAATTTAAAGTGAAGTTAAATCTTGAAAAATTTCTTCAGTTTATACAGTAAGTATTTGAGTTTGAAGAGAAAAATGTCGACTGCTATTTTTTTGAACAGATTAATATTCCTTTTCTTTGCTTCCTGTAAAAGAATAACGCAGACTTGATCAAATTTGTTAATGCTTTGATTTGGAATTGAATGTGTAATGTTTCCACTACATTTGAAATATGGAACTAAAAGCTATTAAAAAATATTTGCACTATATATATATTTTTTAACGCACTGCTATTTATTTGAACACAACTGTACATATTCTCAATTTCACATACACATCACTTTCACATACATATATTCTCACTATATATTTCCCTTACCTCAAAGATCAGGTAAAATAACGTAACCCCATGATTTAAATTGAATAAATACTCGTAGCCATTAATGTGCTAACTATTATTGTGTTGTTCTGTGGAACAAAATACATGGTCCTATGTCCTATAACTGTAGTTTGGTCTAGTTGACGTAAGACTAATTAAATTAAGTTCCTTGGATTGACAGTGATTTCCTGTTAGATTGAGTTCAATATAAATCAAGTCAGATATACTTCACAGTAACTTTGAGAGATGCATAAATGTGGTATGATAATGATTTTTAATGATTTAATTGCCACTCCTATATGAAATATTGGCTAGCCTACATAACAAGCTCCCCTTTGTGTCTTCACATTGTGTCTATATTTATACTTTTTCATTCTTTACCTCAGATAGCCTCTAAACAAAAATCTCATGAAGCCATAGCCCATGTGAAACTGTTAGATTATGTGATTTTGAAAAGCAAACATCACTTAGAAGACAGCCGTTGTACCCTTGAGCAAGGTGATTAACCTGAAACGTTTCAGTAAATACCTAGCTGTATAAGGGTGTCTGCTAAAAGCCTGTCATGTAATGTATGTTTGTTTATTTCGCCAGGAAAGCCAGTGTATTTGCCTTTAGGGATTTGAAGTCAACTTTACTGGGAGGGGGAGTGCCCTCTTGTCTTGTGTTTTATGACATCATAGAAAATGGAACCCTTTGGGTCTTATTCTTTTCTACGGTCTATGTTCTTATCCCGTATTCAATACCAATCAGTCTAGAGACATTTCAAAGTCTTATCATAAGATGGCAAATGTACAACTTTGAATAATGTTGTAATGAAGGAGCCTTTCCACAAAGCCTCCACATTTATTGGTGTGCAGGCTTGTCATAACATCTTGATCAAGAACTTGAGAGCTCATTCTTCTTTTGAATGAGAATGCAAATGTATTAAATGATTAGTGGAGTTATGCTTGTTGACATAATTAAACATGTTTATAGCACTACATAATTTTTCAACAGAAAAAATATTCTAGTACTCATTTACACTTGTATTAAAGTGGCACAACTATATACATAAAGAAATATCAACTGAACATTGGATGTAATCTGTATGAGGGTGGACAACAGGGCTGCAATATTGCAGTATAAAAATTGAATTTGATACAACATTCTAATGTAATGTTTCTGTTTGAATGTTAGCAGTTTTGCAATGTCCTCTAATCATAGTACTGTATCAAAATAAAGAATTGAGAATGAAAGTGTTCAGGCATGTTCACGGGTGGCTGTGTTGCGGTGGCTCACGGGGCTGTCGTATCTAAGGACATGTGAACGATGGGAGAGAGCACAGGTGGGGGCTGTGTCAGAGTGACACATATACACCCAAGACAATGGATTCCATGAATTTAATTTAATCTACTATCACACATCTGTGAATGTGTACATATTTTGATTGACACCATTTTCTCTCAATGCTTTTTATGTACTAACACACAATATATATATATAAACACATACAATATACAACAGAATTGAGTACACCCCTGTGCAATATCACTTAGGTTAAACCATTTTTTCAATGCTTTTTATGTACTAACACACAATGTTCTGTGTATATAAATATATACCAGTTGAAGTCGGAAGTTTACATACACTTAGGTTGAAGTCATTAAAACTCATTTTTAACCTCCACAGATTTCATGTTTGCAAACTATAGTGTTGGCAAGTAAGTTAGGACATCTACTTTGTGCATGACAAGTAATTTTTTCAACAATTGTTTACATGTCTGCATTTGAGATTAGATGACTTAGAGCCATTTAGCCAACCATGTGTTTCCATACTGTTCCAGTGTAATTTACAGCTAAATCTAGTCCTACCCTCCAATTCCCATAGAGATCCATTCAAATGCAAAGACGTTATAGCATCGCTAGGAAGAGTACCAGAAAATAAGATATCAAGAGTCTTTTGGGTCACAGACATCAAGAAGTCATGGCATGCAAAGGATATGCAACCAAATATTATCAACTAACTTGTGTAACTTTCTAACTTGTGTGTCAGTGATCACAGGTGTATTCACTTTTGTTGCATTGAGTTTCTACTTTGAGGCCTGTATTTTCACTATAGTTTTTCTAAAGTATTTGTTTTTGATTGTTCATAAGAGGAAACACTCTACTTATCAACTTAGAAATAATGCAATTATTGAGAGGTGATACAATTTTGAATCATTTGACATTTAAGTGATATTGCACAGGGGTGTACTCACTTCTGTTGTATACTGTGTATATATATATATATATATACACACAAAACATTGTGTGTTAGTACATAAAAAGCATTGAGAGAAAATGGTGTCAATCAAAATATGTACACATTCACAGATGTGTGATAGTAGATTAAATTAAATTCATGGAATCCATTGTCTTGTGTGTATATGTGTCACTCTGACACAGCCCCCACCTGTGCTCTCTCCCATCGTTCACATGTCCTTAGATACGACAGCCCCGTGAGCCACCGCAACACAGCCACCCGTGAACATGCCTGAACACTTTCATTCTCAATTCTTTATTTTGATACAGTACCAAGATTAGAGGTCACTGCAAAACTGCAAAAAATGTTTGGGGAAAAAAATGAGAAATATGAGAACATTCAGACAGAAAAATTACATTAGAATGTTGTATCAACTTAAAACTTATCAACTTTTTAAACTGCAACAAATGTTGCCATAAATGTTGCCATATTGCAGCCCTGATCTTCATCCTCATACATCCAATGTTCAGTTCATTTTTATTTATGTACATGTATATACTTGTGCCACTTTAGTACAACTGTACATGAGTACTAGAATATTTTTTCTGTTGAAAAATGATGAAGTGCTGTAAACATTTTTAATTATGTCAACAAGCATAACTCCACTAATCATTTAATACATTTGCATTTTCACTCAAAATAAGAATGAGCTCAAGTTCTTGATCAAGATTTTATGACAAGCCTGAACACCAGTTTGTAGAGGCTTTGTAGCAAGGCTCCTTCATTACAACATTATTCAAAGTTGTACATTTAACATCTCACGATAAGGATGTGTGCTGCAGGATGTGCAGGATGTGTGGAGGATGTGCGCAGGATGTGTGCAGGATGTGCTGCAGTGGGGACAGAGGGAGCAGGAGCAGGTGATGTGGCTGGTCCAGCTTCAGGGACGGTTACACTGTTGGTGGGCTGAGCCAAATAAATAGAAAAAATATCCATTACAATCAATAAAAACTACCTCCACATATAGATTATGTCCATCAGTCGGCTATGTTAACATTGCCTTCACAGAGTGGAATCCACAGACACAGTTCTGGGATCCCCCAGACAGAGATGTTTGTCCCTTCAGCTGGACACTATTCTATCTGTAAGAAGTCAAAATTGGGCCATTATGTATTGGCACGCCAAACATATTTTTTCACTTATTTAACTGCACATATTAATTACATACAATTTCCTATCTACGGGAGTCCATTTTTATTTATTTATTATTTTTGACCATTTTGGCTCTTTTTGGACATAAGGCTATAGTCTTTTCTCTTTTTATCATTTTCCACTAAAACACATTTTTAATCATAAAAGACGGAAAAACACATTTTTCACTTATTTCACAACATGCATGAAGAAAAGAGAGTTTCCTCTATCGGAATCAAAAAATTTCATTTTTATTTTTTTGACTATTTTGGCTCTTTTTTGTCTTTTTGAAATTTTCCACTAAAACACATTTTTCATCAGAAATGTCAAAACACACATTATTTTTTCACTTTCTTAACTGCACATATTAATTACATACAATTTCCTATCTACGGGAGTCAAAAAATGGCATTTTTATTATTTATGAGCATTTTGGCCCTTTTTGGTCTTTAAGTTTTCCACTAAACATGTATCATCATAAAAGTCTAAAAACATGTTATTTTTCACTCATTTCACCTCACGCATGAAGAAAAGAGAGTTTCCTCTCTATTGGATTCAAAAAATGTCATTTTTATTTTGTTGACCATTTTGGCTCTTTTTGGACATAAGGCTATATAGTCTTTTGTTTTTTTAACATTTCCACTAAAATACATTTTTCATCATAAAAGTCTAAACACACATTATTTTTCACTTATTTCATCAGACATACAAAGTAAATAGTTTCCTCTAGCAGAATGAAAAAATGGCATTTTTATTTTTTTGACGATTTTGGCCCTTTTTGGACATAAAGCTATAGTCTTTTATTTTTTTAACATTTCCACTAAACATTTATCATCATAAAAGTCTAAAAACACATTATTTTTCACTTATTTCATCGCAGTTATGAAATAAATATGATTTACTGTCCATCGGAATCAAAAAATGTTTTTTTATTTTCTGACCATTTTGGAAATAAGACTATAGTCTTATGTCATTTCATGTTCCCCAAAACACATTTTTCATCATAAATGTCTAAAATATAATTATTTTTCACTTATTCCATCGCAGTTATGAAGTAAATATAATTTATTATCCATTGGAATCAAAAAATGCTATTTTTATTTTCTGACCATTTTGGAAATAAGACTATAGTCTTATGTCATTTCATTTTCCCCAAAACACATTTTTCATCAAAAATGTCTAAAATATTATTTTTCACTCATTTCATCGCAGTTATGAAGTAAATACAATTTCCTATCAATTGGAATCAAAAAATCAAAATTTTTATTTTCTGACCGTTTTGCCCCTTTTTTGGACATACAGACCCTTTCCAAAAAATTAGAATATCATGGAAAAGTTGTTTAATTTCCATAATTCCATTCAAAAAGTTAAACTTTCATAGATTATAGATTCAGGGCCCACAATTTAAACGATTTCAAGTATTTATTTGTTTATTTTTACATAATTTGGGCTTCCAGCTCATAAAACCCACGAAAACAGGAATTCAAAAAATTAGAATACTGTGAAGAAATCAGTCCAAATTTTGCAGGGCATGAATGTTTTAAACTGAGTGTCACACACTAATCATCTACTAATCACAAAGCACCTGCACAGGTTTCCCCAGGTGTCATTAAATTGCTTCAGTTTGGTTCAATTGTCTCAGTTCGGTTCAATATGGGGAAGACTGCAGACATGACAACTGGCCAGAAGACCATCATTGATACCCTCCATAGGATGGGTAAGCCACAAAAGTTCATAGCTAAGGAGGCTGGCTGTTCACAGAGTGCTGTGTCCAAGCATATCAATGGAAAGTCTAGTGGAAGGGCAAAATGTGGCAGGAGAAGATGCACCAGCAAAAGAGATGACCGTGGGCTTCCGCGGATTATCAAACAGAGAAGATTCAAGAATCTGGCAGAGATCCAGAAAGAGTGGAATGAGGCGGGAGTCACAGCTTCAAAAACCACCACATTCAGACGCATCCGGGAGATGGGCTACAATTGTCGGGTTCCTCGGGTCAAGCCACATCTGAACCTGAGCCAACGTAGGAAGCGTCTCCACTGGGCCAAGGAGAAGAAGGACTGGACTGTTGGCCAGTGGTCCAAGGTCCTCTTTTCCGATGAAAGTAAAGTGTGCCTTTCATTCGGGAATCAAGGTCCAAGGGTTTGGAGGAAGACGGGTGAGGAACAGAACCCAAGCTGCTTGAGGTCCAGTGTGAAATATCCACAGTCAGTCATGATTTGGGGTGCAATGTCCGGTGCAGGTGTTGGTAAACTCTGCTTTCTTAAATCCAAGGTCACCGCAACAGTCTACCAGGATGTTTTAGAGGACTTCATGATTCCTTCTGCTGAGGATCTGTATGGAGATGCAGATTTCATCTTCCAGCAGGACCTGGCCCCTGCCCATACCGCCAGAAGCACCAAAACCTGGTTTGATGCCCATGCCATCACAGTGCTTGACTGGCCAGCCAACTCGCCGGACCTAAACCCCATTGAGAATCTATGGGGTATTCTCAAGAGGAAAATGAGGGCCACCAGACCCAACAACAAAGAAGAGCTGACAGCAAGCATCAAGGAAATCTGGGCTTCCATAACTCCCAGGCAATGCCACAGGCCGATTGCCTCAATGCCACGTCGCATCGAGGCAGTGATTAAGGCAAAGGGATTCCCGACCAAGTATTGAAGATTGACATATCGTTTTGAAAGTACCATATTTTGATTGATTTGATGTGATCCTAATTTCTTTCTTTTTTTTCTGCAAAAACTGAGAAGTAAATGGTGATTTCTTCACAGTATTCAAATTTTTTTGAATTCCTGTTTTCGTGGGTTTTATGAGCTGGAAGCCCAAATTATGTAAAAATAAACAAATAAATACTTGAAATCGTTTAAATTGTGGGCCCTGAATCTATAATCTATGAAAGTTTAACTTTTTGAATGGAATTATGGAAATTAAACAACTTTTCCATGATATTCTAATTTTTTGGAAAGGGTCTGTAAGACTGTGGTCTTCTGTCTTTTCATTTCCCCAAAACACGTTGTTCATCATAAATGTCTAAATTCTCATTATTTTGCACTAATTTCATCGCAGTTATGAAGTAAATATAATTTCCTATCCATTGGAATCAAAAAAAGCTATTTTTATTTTCTGACCATGTTGGCCCTATTTTGGACATAAGTCTTATGTCTTTTCATGTTCCCCAAAACACATTTTTCATCATAAATGTCTAAATTCTCCTTAATTTTCACTCATTTCATCGCAGTTATGAAGTAAATATGATTTACTGTCCATCGGAATCAAAAAATGCTTTTTTTTATTTTCTGACCATTTTGGAAATAAGACTATAGTCTTATGTCATTTCATGTTCCCCAAAACACATTTTTCATCATAAATGTCTAAAATATAATTATTTTTCACTTATTCCATCGCAGTTATGAAGTAAATATAATTTATTATCCATTGGAATCAAAAAAAGCTATTTTTATTTTCTGACCATTTTGGAAATAAGACTAGTCTTATGTCATTTCATGTTCCCCAAAACACATTTGTCATCATAAATGTCTAAATTTTCATTATTTTTCACTTATTTCATCGCAGTTATGAAGTAAATATAATTTACTATCCATTGGAATCAAAAAAAGCTATTTTTATTTTCTGACCATTTTGGCCCTTTTTTGGACATAAGACTATATAAGACTATATAGTCTTATGTCTTTTCATGTTCCCCAAAAGACATTTTTCATCATAAATGACTACATTCTCCTTATTTTTCACTCATTTCATCGCAGTTATGAAGAAAATATGATTTACTGTCCATAGGAATCAAAAAATGCTATTTTTATTTTCTGACCATTTTTTGGACATAAGACTATAGTCTTATGTCTTTTCATGTTCCCCAAAACACATTTTTCATCATAAATGTCTAAATGTTAATTATTTTTCACTTATTTCATCGCAGTTATGAAGAAAATATGATTTACTGTCCATAGGAATCAAAAAAAGCTATTTTTATTTTCTGACCATTTTTTGGACATAAGACTATAGTCTTATGTCTTTTCATGTTCCCCAAAACACATTTTTCATCATAAATGTCAACATTCTCATTATTTTCCACTCATTTCATCGCAGTTATGAAGAAAACATAATTTACTATCCATTGGAATCAAAAAAAGCTATTTTTATTTTCTGATGGTTTTGGCCCTATTTTGGACATAAGACTATAGTCTTATGTCTTTTCATGTTCCCCAAAACACATTTTTCATCATAAATGTCTAAATGTTAATTATTTTTCACTTATTTCATCGCAGTTATGAAGTAAATATAATTTACTATCCATTGGAATCAAAAAAAGCTATTTTTATTTTCTGACCATTTTGGCCCTATTTTGGACATAAGACTATAGTCTTATGTCTTTTCATGTTCCCCAAAACACATTTTTCATCATAAATGTCTAAATTCTCCTTATTTTATACTTATTTCATCACAGTTATGAAGAAAGCATAATTTACTATCCATTGGAATCAAAAAAAGCTATTTTTATTTTCTGACCATTTTTTGGACATAAGACTATAGTCTTATGTCTTTTTATGTTCCCCAAAACACATTTTTCATCATAAATGTCTAAATGTTAATTATTTTTCACTTATTTCATCGCAGTTAAGAAGAAAATATAATTTACTATCCATTGGAATCAAAAAAAGTTATTTTTATTTTCAAACCATTTTGGCCCTTTTTTGGACATAAGACTATAGTCTTATGTCTTTTCATGTTCCCCAAAACACATTTTTCATCATAAATGTCTAAATGTTAATTATTTTTCACTTATTTCATCGCAGTTATGAAGTAAATATAATTTACTATCCATTGGAATCAAAAAAAGCTATTTTTATTTTCTGACCATTTTGGCCCTATTTTGGACATAAGACTATAGTCTTATGTCTTTTCATGTTCCCCAAAACACATTTTTCATCATAAATGTCTAAATTCTCCTTATTTTATACTTATTTCATCACAGTTATGAAGAAAGCATAATTTACTATCCATTGGAATCAAAAAAAGCTATTTTTATTTTCTGACCATTTTTTGGACATAAGACTATAGTCTTATGTCTTTTCATGTTCCCCAAAACACATTTTTCATCATAAATGTCTAAATTCTCCTTATTTTATACTTATTTCATCGCAGTTATGAAGTAAATATAATTTCCTATCCATTGGAATCAAAAAAAGCCATTTTAATTTTCTGACCATTTTGGACATAAGACTAAAGTCTTATGTCTTTTCATGTTCCCCAAAACACCTTTTTCATCATAAATGTCTAAATTCTCCTTATTTTTCACTTATTTCATCACAGTTATGAAGTAAATATAATTTCCTATCCATTGGAATCAAAATAAGCTATTTTTATTTTCTGACCATTTTTTGGACATAAGACTAAAGTCTTATGTCTTTTAATGTTCCCCAAAGCACATTTTTCATCATAAATGTCTAAATTCTCCTTATTTTTCACTTATTTCATCACAGTTATGAAGAAGACATAATTTACTATCCATTGGAATCAAAAAAAGCTACTTTTATTTTCTGATGGTTTTGGGCCTTTTTTGGACATAAGACTAAAGTCTTATGTCTTTTCATGTTCCCCAAAACACATTTTTCATCATAAATGTCTAAATGTTAATTATTTTTCACTTATTTCATCGCAGTTATGAAGAAAATATGATTTACTGTCCATAGGAATCAAAAAATGCTATTTTTATTTTCTGACCATTTTTTGGACATAAGACTATAGTCTTATGTCTTTTCATGTTCCCCAAAACACATTTTTCATCATAAATGTCTACATTCTCATTATTTTTCACTCATTTCATCGCAGTTATGAAGTAAATATAATTTACTGTCCATAGGAATCAAAAAATGCTATTTTTATTTTCTGACCATTTTTTGGACATAAGACTATAGTCTTATGTCTTTTCATGTTCCCCAAAACACATTTTTCATCATAAATGTCTACATTCTCATTATTTTACACTTATTTCATCGCAGTTATGAAGAAAATATGATTTACTGTCCATAGGAATCAAAAAATGCTATTTTTATTTTCTGACCATTTTTTGGACATAAGACTATAGTCTTATGTCTTTTCATGTTCCCCAAAACACATTTTTCATCATAAATGTCTACATTCTCATTATTTTACACTTATTTCATCGCAGTTATGAAGAAAATATGATTTACTGTCCATAGGAATCAAAAAATGCTATTTTTATTTTCTGACCATTTTTTGGACATAAGACTATAGTCTTATGTCTTTTCATGTTCCCCAAAGCACATTTTTCATCATAAATGTCTACATTCTCATTATTTTTCACTCATTTCATCGCAGTTATGAAGTAAATATAATTTACTATCCATTGGAATCAAAAAAAGCTATCTTTATTTTCTGACCATTTTGGCCCTATTTTGGACATAAGACTATAGTCTTATGTCTTTTCATGTTCCCCAAAACACATTTTTCATCATAAATGTCTAAATGTTAATTGTTTTTCACTCATTTCATCGCAGTTATGAAGAAAATATGATTTACTATCCATTGGAATCAAAATAAGCTATTTTTATTTTCTGACCATTTTGGCCCTTTTTTGGACATAAGACTATAGTCTTATGTCTTTTCATGTTTCCCAAAACAAATTTTTCATCATAAATGTCTAAATGTTAATTATTTTTCACTTATTTCATCGCAGTTATGAAGAAAATATGATTTACTGTCCATAGGAATCAAAAAATGCTATTTTTATTTTCTGACCATTTTTTGGACATAAGACTATAGTCTTATGTCATTTCATGTTCCCCAAAACACCTTTTTCATCATAAATGTCTACATTCTCCTTATTTTTCACTTATTTCATCACAGTTATGAAGAAAACATAATTTACTATCCATTGGAATCAAAAAAAGCTACTTTTATTTTCTGATGGTTTTGGGCCTTTTTTGGACATAAGACTATAGTCTTATGTCTTTTCATGTTCCCCAAAACACATTTTTCATCATAAATGTCTAAATTCTCATTATTTTTCACTTATTTCATCGCAGTTATGAAGAAAATATGATTTACTGTCCATAGGAGTCAAAAAATGCTATTTTCATTTTCTGACCATTTTTTGGACATAAGGCTATAGTCTTATGTCTTTTCATGTTCCCCAAAACAAATTTTTCATCATAAATGTCTAAATTCTCCTTATTTTTCACTTATTTCATCACAGTTATGAAGAAAATATGATTTAATATCCATTGGAATCAAAATAAGCTATTTTTATTTTCTGACCATTTTTTGGACATAAGACTATAGTCTTATGTCTTTTAATGTTCCCCAAAACACATGTTTCATCATAAATGTCTAAATTCTCCTTATTTTTCACTTATTTCATCACAGTTATGAAGAAAACATAATTTACTATCCATTGGAATCAAAAAAAGCTACTTTTATTTTCTGATGGTTTTGGGCCTTTTTTGGACATAAGACTATAGTCTTATGTCTTTTCATGTTCCCCAAAACACATTTTCCATCATAAATGTCTACATTCTCATTATTTTTCACTTATTTCATCACAGTTATGAAGAAAATATGATTTACTGTCCATAGGAATCAAAAAATGCTATTTTTATTTTCTGACCATTTTTTGGACATAAGACTATAGTCTTATGTCTTTTCATGTTCCCCAAAACACATTTTTCATCATAAATGTCTAAATGTTAATTATTTTTCACTTATTTCATCGCAGTTATGAAGAAAATATGATTTACTGTCCATAGGAATCAAAAAATGCTATTTTTATTTTCTGACCATTTTGGCCCTTTTTTGGACATAAGACTATATAAGACTATATAGTCTTATGTCTTTTCATGTTCCCCAAAACACATTTTCCATCATAAATGTCTACATTCTCATTATTTTTCACTTATTTCATCACAGTTATGAAGAAAGCATAAATTACTATCCATTGGAATCAAAAAAAGCTATTTTTATTTTCTGACCATTTTTTGGACATAAGACTATAGTCTTATGTCTTTTTATGTTCCCCAAAACACATTTTTCATCATAAATGTCTAAATGTTAATTATTTTTCACTTATTTCATCGCAGTTAAGAAGAAAATATAATTTACTATCCATTGGAATCAAAAAAAGTTATTTTTATTTTCAAACCATTTTGGCCCTTTTTTGGACATAAGACTATAGTCTTATGTCTTTTCATGTTCCCCAAAGCACATTTTTCATCATAAATGTCTAAATGTTAATTGTTTTTCACTCATTTCATCGCAGTTATGAAGAAAATATGATTTACTATCCATTGGAATCAAAATAAGCTATTTTTATTTTCTGACCATTTTTTGGACATAAGACTATAGTCTTATGTCATTTCATGTTCCCCAAAACACATTTTTCATCATAAATATCTACATTCTCATTATTTTTCACTCATTTCATCGCAGTTATGAAGTAAATATAATTTCCTATCCATTGGAATCAAAAAAAGCCATTTTAATTTTCTGACCATTTTGGACATAAGACTAAAGTCTTATGTCTTTTCATGTTCCCCAAAACACCTTTTTCATCATAAATGTCTAAATTCTCCTTATTTTTCACTTATTTCATCACAGTTATGAAGAAGACATAATTTACTATCCATTGGAATCAAAAAAAGCTACTTTTATTTTCTGATGGTTTTGGGCCTTTTTTGGACATAAGACTATAGTCTTATGTCTTTTCATGTTCCCCAAAACACATTTTTCATCATAAATGTCTAAATTCTCATTATTTTTCACTTATTTCATCGCAGTTATGAAGAAAATATGATTTACTGTCCATAGGAGTCAAAAAATGCTATTTTTATTTTCTGACCATTTTTTGGACATAAGGCTATAGTCTTATGTCTTTTCATGTTCCCCAAAACAAATTTTTCATCATAAATGTCTAAATTCTCCTTATTTTTCACTTATTTCATCACAGTTATGAAGAAAATATGATTTAATATCCATTGGAATCAAAATAAGCTATTTTTATTTTCTGACCATTTTTTGGACATAAGACTATAGTCTTATGTCTTTTAATGTTCCCCAAAACACATGTTTCATCATAAATGTCTAAATTCTCCTTATTTTTCACTTATTTCATCACAGTTATGAAGAAAACATAATTTACTATCCATTGGAATCAAAAAAAGCTACTTTTATTTTCTGATGGTTTTGGGCCTTTTTTGGACATAAGACTATAGTCTTATGTCTTTTCATGTTCCCCAAAACACATTTTCCATCATAAATGTCTACATTCTCATTATTTTTCACTTATTTCATCGCAGTTATGAAGAAAATATGATTTACTGTCCATAGGAATCAAAAAATGCTATTTTTATTTTCTGACCATTTTTTGGACATAAGACTATAGTCTTATGTCTTTTCATGTTCCCCAAAACACATTTTTCATCATAAATGTCTAAATGTTAATTATTTTTCACTTATTTCATCGCAGTTATGAAGAAAATATGATTTACTGTCCATAGGAATCAAAAAATGCTATTTTTATTTTCTGACCATTTTTTGGACATAAGACTATAGTCTTATGTCTTTTCATGTTCCCCAAAACACATTTTTCATCATAAATGTCTAAATGTTAATTATTTTTCACTTATTTCATCGCAGTTATGAAGAAAATATGATTTACTGTCCATAGGAATCAAAAAATGCTATTTTTATTTTCTGACCATTTTTTGGACATAAGACTATAGTCTTATGTCTTTTCATGTTCCCCAAAACACATTTTTCATCATAAATGTCTACATTCTCATTATTTTACACTTATTTCATCGCAGTTATGAAGAAAATATGATTTACTGTCCATAGGAATCAAAAAATGCTATTTTTATTTTCTGACCATTTTTTGGACATAAGACTATAGTCTTATGTCATTTCATGTTCCCCAAAACACCTTTTTCATCATAAATGTCTACATTCTCCTTATTTTTCACTTATTTCATCACAGTTATGAAGAAAACATAATTTACTATCCATTGGAATCAAAAAAAGCTACTTTTATTTTCTGATGGTTTTGGGCCTTTTTTGGACATAAGACTATAGTCTTATGTCTTTTCATGTTCCCCAAAACACATTTTTCATCATAAATGTCTAAATTCTCATTATTTTTCACTTATTTCATCGCAGTTATGAAGAAAATATGATTTACTGTCCATAGGAGTCAAAAAATGCTATTTTCATTTTCTGACCATTTTTTGGACATAAGGCTATAGTCTTATGTCTTTTCATGTTCCCCAAAACAAATTTTTCATCATAAATGTCTAAATTCTCCTTATTTTTCACTTATTTCATCACAGTTATGAAGAAAATATGATTTAATATCCATTGGAATCAAAATAAGCTATTTTTATTTTCTGACCATTTTTTGGACATAAGTCTTATGTCTTTTCATGTTCCCCAAAACACATTTTTCATCATAAATGTCTACATTCTCATTATTTTTCACTCATTTCATCGCAGTTATGAAGTAAATATAATTTACTATCCATTGGAATCAAAAAAAGCTATTTTTATTTTCTGACCATTTTGGCCCTATTTTGGACATAAGACTATAGTCTTATGTCTTTTCATGTTCCCCAAAACACATTTTTCATCATAAATGTCTAAATGTTAATTGTTTTTCACTCATTTCATCGCAGTTATGAAGAAAATATGATTTACTATCCATTGGAATCAAAATAAGCTATTTTTATTTTCTGACCATTTTGGCCCTTTTTTGGACATAAGACTATAGTCTTATGTCTTTTCATGTTCCCCAAAACACATTTTTCATCATAAATGTCTAAATGTTAATTATTTTTCACTTATTTCATCGCAGTTATGAAGAAAATATGATTTACTGTCCATAGGAATCAAAAAATGCTATTTTTATTTTCTGACCATTTTTTGGACATAAGACTATAGTCTTATGTCTTTTCATGTTCCCCAAATCACATTTTTCATCATAAATGTCTAAATGTTAATCGTTTTTCACTCATTTCATCGCAGTTATGAAGAAAATATGATTTACTATCCATTGGAATCAAAATAAGCTATTTTTATTTTCAGACCATTTTTTGGACATAAGACTATAGTCTTATGTCATTTCATGTTCCCCAAAACACCTTTTTCATCATAAATGTCTACATTCTCATTATTTTACACTTATTTCATCGCAGTTATGAAGAAAATATGATTTACTGTCCATAGGAATCAAAAAATGCTATTTTTATTTTCTGACCATTTTTTGGACATAAGACTATAGTCTTATGTCTTTTCATGTTCCCCAAAGCACATTTTTCATCATAAATGTCTAAATGTTAATTGTTTTTCACTCATTTCATCGCAGTTATGAAGAAAATATGATTTACTATCCATTGGAATCAAAATAAGCTATTTTTATTTTCTGACCATTTTTTGGACAGTCTTATGTCATTTCATGTTCACCAAAACACATTTTTCATCATAAATATCTACATTCTCATTATTTTTCACTCATTTCATCGCAGTTATAAAGTAAATATAATTTCCTATCCATTGGAATCAAAAAAAGCCATTTTAATTTTCTGTCCATTTTGGACATAAGACTAAAGTCTTATGTCTTTTAATGTTCCCCAAAACACATTTTCCATCATAAATGTCTAAACTCTCCTTATTTTTCACTTATTTCATCACAGTTATGAAGAAAACATAATTTACTATCCATTGGAATCAAAAAAAGCTATTTTTAGTTTCTGACCATTTTTTGGACATAAGACTATAGTCTTATGTCTTTTCATGTTCCCCAAAACACATTTTTCATCATAAATGTCTACATTCTCATTATTTTTCACTCATTTCATCGCAGTTATGAAGTAAATATAATTTACTGTCCATAGGAATCAAAAAATGCTATTTTTATTTTCTGACCATTTTTTGGACATAAGACTATAGTCTTATGTCTTTTCATGTTCCCCAAAACACATTTTTCATCATAAATGTCTACATTCTCATTATTTTACACTTATTTCATCGCAGTTATGAAGAAAATATGATTTACTGTCCATAGGAATCAAAAAATGCTATTTTTATTTTCTGACCATTTTTTGGACATAAGACTATAGTCTTATGTCTTTTCATGTTCCCCAAAACACATTTTTCATCATAAATGTCTACATTCTCATTATTTTACACTTATTTCATCGCAGTTATGAAGAAAATATGATTTACTGTCCATAGGAATCAAAAAATGCTATTTTTATTTTCTGACCATTTTTTGGACATAAGACTATAGTCTTATGTCTTTTCATGTTCCCCAAAGCACATTTTTCATCATAAATGTCTACATTCTCATTATTTTTCACTCATTTCATCGCAGTTATGAAGTAAATATAATTTACTATCCATTGGAATCAAAAAAAGCTATTTTTATTTTCTGACCATTTTGGCCCTTTTTTGGACATAAGACTATAGTCTTATGTCTTTTCATGTTTCCCAAAACACATTTTTCATCATAAATGTCTAAATTCTCATTATTTTTCACTTATTTCATCGCAGTTATGAAGAAAATATGATTTACTGTCCATAGGAGTCAAAAAATGCTATTTTCATTTTCTGACCATTTTTTGGACATAAGGCTATAGTCTTATGTCTTTTCATGTTCCCCAAAACAAATTTTTCATCATAAATGTCTAAATTCTCCTTATTTTTCACTTATTTCATCACAGTTATGAAGAAAATATGATTTAATATCCATTGGAATCAAAATAAGCTATTTTTATTTTCTGACCATTTTTTGGACATAAGACTATAGTCTTATGTCTTTTAATGTTCCCCAAAACACATGTTTCATCATAAATGTCTAAATTCTCCTTATTTTTCACTTATTTCATCACAGTTATGAAGAAAACATAATTTACTATCCATTGGAATCAAAAAAAGCTACTTTTATTTTCTGATGGTTTTGGGCCTTTTTTGGACATAAGACTATAGTCTTATGTCTTTTCATGTTCCCCAAAACACATTTTTCATCATAAATGTCTAAATGTTAATTATTTTTCACTTATTTCATCGCAGTTATGAAGAAAATATGATTTACTGTCCATAGGAATCAAAAAATGCTATTTTTATTTTCTGACCATTTTTTGGACATAAGTCTTATGTCTTTTCATGTTCCCCAAAACACATTTTTCATCATAAATGTCTACATTCTCATTATTTTTCACTCATTTCATCACAGTTATGAAGTAAATATAATTTACTATCCATTGGAATCAAAAAAAGCTATTTTTATTTTCTGACCATTTTGGCCCTATTTTGGACATAAGACTATAGTCTTATGTCTTTTCATGTTCCCCAAAACACATTTTTCATCATAAATGTCTAAATGTTAATTGTTTTTCACTCATTTCATCGCAGTTATGAAGAAAATATGATTTACTATCCATTGGAATCAAAATAAGCTATTTTTATTTTCTGACCATTTTGGCCCTTTTTTGGACATAAGACTATAGTCTTATGTCTTTTCATGTTCCCCAAAACACATTTTTCATCATAAATGTCTAAATGTTAATTATTTTTCACTTATTTCATCGCAGTTATGAAGAAAATATGATTTACTGTCCATAGGAATCAAAAAATGCTATTTTTATTTTCTGACCATTTTTTGGACATAAGACTATAGTCTTATGTCTTTTCATGTTCCCCAAATCACATTTTTCATCATAAATGTCTAAATGTTAATCGTTTTTCACTCATTTCATCGCAGTTATGAAGAAAATATGATTTACTATCCATTGGAATCAAAATAAGCTATTTTTATTTTCAGACCATTTTTTGGACATAAGACTATAGTCTTATGTCATTTCATGTTCCCCAAAACACCTTTTTCATCATAAATGTCTACATTCTCATTATTTTACACTTATTTCATCGCAGTTATGAAGAAAATATGATTTACTATCCATTGGAATCAAAATAAGCTAT
>CM056389.1:31471596-31582365 GCA_029718625.1 Synaphobranchus kaupii | reverse complement strand
ACAGGTTGAGCAGATTTAATCTGTTATAAGGAATTGGTCTGCATCAACTCTCTTCGGTACACTGCTGTTCAGTTTTATAAGAAATTCAGCTGGTAGATTGTTTCAAGCATTTTGGAGAACTTGCCACTGTTCTTCTGCAGAATTTGGCTGTCTCGCTTGCTTCTGTCTGTCCAGGTAATCCCAGACAGCCTCGGTGATGTTTGAGAACAGGCCTCTGTGGAGACCATACCAATCTGTTGCAGAACTCCTTGTTCTTCTTTTCTCTGACGAAAGTTCAATTAAGTTTTTGGAAAATCAATGTTTGGAAATCTACAATTTGCTCTTTTCTACTGACACACTAATGCAGAAGACAAAAAATAAACATCTAAGAAAAAATCTACATAAAAAATCTAGGGTGCCTAAGACATTTGCACAGTACTGTACGTATAGAACACATTTGATGATTGCAGTCAGAACAAAGCTGATGTGTGAAATTGCATCCATCGGTATTCTGGGGTTGCAACTTGAGTCTGTCAGTGTCAGATCTAAATGTAAACACTCCTTCCTGCACAAAATCAGATTTGCAACACATTAAGTGAAAACCGACAGCCTCATATGTCAGATATACAAGAAATCTGATGTGCCAATTGTATTCGATATGAGTATAAACAGGGTTAGCTAATATTGTATTGTATTGACTGAAATATAAGTGCATGCATCCTCCGTGTGCATCCCTGCAAATGTGAGCCTTGACTGAGAGGTGCGTGAGGAAATACATTATAGGGCTATGGTGTCACAGTGGGCAGGGGGTCGCCTGGCTGCATTGCTCAATAATGAGGCCTCTGCTCAAACAAGTGCCTACGCCACTGCGGAAGTGGTGGTTCCACAGTGCTAATGTGTATCTTCTCAGCGGTCAACAAAAAAAACTTAGTGTACTTGATGGAAATTAGGCTTAAAGGTTGTATCAGCGATTTTGGGTGGAAACATAAATGATCACATTCATCTGATTTTTCCTCACGATCCGCTAGCTGCCCCGCCCCATAAGCAGGGCCGTCAAAAAACCGCGTCTCTGTAGGCAGCCTATGCTCCGAGATCGTACACAAAAACAATGGTACTTACCAAACTACTCAAAACCAAAATAAACAGTATTCCAAACCAATCACAATGATCTGCACAAACGCTAATACTCTTATCTCGCTGAAATCTTGACGGATTTACAAACGGTTTGGTTTCTTACAAACGTTATTAACGTGGTTATAATTCTGGATGCTTGAACACTATTTTTTAAAAACATAACATAATTATTCATAAGTATGTTTGTTTGGGATTTCGCTTCAGAAGTGACGTCACGTTTGTGCAGATCATTGTGATTGGTTGGAATTCTGTTTATTTTGGTTTTGAGTAGTTGGTAGTACCATTGTTTTGTGTACGATCTCGGAGCATAGGCTGCCTACAGAGACGCGGTTTTTTGACGGCCTGCTTATGGGGCGGGCAGCTAGCGGATCGTGAGGAAAAATCAGATGAATGTGATCATTTATGTTTCCACCCAAAATCGCTGATACAACCTTTTAAACAACAGTATAGACGGAGGAGGCAGACCCAGCTTTGACTGAGGAGCAGAAATAGCCACTTTCATTGCACAGTAATACCTTTTTTTTTTTAAAATCTGCATCGGGAAAAGCTTGCTTTTGTGGCATTTGTTGCGTAGGCATTTTCCCTTAACAATGAGAGCTTGAAAGGGAACCTTAAATAACGGTCAGCACCTGGTCAGTCCTTATGTAAGCACCTCAGTGACGTTTAAACACAGCCTCAAAGCGCTGCACTGTGTTTTAAGTCTTCTGAATGTGCCAGATTATTATCATAAAACAAAAGGCCGCCCCCGAAGGGGCCGCTGATGTTGTCTTTCATCCCGTATTTCATTTGCGGGAAAGAGGTCTGTCACCTTCTCTCTCGAAGCTCTCCCAGCTAATTGAATGGGAAATGTGATTGAGCCACCCTCTCCTGCCAGTCGCTGAGTAATTGCAGAGCGAGTGGGCTTGACACGGGCTTTCTTGCATCTTTAGCAGGTCAACGTCTGGGCCTTGTTCTGCAAGATTTTGTGCTTCAATTATGAAGTCAAAGGCCGGCGTGTTTTAAAGGGTAGGGGCGCGCATCTTGCATGCCCAACCTATCAGAAAGTCTGCGTGGTACATATAAATTAGAGCAATCACTGCTGATATATACTGCTGAGATGTAATGTCTGTAGTCTGTTCTGTGTGTGTGTGTGTGTGTGTGTGTGTGTGAGTGTGTGTGTGTGTGTGTGTGTGTGTTTCAATTTTCCGTTGATGGATGAAGTAGATTCATTTATCTCCTTCAAGAAAAAAGGTGGATCTTTTTATGGAAAAATGATCAGAATATCCCGTGTCCCTCATGTAAGATCTTTAAAAGATATGACCTCCTTTTTGCATAGAATTGGTTTCAATGGAATGAAAACAATGGCAATGCTCTCAAAGGGACAAAGAAAGTATTTTGTCAAAGTCAGTAGATGTAAGCCGTAGACATTTAATTTCACCATCTGCAGTGCTGTGTATTGTCTAGATGGCATCGATTGACAGATTGTCTAAAACAACCGAAGACTACTCAAAGGATTTCTTTCATTTATGTATTCCTGTCTGCACCTACTCAACTGAAGGCAAAACTCGAAGGAACTTGAAGGAAAGAAAAGCAGCATTCTAACTTGCCCACAGAGCAAAGTAAGCGTACTTCATCTACTATAACACCGAGCAGCACAGTCTTGGAGATGGTAATTGATACAATTGGGAGTTAGATGCTCAGTCTGTAGGGCAGCCTGCTCTCAAGCCATGTACGAATCCCTCCCCCGCCCCCTCGTGTACGAATCCCCCCCCCCCGCCCCCGTGTACGAATCCCCCCCCCCGCCCCCTCATGTACGAATCCCCCCCCCGCCCCCCCTCGTGTACGAATCCCCCCCCCGCCCCCTCGTGGTACGAATCCCTCCCCGCCCCCTCGTGTACGTAATCCCCCCCCACCCCCTCGTGTGCTTGCAGGTTCGATCCCCTGCCATCGCCCTTCCGTGCTGTAGTCTGCTCTCTGTGTTACCCTCTATGCTTTCCCCCCTGTCTAACTGTAGTCTGCTCTCTGCGTTACCCTCTATGCTTTCCCCTGTCTAACTGTAGTCTGCTCTCTGCGTTACCCTCTATGCTTTCCCCCTGTCTAACTGTAGTCTGCTCTCTGCGTTACCCTCTATGCTTTCCCCCCTGTCTAACTGTAGTCTGCTCTCTGCGTTTACCCTCTATGCTTTCCCCCCTGTCTAACTGTAGTCTGCTCTCTGCGTTACCCTCTATGCTTTCCCCCCTGTCTAACTGTAGTCTGCTCTCTGTGTTACCCTCTATGCTTTCCCCCTGCTCTCTGTGTTACCCTCTATGCTTTCCCGCCCCTGCTCTCTGTGTTACCCTCTATGCTTTCCCCATGTCTAAATTAAGTAAAGATTGGATTGGAGGGTGCACCGTGCAGCCTTATTTCACCTCTTGTGGAGGAAGTATCAGTTCATGGTTAAATTCATGCAAAGGCCTGAGGTTGGGAAGGTAGCACAGTGTGGGAGGGGATCAGGATTTTTAGCATGCTGGGCAGTGTGCCCCGATTGGTCCCTCACCTCTGCCCCCCTCTGAAAATCATCCAGGCCCGCTTCTGTTCCACAGTAGCTGGGTGAAAGCAGCACCATCCACTCTGAGGAGGGACAGCACTCCTGCAGTTACTGCGTCCCCGTACTGCTCATCCCGCCCGCGACCCCCGCCCTCCAGATGTGGCTTGGGGAGTGTCCCAGCCTCCCTTCCTCACCCATGTCACCCCCCCCCCCCCCCCACCCCCCCCCCACACACACACACACACACACACACACTCAGGATGGGGATTCTCAGTCGGGCTATCCCAGGCAGGGAAATTACTTCCATGAGTAATCCCTTAATCGGCAGCTCAGCGCTGCGATTAGCGGAGACAGTAGCCCCAGCCCGCGCTCCTGTCCCCAGCGCAGAGCCAGGCCAGGCCAGGCCAGACCAGGCCAGACCAGCTCGCCGGTCGCTTAACCCCTCCTGGGATCCAGGCCAGCGGCACAGTGTAGCGCGTCCACCTGGCCTCTGGTCCGACGCCCGCTCACTGCCCGCTGACTCACAGAGGCACGTGCTCCTGTCTCTTCACCCCGTCAGCCCCCTTAGATCCATCCTAGAGCCTCCCCCCCTCCTCATGTACACCCAGTGCCATTCAGCATCAGGACTGGCTGAAGGAGCAATACAGCAGCTACAGTGTTAATAATAATGAGGAATACCATAAACCTGCTCATAGGTCAGGTGATCTGTTAATGCTATAACCGTCGTGTGTCATATTTAAAAAAAAAAAAATATTTCAGATTTTTTTCCCATTTTCTCCAAATCTGGTAGCCAATTGTACCCTAACTAATTCAATTTCCCGTGTAGCAACCGCTTTGAGAATTTGCCGCTAGACTCCGTCAGCCGGTAGTAGGAAAGAGGTCACCACGCCCTCTTCAGGCCGTGACTCCTCAAACTCCTGACCGTGATTCCAGTTCGCCCGAGGTCATTTATATTCGACGATTCTCACCCACCGAGTCCTCCCCCCACCCCAGGAGCAGCCATACTCGGATTTGACAGGACCGGGGATTGAACCCCCGATCCTCGGGGCGCCGTGTGTCATATTTATCTGGGTAATTCAACCAGCGAGAGTATGTTCCCCTAATCACTTTGGTCACATCAGGAAGGCGTCCTTTAGGACCGATGCAAACCCTGTGGTGATCCTCCTGATCCCAAAGTGCATTGGTGGGAATGAATGAGAATCCCATCAATAGAAATTCAACCCCGCTCCCCTCCCCTGCGCCCCCAGAATTATATGTAACAGTAGCAGATTTTGCAGAGTGCGCTGTTTCAAACTTTTCTGATCCACGGACCCCCACCCATGCTCAAATGCATCCAGGGGTCCCTCGTCATTAGCTAAAAAGGGTCATATTTAAAAAAAATTTTTTTTCTAAATATCTTTTGAAATATTTTCCCAAATCAATATACAGTCACTGCATATCAACAAGTCTGGCAAGGGACCCCCTGCAGTACCTTGGCCAGGGACCCCCTGTTGAAAACCCAGGATTTAGACCTTGGGAGAAAAGTCCATCATAAACAGATGTCCTGTTTATGTTTGGGAGGAAAAATAGTCAATTTTAGTGACTTCTGGCACAGTGCTAAACAGGCTCCTGTCTGGAGATGGAGGCCCCTCAAGAACAGCCGTGAGGAGGCAACTGACCTGTAATGTAACGCGGGGAGAGCGAGCCTCTTCACCTCAAACCCAGTTTTGGAACCAAAAAAAAAAGATTGATTTGTATCTCTCATTCTTTCTTAAAAATCTTGAAAGCAGGAGCGGCCATGATGCCCAGCGTCCAGGAAACTATTGGCTGTTTTGGAATTAGGACAGCCGCCTCCTCCTTCCCGCAGCCCCATTTCCAACGGCCTGAATGAAGGTGACGGAATGTGAACCGCGCCGGGGGGGGGGGTTATGTGGGGGGTGGGGTTTGCATATGAGAACAGGACATCCGGTTTTGCGTTTCATATGTCCACCTTGAACGTCTTCGCTCGGTCCATTTCCAAGACCCTTAACCCTTTGAAGAGCAGGTTTTGAATGTTTTCTCAAAATTCTAAGTCCCTGTTCTAGAACTCCATTGCTTTCAATTACCAATAGTGATTGTTACATCAGCATTAGAATGTTCAGTTAAGAACATTTTGATTGCATATTTGTGATCTCACAAAGGGTTAATGCTGTGAAGTAGGACCCCCCCATTGAAGGAGTGTCTCTGCCAATGACTGCGTAGGGCCTGTCTGGTTAGCCTTACCAGCCGGCACAGTTTTAATGGGGGACATTGTAGGTACTCCCTGCCAGGCTAACCCACTTCAAAAGCTCTCTGCATCTAGGTCAAACTTGCGCAAGCTCAAGGTCTCCTCAAAAACTTTTCCTTTCTAGCCAAAGCCCCCCAGCTCATTCACTCCCATTAAGATTGAAAGCCTGACTAACAGACAGAAGTACCAGGTGGTAGCCTTATTTCAAGAATTATTTAACATGGTCTGCCATTTATTTTGCATGTAGTTAAAAGATGTGGATCACCCCAGTCGATGGCTAAATCCACAGCCACTGGTTTGAGGACTCTTGATTTAGGTACTGTTCCATATTATGTTCCATTATCTTATTTGAATATTCAGTATATTTGTTAAAGCAGCTTTCAAACACTTCATCTAATACGTTAACAGGTGTGTGTTTGGAGAACACTTTGCCACAATAGACACCACCTTTTAATCCACCGAAGTTTCAGTCAACCCAGCCCTCTATAAGTATCAGTTATTAAAGGGGTAAAAAACACAGGCTTTTGTTCTGTCTCCACCCACTTCACAATTTCAAAAGACGCAAATTGGGCTTGAGTGAGAGAACACAGACGGGAGGGGGAGGAGGGAGGAGTTACAGTTGAGGGGAGGGGGCAATAGATCGATTTGGTAACGCGTCATGAAAACTGTTCAAACGGAAACCCATTTGAAATGAAAGGGCTAACATTAATTTATGCAGTTTGAATGCCCATCAATCAAGAACAAGGAGAGAGGGGGCGTTGACTTGCTTGCGTAGAAAAAAGGTTTTTTTATCTTTTTTTACCGTCACGAATGGGGCGGTAAACAAAACATTTCAGTTTGGATTTCAGCGAATGCCTCTTTTTTGACACAAAATGCGGTGGCACGGCTTAATTACATTTTATTTTTTTAACAATAGGATATATGTGATTTATGAAATTGAGACAAGATACTCGGCTTTATAACTCTAAATATTTGATTAAGTGTTTATTACCCCTTTAAAATGCTGACCCTAACACTACCAGCAGGCATTCCCATCGCTACCTCTTGCCTGTTGACAGAGTCAAGATATACTGCACATCACTTGTAACTCCAAAAACATTGGTACCTTTCACATTCTAGGCTTTTTAAAAATTTATTTTAAAGACAGTTTCCCTGTTTGCCATGTGAGGTTAGGTCAACATGGAAATCTCCTTTTGTTGGTTTTACACAGTAATTTTGGGAGGAATAGTGGTCTCGTTGCCTCAGTGGTATTGCTTTCATTGCCTCAGTGGTATGTTTTACTAAACTACCAAAAATAAGATCTGGTGAGATCTAATGTAGCCCACACTGCTCTGCATTCTGGGGATTGCCTGGCAGCCGGCTGGCGGAGCCATATCACAGGAGGTTACAGGAAGAAAAACTCCCCCAAACAGCAGAGTTTAACCTGTGTAAGGGAGTGTTAATGGAAAGCCACGGGTAATTCAGTTACCTCATTCACTTTGTCCTGCTCGCCTGTTATGCTTTTTAGAGAGCCACTGTGCCCTGCAGGAAGGTGGAGGAGCTGAACTGTCTGTACATGCAGTTAGATGGCTGACACGGCTCCTTATTGGGGTGGAGCATGCAGTGGCACCTTCTAGGGTGAAAGCCTTCTACAGTGACATCACAGATTCCACAGGGCCGGGCTCTGTAGACTATGTAACGGTTCCATCAGAGGTAATGGCAGGGCTCACTGGCAACGGTGCCTTGGTCATGTGACTGTGAAAGAGAGACACATGCCTGTAATTATGCATGAGTCATGTGATCATGATAATAATAATAATAATAATAAACCACGAGCAGAACTAATTTAGCGTGTGAACAGATTGGTAACGTCAAGTGTTGGGCTTAAGTGAAATTAACTGTACTTAGTGCGTTTGGCATTGCCTTGTATTATTCTGACATTTAAAATAGCTGGATAAATTGTGGGATTTTATGTTCTCCGACACAGAAGATATCTTCAGATTTCCTTTCTTTAACTATAATTCAGTAAAGTCAAACCACAACTGAAAATAATTGAAATCCCAGAATGTATAATTAATGAATAATGAATCTTATAAAATTGCTGAATTTAAGGAATGGTTTCAGCTGGCCAGTTGCTTTTTAAAACAGTTTCACAAGCAAGATTCGACTTAACGAACCTCTTGATATTTTCACCACCAGTTTGAAACCGTAGAGTACAAACCTGTGTTTATATGGCTAAGCCAAATATCTCACATCTGAACAACTGGTTGTAAATACATTTTCTCTGCATATTAGTTTACCCTGGAAGACATGTCTTCTTTGGGCTGAGTTGACTTTGCCTTGGGGTGATATTTTTCCACAGTCAGCGCACCGGTATAATGAACTCATATCCACAACAGTATCTTTGACACTAAGTACAGTAATGACCTCATGGCTGGAGCAGTATCATGGTGGTGCAGACTGCTTGTACCACAGAGTCACCTTCTGTAATCAGGCACAGTGAAACCAATACGTATGAATGGGAACTGTTGAACTGTATTGCATTGGCAGTGTGGTACGTGGTTTAGGTAACTAGACTAACCAAAAAAGTTGCTGATTTGAACTCCATGCAGGGGGCACTGATGTTACTCTTGAGGAAGTCACTCAACCAGAATCCTCAATTAAATATCTAGCCCTGTAAATGGATCTCGCTTACAAAATGTAATCTGTGTAGTCATTGGATAAGACCATCTGCTAACGTTGCTGATACCCCCCGCCCCCACCCCACAGTCTTCCATAGAAACCCCATCGGCCAATGAGGAAGTGACCCTTCCCCCATCCCCTTATGATAACGTGTGATGCTTCTTTGCTTCTGGTCAGCTGAGAGAGGCTGTTTGTTGAGTAGTCAAATGATGAGTTGCGTGTCCCGTCGCCGAAGATTAAATAATGCAAAGCGGCTGTTGTGACCGACGGCCCAGAATCCCTCGGTTCTCATCCCGCACTCCATCAGCCTTGACAGAATGCAAATTGAGCCCTATTGAATGAAATATGAAAAGAGGAGTGCTTGTGGCAAATGTTTTAATGCATTCACGAGTCACCTGCCTAAATCAGCCAATACCCATCCTCCGGGCCTGGGGATGGGAGAAACACAAAGAGGGACACACGTGCTATTGTGGTATTATGCCAGGTCACATGCAAATAAATGCCATCACAGCGGTATGGAAAAATGTAAAACGTGGGAAATATACTCAGACTCTATACAAGTGAGTTATTGCTAAATTTAAATTATGTAAGCCTGTCCATTAATTTGTGACATTAAATAATGAATGATATTATGGTGGGGAATAATACATAAACTGTTGGTTTGCAGTTTTAGAGTGAAGTTACTCAAAGTTTCAACAAAGTTAATCCGTCTTGGAATGTATAAACACAACGTTTTGGGGGGCTTTACTGGTGTTAGCTGGTGCAACTGTTGGTTCAGCTGTGGATTTGTTGTTAAAAGAAAGCCACTGGATGGGTAACATTAGAGAATATAAACTATAAAGGAGGGCACTTTGTGTTTTTGTGGGTAAATGTACCAGGTTGCTAGTGTATCTCTCCCCAGTGCAAGAGGCCAGTCGGGTTCATGAGGAGAAAGGGTGAAGGTACCGCCTTATCGGGCCATGCAGGGTAAGCTGCTTGTGCTATTCACCTTGGCAGTGAAGCACACAGGCCCAGCCCCCTCGAGGTGTAGCGTTACGCCAACCGGCTTCTGGAGAAAGTGTGCATCATTGAATCAGGCCACTACCGCCTACATATTTAATACATACATGGCGCTATTAACTTACTGTGTTCACTGTCCCTCAGTCAAAGGGCTGAGCTTTTATCCCCCACTGCGCTGATCTCCAATTGTGTCTCTGTCAGCTGAGAGGGCTCTCATTTTGATTGGCCCAATTGTTCTGATCCCCCCCCCCCATTCATTGCGCCGTGGATTCATTTCAAATGGAAATAAAGCAGTCTGCTGATTACGGCTGTGAAAAAAACCGCACAACACCTGGCAGGCCAGCCGCGGCAACACGCTGCAGCGGGACCCCGCAGCTCCACGTCGATCCGTGAGTCATCCGCGCCCCGCATTCTTAGGATTATCCCGCCAAACGCTGCACCAAAATCCTGACTCGCGTGGCGCTTGCCTTTGATCTTCCATTTGATTCCGCCAACTGGACGGTGACCAGACGCAACTTCCCTGGCCAGTGCTGTCAATGACCAGGAAGTACCATGGCAGTAACTCCACCCATTGGTCCACTTATTGATATAATATTATGATCCGTTTAGGTAGCCGTCTGCCGTGTATGAGAATGGTGAGCTGGGTACAGCAGGGCGTCCTTATATAAACCCCCAAGAAAAGTTTGTGTGGCTCTTAAACCCTTCCATGCACAGTTTAGCTGAACCAATGCTGTTTTCCTCAACCTTTCCGCAAGACTCTCTGTACAAAACTGACTCAGATCTCCCACTAAGTTTCATAAGAAGTGACACATTTGGGTTCTCGTGACACCTAAAGGTTTTTTCTCTTTCTGTTTTTTTTCTAAAGAGCAACTGCCTGATTCTGAGGAGCACGGAAGCCACAAGAATGTATCGTGTTCTTTAAACACGGTGTCCACATTGTAGACTATGCTGTTTTAAAATAACATTTTTAACACTTCACATTCACATCCAGGACCCCTGCAGGGCTATGGGTGTCTTACCTGTGCCTGTGTGAAAACCTTTTGCTTGTTCAGTGGTTCAGTGGTTCCCGAGCGGACACCAGATGAGAGCTGAGTCATCGCGCTGAAGGGCCGAGCCGTGCGAAAGCCCTGCAATTATCCGCCACGGCGCAGTTCGGCGCGCGCTCCTCCACACAAACCATGATTCATCAGGGAATAATTGGAGATTCAGCCCCTCGCACTGAGTCACACTGTTATTCGCTGAGCGGGTCCACCGTGCCCAGGACCCGCTCCCCAATCTGCCCTCTCTGTACTGGCTCTGGGTACTTTCCCATCCAGGATCAAATCTACTCTCTACACACAATTAAAAAAAATTGATCCAGGGTCAGTGTTGTTTTTGAGGCCCTCGAGACTGGCATCCACCACCAGCTCATTGTCCTAATTCATATGCGCCCTGACTGTTGAAGGTCAAACCTTTTGCTTGCGCCAGGTTGCGTGCAGGAAAAAAAAAAGAAAAGATTAACAGACCTAGTGATCACACTGCAGACGCTGAATAGCTCTTTGAGAACCCTATAGGCTATCACTGAGCAGAGTGTTAAATCTGCCAGCTGGAGCATTGCATAATGCTGGCTCCAGGCTCTGTAGTGATGCACATTTCTTGCTCAATCGCCTCTAAGTAAATTGCATGAGAGTTCCATGTTACTGTGGGACTGGGGGGGGGGGGGGGGGGTCAAAGTTTCCAGCATTTTACCTCTTATGCAAGCCTCAACCATTCTGTTATTTACAATATTCCTTTTCCTGCCGTTCCTGAGATCCAGATTTTCTTCCCGTTTCTTCACCGTTTTTTTGTAATTTGGAATCTTCCATGCAAGGAAGCGAACAGGTTGTCCAGTGAGCCATTGGCCAGTTTCTTCTTTGCGTGCCACACACGGTACTACAGGAGAGAGCTGGCACAGACCAGAGGAGAGGTGCGACTGTGATCGGTATCAGAATGTGTTTGCACGACCGTGTGATACTTGGAATTTAATGTAAGACTGTAGAACTCAATGAGGGTCCCTGTGACATTAGCTGTGGAGGGCCTTCCTCATATAATGGACTGTGCATACAGTATATACAGAGCACACTGTTCTGTGCTCTTCAGCCTGTTGGCTACATCTGTGCTGCTACGCCCGGGCTTTAAGTCAGTGATATCACTGCTTCCGGGGCCTCCGACAGCAGGGGCGGGATCCACGGGTCTGGGGAGCCGGCGGGAAGGGGCAGAATGCTGGCACAGACCGCGTGGGCCTCGCGTGGCCCCGCTCTCTTCCACCTCACGCCTCTGTGACGGGGCTGAGCTCAGAGAGGGGCCACATGGTGCCACGGCTGTTTGTCTCATTTCGTCCAATGGAAATTTAGGCTGAGCACTAACGCTCGCAAGTATATGCTGTTGTGTTCCCAGGATACCAGGGACTTGACGGGTATACATCGTATTGTCGTATGAAATGGAAATAATTATGAAAGCACTGTGACATGCATAAGGAAAAGGGATCAGCCTGAGATCCAGGTGTGATGAGAGGAGAGTGATACTGTAACGTCTCTACATTTGAATGGATCTCTATGGGACTAGATTTAGCTGTAAATTATGCTGGAACAGTACGGAATACATGATTGGTAAAATGGCTGTAAGTCATCAAGTTTCTGAGGTATCAAATGGGCCTCAAACCATCACTCTGCTGCCAGATGTGCAGTAGATATGGATGGATCACTTTAAAGGGATAGTTCGGAATTTTGGACATAATGTCTCAATTACGACTTACCCATGATGTAGTTGATTGATGGAAACCATTTTCAGCTAATTCCATGCTGTCCCTTCTTTTGGACATACACACGTTGCTAATGTTAGCGCAACTCTAAGGTAACCGGTAGCATCCACTACCAAACGCACTTAAACACTCCACAGTGCACCCAAAGTAAATAAAGTACAACGATAGTATATCGGGGTTATTTTGAGTGCTTATACCATCATTTTTGAAGTCAAACTATCGTTGAATCCTTTACTTGGTGCTGACCTATATTCTCTGTGGAAGTACGGCGGCGGAGCAAATGTGGCCATTGCAGCTTGTTGCTCTTCTTTGTTGTTGTAGTCGACCAGTGCCGGCACTACATTCGTAGGTAACGTAAAGTATCGCTCCCCAGATAGACTGTCGTCGTATTTTATTTGCTTTGGGTGCACTGTGGAGTGTTTAAGTGCGTTTGGTAGTGGATGCTACCGGTTACCTTAGAGTTGCGCTAGCATTAGCAATGTGTGTATGTCCAAAAGAAGGGACAGCATGTTATTAGCTGAAAATGGTTTCCATCAGGGAAGTAGTGGGTAAGTCGTAATTGAGACATTATGTCCAAAATTCCAAACTATCCCTTTAAGGGTTGTTTCTCCTGACAAATTTTCCTATTGAACTCTATGGAAAAATAAGTCAGGAGAAGAAACCCTTCAAGTTATCCATCCATATTTACTGTATTTCTGGTATCAGAGTGATGGTTTAAGGCTTGTTTGATACGTCAGACCCCTTATGACTTAGAGCCATTTAGCCAGCCATGTGTTCCATACTGTTCCAGTGTAATTTACAGCTAAATCTAGTCCCACCCCCCAATTCCCATAGAGATCCATTCAAATGCAGAGACGTTATAGTATCGCTTGTAAGAGTACCAGAAAATAAGATATCAAGAGTCTTTTGATGTTGTTGGGTCACAAACATCAGAAAGTCTTGGCATGCAAAGGATATGTGACCAAATATTAAAAATGATTACTTTATTCTATATATAAATGCAGGGGTGCCAATAATTGTGGCACACGTGGTTTTGTTAAAAATAAGTATTTTTTGATGAGGGATTTTTTTTTCCCATAATAAATTTACTTCAATTAAAAGTTGGATTTTTCTAATTTCTTCAGTGTGACATTTAGCTAATTCACCAAACGGTGAATTTTTTATAACCGTTTTTACTCATCTTTACCAGGGGTGCCAATAATAGTGGAGAGCACTGTAGATGAATGTAAAAAGTTTCTTGGAGTCATTATGAATGGGAACTTTTTCTTTTTCTTTTTAAAAAAAAAAAAAATGCAGAGAAATGCCATCCCAGGGCAAAATAATACATACTGTACAGTATGTACAACCGTGAATGATTAAGCTACATATTTAGGTGTGTGTAACAGTGTGATATCAATGTTTTTATCTTAAACCATCACAAGGGGCAAATGTATATGCTTTATAATGGACAGTAATAGTGGAGGGCACTGTAGGTTTTACAAATAATTGAGCAATAATAGACCAATAAAGAGGCTAAACTATTTTTTATTGCGTATATGTATCCAGATGTGTCCTTCTCAAACAGGACAGTCAGTGTTGTTAATGCCTTGACAGTGGAACGACATGTTTACGCTACATTGTACTTAATGGAAATGACTTATCTAAGAAAAAAAAAACCTCGTGAGATCTCTCTCCGATGATGGCATTGGCCAGATGACACTGTGTCTCTTACATAACAAGCCCAGAGAATATCCGGCATTGCCACGCAAGCGGCGTGTTTGTGCTGTAAACACTTCCAGCCAGCCCGTTCCTTAGCACTAAATGCTGGCAGATTAGACCTGTAATAACAGGCGCGCTAAGTTACCTCAGCTCTTGGGAGAGCGTCGAAGCCGATGCCCGTCTGTGCTCCACACGGCACCCTTCTCTCCGTGCCAGTCGGAATGGAACGGCCTCGCCACCTTCAAGTGAAGGACAATAAACTTGTCTGTCACTTGTAATTTCTTCTTTTACCTATCTTCTTGAGTGCCTGTTTGTCCTCCTGTTTTGTAAAGTGCTTTGTGCTTGAAAAGATAACATTAAAGATATTATATTAACCCTCGTATTATGTTCCGGGTCAATTTCGCCCAATTCAATGTTTGACGTCTCTTAAAAACCAGTTAACCTTATTTTTTCATCTTGACAATATATGATTTTTCCTAATTTGTTGGGATTAAATAGTAAACACACAATAAACATAATGCTATATTTTTAAAAGTCCCATACCAACTTTTTTAAAAGTCCTATACCAACTTTGTATAAAAGGTGTGTGGCGGCATTTGTGGGGTAGCTGTATAAAATGCAAGAAAATATACAACCTTTATTAGTTTTTAACTCTGATTTTTTGTGGGTAATTCTGGTGGCACTTTCCCATATAGGTTTTAAACTTCACAAACGTTCATTACCTCAGGCTCTAAAATTAGATGTTTCATCACAGATTTTTAATACTTAGGGATAAAAGGCTATCAATTGGGAGACACACAAAATGTGATGCAGAAAGTATTTTAAAAAAAGTATTACAATAGTTTTGAGCCAGTTTGAATATAAATTCCATCATAAAATGTAAACATAATACTGGGGTTAATGACAGTCTCTGGAGTGTAATTACGAAAATGTGAGCGCTCCCGAGAGAACAATATCCAAACTGTCAGGGGGTCGAAAGTGAAGGGTGCTGGTGGACTGTACACACGTCATTGTCTGACCCTTGCATGTTTGAGCATTTGCGTCTGTCCGCTCGCATGTGTGTGCGATTGTTTGTCCGTATGTGCTTATTGCACCCGTGCTTTGTCCGAGCGTACATGTCAACGCGCTTGTGTGGGAGGCTCTGTGTGTGACTGCGAGATTGTGTCTGTTCATCTCCTGGTCCCGTGACGCATGTTTCCGCGTGATATCCGCGTACCTGCGTCCTTGTGTGGGTATCTGCGTGTGAATGTGTGAGTGTTTCATATCTATGCGCATGTGTGTGCACGTATTTTTCATTGGTGAAGTTCTCCTGCAATAGTGGACAGCAGATTACAGCTGGTTGGTCAATTTAACCCTTCGAGGACCACAGACTGAGCATAAGGCCCTTGCTGGATTGTCATTCTGAAATCGCCTACTCTAGATGACTTCACTGACTGTATATCATCACCTCTTTGAAATAGTCATTCATTTTAGCAACTGCCTAAAATGGCTACTCTTCTATCATGTCCCAGCCTGTATTTTCATGGCAGACTTACTGAAGTGAACTACACGTTTAAACATTAACATGACGCCTCGCACGGAACACGTCCCATGCAGTTGCTTCCGAACGAGAGCTGTTGGAGGTAAATTGAGTGTGCGCCTATTCTATCTACAGCAACTATGACCTCAAGCGCTAACTTTGCAATTTCTAAGAACACCACCCTGAAACCCCGTTGCAAGCAAGCATGCCATCTGCCGTAGTGTCCCAGTTATCTCCCTCCCCTGTTTTTACCCCCAGACCTCTCCTCACTGTACATAAGTATTCCCTGGAGGAAGGACGCGGGGCGCCATTTCTGTGTCTGCATCGCAGAAGCTGATTAAAATGTGTCCATGACTGCCTAAATTGTGGTGCGAGGGGAAAATGTTTTCCTAGTATCCGTAGTCTCTACCCACCCCCCAGCCTTCCCCTATTAGCGATACAGTGGTGGAAAGATGGGAAGATGTGGTAATCCAGGATTAGGCCTGTAATCCAGGGTTTGAAAACAGAGGGATTTCTGGCCCTTTGTTCAGATGCCTTATTCGCAGGGAGTGGACCCTGCAGGGAAGTGTGTCTGGCTCCAAAAAAAAGGCAGGATTGCCAGAGACACCCCTTCTCCTCCCGCAACCACAGATACCCAGTTAGAGTCACTTCTGATGCAGTGTTGGGACAGTAATCTCTCTGATGGAAACACTATTTAACCCTGTAATGTTGACAGGATGCTGGAAATAGCAGAAAGGCCTCTGTGTGGAGAGCACTTTGATTTCAGGTCAAGAGCTACTTAACAAGCTGGGCCCGCTCTCATCTTGTATTACTTGAAAGAAAATCGAAAGAAATACCCAAATTCAACCTGCTTTATCTATACTATAGCTGAAAGTGCTATAGATGCCACAGTGAATCTTTATCTGATGGGAATTTGATGAAAGTGTTGATTTATGAATCCATGTAAAAGATGTTGAGATTGGGAGGTATGAGCGGGTACTTCAGTTGTTCAATCACTTCTCTGCATATGAAATTAAGGGCCATATTAAATCATCCATTCTGTATTTAATGCGTTTAGTTGCATTTAATGAAACTATTGATTTTCTATTTAAATAAACAGAAAAGAGCAACACAAAAGCAGGTGAGGGCCTGTGAGGTTGGCATGTCCAGCCCAAGCACTAGTGTACGATAAAGATACCGTCACGCACTCCACAATCCACAGTCTAATCCTGACCCATCGGCAGCAACTCCATCCACACGGCGTTCCCTGCAGGTTCGCAGGAAGAAAAGCAAGGCTTAAAAATCACCGCTCAAAGTTGACATGCAAAAGCCCATGTGGTGAGGTTGTATACGGGCAGGCTGATGTGCTTCTGTTCCTGTATCCTGTTCCTGTTCCTGCGGTGAGGGGAAGCAGCCGACAGGGCGGCTTTTAGCTCCGAATGGAGCAGCGGGTGCCGTCTCTGGGCCACGGTAACAACACCAGCGGCTGGTTACCGAGGCCGGTTCTCCACAGGTCACAAAAAACACAATGCTTTGAAAATTCAGGGCCATTAAATGAGCTTTTCATGAGCTGCTGGTGAAAATGTCATATTGTACAGCCACCTCCGCTAGTGTGTACACCGCAGGGTCATTATCAACCAGAAGGGCTGGAAGACCAGTGGAACTGTGCTCCATTTCAGGGGGTGCAACATTTAACATTATTTTGGGGTTCAATGGTCTTAGATATATTTATTTAAATTCCATCATGTGTTTTTCTGCGTATTTCCATACTAGGTACCATCGGACAGAGACTGACTGGAATACAGTTAGCTAAATTGTTATTGTATACTCTGTATTTTAGCCAAGTAACACCTCTGAAACGTGAAGTGACCCTTCAACAATTCCTTTTTCCCCTTTCTCAGAAAGAGCAGGAACCATCTATTGACGTTAAACAACAAGATGAGCTTCTTGTGGAGATCCCCTATGCATTTATTCAGTCATGAGACTGGGACACAGCCTGTTCTTTGGGAAAATGGTTTTGTGCCAGAGCCCGTTATTTTACAGTAAATAAGGACTAGAGTAGCACTATAGATAATTACTTTAGCACGCCATCTTGCCCTCCTGATCTTGCTCTGTGCAACAGAGTATGATTTCAATCTCGAGAGGCCCATGTAACACCTGCTCTAAGATGAGTGAGGTAGTCGCAGTTTTATTGTTGAGCTTTTGGGAAGAAACATTATTAAATATTTGAAGAGGCATTTGCTAACCATCATTCTATTCTATTCGGGAAGCCATATTGTAAGGGGCCAGTTATAAACCTTTATTCGAATTCACACAGGCGCAGTCTGCAATGATTCTAAAATGTCACCTTGCCACTCTATTCCCTGCGTGTGCCTGTATTGGGAACACTAGACTGAGAAGAGAGCAGCATAACACCTATCCAAATATGTTACGCTGCAGCCATCTAGCGATAATGTGCCTATTGATGGGACTTCGCTCTCACCCTTGAGAGAGGAAACCGCAATTCAGTTCTTGCCCTGTGGGACTGAGAATAGCGTTGGAATCCAGGTTTCATTAGTAGTGTAATCAAGAGTCTCTCTTGTAGCCCCCTGTCTTCTCTGCAGTGATGTGGGGAGGCATCCGTCTCCATAAGGAGCCTGAGAACGCCGTGTCCCCTCAACCCCCCGAATCCGTTACCCGCCCTCGTTCCGCATTCTGAGGGCGTCCACCTCCCTCCCTTTCATCAGACGTGACAACGTTTTCACATCCACAGCTCCATCCCCGCCGTCCCCCCCCTTCTCTCTCTCTTCCCCCCGCCCCCCGTGCTGGAGATTGACAGGCTAATCAATCTCTCGGGCTAAAGGCCGATAGCATTATAGGAGGTTCCCTCGTGGTTCTCTCCTAAGGACATTCGCATTTTAAGCACAAACTAATCAATCTCTCCATAAAGATTGCGGTAGCGCACGCCACAGGAGAGGTGCGGTCCATTTGAGGTTATTAGTAGTTTAAAGTGCAAATTCATCAATTCCTGTAGTGGAAAGCTGGTGTCTCATGTGTGTTAGATTAGAGGTGATCCACAGAGTAACTCTTGCAGGGTGTTAGTGTGCTATGAACAAACTGTTGCTTTCCTACCATTAATTTACTGTGTGGCTTCCCCAAAGTCACAGCAGTACATTCAGTCTACCACTAGATGGCATAAAGACACAAATGAGGGGATGCAACAGACTAGTCGCAGCCCCTGAACAGAACCTGGTTTTTGGTCCACTTCACCTGAGACCTGATAATAAGTGTGTCAGAATGTCAGTTATCCTGTTAATGCCATTATTTTGCAGTAAACCCCACATTCACATTTTTAAGTGCAAGCATTTTAGCTGTGAAATTAGCATACTGAAGAGTGTTAGAGGGAAGGTTGTTCAGCTGAATGCCATTCATGAGTTTATGTTCCTTGGCTTTTATAATCTGTTGCTTGGTCTATGTCCATATCTTTGTCTGCGTGCCTGTGTGTCTCTTTATTGTAACAGCAGAAGCAGTTTGAACATTCGAGTTGCTGTGGAAACAACCTTGGCATGTACCATATGGGTGCTTCTTTACTGACAGAAAGCACACAATATGAAAAAGAAAAATGACATTGTTTCGCTACCTGAGCCGTGCTATATAGCGTGCCTCACAATGCAGGTGGGGTCTGAAAGCTTTCAAACCATTGGAGCTTCAGCAGAATTCCCCCCAAAAAAATATTCCTACATGTTATTTATTAAAGGTCCGTTTCTCAACGACAGCACTACTGCAGAATCACAAAAATGGATAACAGAAATGTAACCGCGCCGAGCTGTTACATCACCGGCAATAAGCAAATATCAGGTGGCATTTAAGGACTTCTTGGAACGAAAGAGGGAGAAGCGCAGTCGCAGCCAATCGCTGGAATTGCCGTCCATTGCTGTCCTCTGCAGACTGAAGTGCAGTGTTCTGCTAGCAGTACTGCGGATTCTGCAGGGTGGGCCTCGGGATCCATGGTGAGTTCTGAGGGCCGTATGATGTAATGTGGAGCCACTGGACTGGCCTGCTCTCACTCACTTATTTTTCCAGAGGGCAGTTTGATCTCCTGGCCTGTTAAGCCAGTGCAGCATGGCCTCAGCAGCCCTGCCTTAAAGCCAGAATGACCTCACAAGCCCTGCTGCTTAAGAGAGCTCACCACATGGCACACACACCCTCACAACCACAAACACACACATACGCACACACTCGCATGCATGCACACACCTGCACACACACATATACACAACCGCACACACACGCATGCACACACACAAAGACACACACACACACAGTCACACACACATACAAACACAGATATACACACATTCATACACAATCTCATGAATAGAGACACACACATGCAAACACACAATTGCAGCACCACACAAACATACACATACACATACACATACGTGCACTGTCATGCACATACCTGTACATACAGTCACACATTCTGTCACATACATTATACACACACATTCATACACATACAATCATACAGACACAAGCACACTCACATATGTGCACACACTTATATACAGTTTATTTTTTTTTTGGTGTGTTTTAGAGGTTCAGCTATTTCAGGTTGCCATGGCTACAGACAGCTGTATTCAAAACAAAGTAAGAATCTTATAGTGCCCTGCGCTAGATTATGTAAAAGCTTGCTGTCTGTAAAATAAACTTTATCGCTGAGAATACCGATTTCATTTAAAGGCCATCTTGGGCTGTTTTATCATACAACTAACTATTAGTAGTTTTCCATACAGTAATGAATTAACAAGCATGCCCAATTAGAAAAAATAAGTTTTGGGTTCAGTGAGGGGGGAGAGGGTCACTTGATTAGAGTGAACTGACGGAAGTGACAGGAAGAATGTGAATGTTTACAGATAACATTTGTTGGAATCGGATGTTTCTGTTAAGGTTATGGGAACCTCAGCTTTACATGAATGCCACACCCAAAATCTGACCTGTATGAATACAAACAACCTGCAAATATATACAGTATATATCAGGCTCATGGCACCAGTAAACACTATACTGACTTTTCCAAGTGGACTTTGGACCACAGTGATACAAAATGTTTATGGTTCCTAAATACTGTACCTAGCCCATCTATAAGTACATGCCAATTTTAGTTTTTTTTTGGGTTCTGTAAATGATATGAAGCTGATGAAATGTTTATTTCTTGTGTAAGCAGAAAGTACATAGTACGTGCATGTATAACGTGCCCCAAGTGCCTTGTGGCTACGCTTCAGACTTTACTTTAAGTCTCAGTGTATGCTAGACAAATTCGCCCAAAAACGGTAAATAAGGTAATGTTGCTGTTGACTGTAGACTATGGTGTGTTCCAGCCGCCCCTTTATAATGAATGGTGGTCCTCGGGGGCTGGACTCTGGTCGAATGTCTCAGCAACCCAAATAACCGCCCTCCTCAGCGTAAATGGGTCAGCAACCAACCAGACGCCCTTGCCTGGCACAATTAATCACACACCTGGCATCTCTCCTCCATGACATCCCTTTCTTCTAACCCCGCCTTCCACTGCTCATATGGGATTCACGGCACGTGCCACACACACATGCACATATTCGCACACCCATACACCCATAAACACTGACACACATGCACGTATATACATACTCACAGACACACATATACCGTTCACACACACACACACACACACACACACACACCGCCTTTGGGTGAATTCTGAGATAAATCTGCACAAAAAATGAACATTTGCATCATGCTCTCCTTATCAAGAGACTGAGCATCCAGTAGCAGCTCACACTCACGGCACTTTTAATTGTCTTCTGAGATGTGCTCAATAAACGTGATATAAACGTGAGGAACGTGGCTGCTGCTCTTTGGACCGTTTATTCATGTTGCGTCTTAAATTCGTTTTCATCGTCAGTTTTGCTTTTTGATATTCTGTAAGTGTGTTCACTAGCCACCGTGGAGCTGGTGTTTTTTTTACGAGCCCCCTGCCGTGATGACATCAGCCATCCATCACTGGTGGAGTGAGCCAGGAATGAGGAAGCCCCGCAAGTGTGAGTCAAAACCCCAATAAGCTTATGGTCAATGCAAACAGATAGAAATGGTCTATACTTCCACAAGCTGCACTGGGGCTACAGAAGCACAAGTTTAACAGGTGGGCTGCAGTTACTTCAACAAAAGCTGTTGAACACTGAAACAACGACAGGAGTGCTATGACTTTGCTATGAGCCTGAACTATTTCCCAAATGGAAAATAAGTGTGCGGCTATGATTTTGAGGAGGCTTATAGATAAAGGTCTCTTTTCAGTTGAATACAGAAGCTATTTCCCAGTGTTTGTTAAGTGCGTTTCATGTATGTCGAGAGTATCTAGTACCTGTAGCTACCATTTTTTTACTGTTTGCTCTGGACTGCTGTGATTTTGTGCACTTATGCAGAGTATGTCCATAACTGTAGGACATGCAGTGAATTGGTTTAAAATGGAACTGGCTGTTGGCTATGCATTTAAACAGGTTATACAATGGTCTGGTGTACATTTATAAGGAGAAATTGTATAATGACAGATATGATTGTTTTTCTTATTTACATTGGGTTGATTCTATAATTTACTAACCTGTCATGATTGGTTAAATGAAGGCTACACATAAACTACATGCAACTAGATCTTAAGAACAGTATAACAATTTCCATACCATGTCTATATATACCCTCCATTTCCCCAATGTCAGGCCTGATAATTTGCTTAACTGGAACTGGATACTGTATAAGCTATGTATCCCAGCATGCCTTGTGGCTTGTGGGTTTTTTAAAAAACAAATAAAGTTTAATATCTCAGAATGCATTTAGAGAGCCTTTAAAAAAGGGGGTGTTTTTGTTGATGGTGATCACAGTGTGTTAGTTTTCCTGCGGCCCCTGAATGAGCAGTGTGTATAGGGTACAGTGAGATACTGTCAGACAGACAGCAAGTCTGGGTGGATGAGTACATGCATCTCCTGCATTGTGTACAGTGCCACCAAATGAGCCGTTCCGTGTCCTCTACACCCCGTGTTTTTCCACGCGTTCCCATGTTTCCACGTGTTCCAGTGGGTGAGAAGTAGCACCTCTATCCTGCATCAACGTTCAGATGAAAAAGGGTCAATCCATTCAAACCAAATGTTAATTTGGCACAGAGATCAAAGACCAGCGTGTGAGCCTGCTGCAGCCATTGTTCAACCTGTTCTTGTTCAGACACATCGTATTCGCTCTCCTCATGAGAATACTGTGCGTTACAAAAGAAAGGGATATGCGTCCTCTGATTTTTATATACATTTCATTTAAAAAATAAAAAAAAATCTCGTCAGTGCTCGACTGAAGGTTTGATTCATGGACAGTGATTTTAGCATTAGCTCACTGGCAGATCACAGTAAATGGCCGCCATTAGCCTGAAGAGCTGCATTCCTGCTAAGCGAAAAGGCAGTGAAAGGGGAAGCCACTGCATGTAAAAATAGCTCCTTGCCTTGAACGGTAATTAGTTCTGGTGCCGGCTCATTTACGCGCGGCCGGGTGGTGACGCGCGGCGGACGCTGGCGGACGATGTCCCTGCCGCCAACGCTTCTGCCCCCGCCCCCTCCCCACGCGCGTGCGGGCTCCACCCCCCCGCACCACGTCAAAGGGCGACGGAGGTTTCCGGAGGTAGCGGCAGGGCTCTGGCATCACGCGATTGGTTTAGAGATGGTGCTTGCCTCTGCAGGGTTTGCGGGGCGTGGAAGATCAGGCTGGCAGTCCCCCAACTCGCAGGACTCCCAGTGTGTCACATCTGCAGCCGTGCGCACTGGCGTATTCCAGCCCTCGGCTTTGTGCTCAAGGTCATGCTGAAGGTGGTGCCTGTTTCATAGACATGCTCCGGAGAGGGCTGTTTAATAAGCCCAGTGAGCCCAGTGCAGCCAGGCTGCGGAGCTCAGACCTGGGGAAGCAGAGAGCCCTGACCCCCCTCAGCTGCACCCACAGTTAGTGCTCCCCAAAATCACAGCGTCCTGAGCTCACCTCAACACGCGGCCCCCCATCCCACACAAGCACCATTCCGGGGAGAGCGAGTCTTCTCTCTCAAGTCTCCCTAGGCAAATGTGCACAGGGAACCATGTGATCTGGAAGAACAATTAATTCCACTTCCTCCTTTGTGGGAGTAGTTAATCATACATGGACTACTCAAGCAGCCCGTGCAGTTACAGGTGGTGGACATGTCGGCATCTCTGACATACACAACAGCAGAGGGCCTGTGGGAGGGCCTGTCTCTGGCTGAGACAGAAAAGCGCTGGTTTTTCTCACAAAGGACTCGTTTCCTCTCCGATGTTTCCGTTCTGTCTCGCGCATGTCGATGTTGTCGTGCATCTCTTGTTGAAAGCTCGCATTCAGAAAACCCAACTGTATGGCAGTATGGAACTGGTTTGCAAATTGCAATGATGACTCATCGGTGTCCTTGGAAGGCAGGTAGCTCTCTTTCTTTTATGCTGTTTGAGTGCGGGGGGTGGGGGGGGGATACATCAATGTTCTTGTGAACAAATCCGACATGACGAGTCCCTCAAAGAAAGTATGTTTGAGTGTGGGTGGTCAGCAGTGTGGCTCTCTCGGCATACACTGTGAAATGTTTCTGAGTGCACAAACACATAGAAATGAACACTGTTTGTGGACTCCAGCTTTAGTGGATAAGGCCTATCTGTGCCGTAGAGCAGAAAGAACGAAGGGCCTGATTTATTTTCAGCCAGTTTGGGATAATGCCCATTTTTATTCTCTTCATTGAAAGCCAAGCATCGCACTCTCCCGGCTGAAGCTTGTAGGAAAGGTTAGTTGGCGTGTTGCACTCAGTTCTCAAATGACAACAAAAAATACGAGGTTGGCACTTCACAAAAAATACTTAAAGGTTTTGTTATAATTTTCAGTTGCTTTATTATGCTACAGGGGAAAAATGACCACAGACATTTCTGCTGCAAAGCCTTCTTCGGTGTGACGACTTGTCGCCAATTGTATTCTCTGCCTCTATCACTGCAAGCCATCCTCTGCTGGTTTTGGGAGAGCGTGTGCATCTCTTCTGAATTGCGACCTGCTTGTCGCTGCTCCTTCCCGAACTGAGCAGTTAGTTAGGCCTCATCACCAGCATTAGCTGATCACTTAATTATCGACTGTTATAGTTGCCCTCGTCGCTCTAATGCTTCTCCATTAGAAGTAATTCTGTTAAGTGTCTTAAGATCTGGAGTCGCTTGTCCCGGCTGTGGACCGTGCCGGTGAAATGCTATTAAGTCCAAGTCAGAGTGTAATTCCTCGTGGGTTTTTTTTTTTGTTTGTTTTTTTAAGTGGGGTCAATTAAACCTGTCCTCTCTCAGGAGGGACGGCAGGCTGTCCTGTGCTCATCTCACCAGTCAGGACTCTGTAAGCGGCTGCTTTAGCCTTCCTCTTCCCAGTGACCCACTTGCTATCACTGGGGAAAAGGTCAGAGGTCGTGTTGTCCTCAGCAGGCTTTAATAATGCTTAGCTGCCCCAGTTATGGGAGCGCATATGATCACATGGCTTCTGGCCGTGGAATGGCCGCTGTTCGCCCAATGCTGTTTAACAGGACAGACACGACATGGAGTGCCTTTCGTTTAGAGTGGGTCAGTAGGAAAAACCTCCAGCACCAGAGCCATAATGTACATTACACTGTATCTGTCAATCAAGCCTTAGAAACTGTGCAACCAAATGTGTGAAACAAAAGCTTTCCACCGCCGGGTGTCATTCCAAGGTCGCTGTCTGCAGCCTTCAGCAGAAGGCCGCTAAATTTTAAGGTGACATTTTTCACGTGGAAAAAAAGGAGATTATAAACTGTAGATGCGGGCACAGTGTGTTTCTGTAGCCAGTGTCTGACTCGTACAGGCGTACAGTGAGACGGGAACTGCACCACCCCCTACCCTACCACCTAAACCAGGAACTAACAGCAGCTGCCTGTAGAATGAGGCCGGAGAGTGGACGCAGCTGCTGTGGATGTCCGGCTTTGTAAAGCTCAGTATATATAGCCCACTCTCTCCCAGTGGAGGGCACTACAGGACTTTCAGGACAGCTGCCCCATGTTACCCCGCCATCCCACCCCCCAGTTCCTCCTACTCCCTCCCCTGAGCTAAAAACTGATCCTGGACCAGCAGCCGTACTCTGATGCTTGATGAAATACTGTTTCCACTAGCATCCGTACAGTGCTGTGGGTGAGACGAGAGTCCTATACACCCAGAGCACAGCACTGCTACACCTGCTGCTCCACAGTGTGTGTGTGTGTGTGTGTGTGTGTGTCTCTGTCTGTGTGTGTATGTTCCCAGAGGGGAGGGTGTGTGTTGTGGTTTATAAGGACTCTCCCTCTCCCAGGACAGGATTAAGCAGCGATGAGCTTTCTCTGTGCATTCCAGCATAAGCACACCTGACCTGCCCTGGGGAAGCTGGGCCTCCCTGTAGAGCTGACTCAGGCGGCCCCCACCTGGGCAGTCTCCCTCTGGGCACACTCCCGCTTCAGAGCCTGGCATCCAGGACAGAGCGCTGGGTTAAATACACAAAATATATATATTTGGAGTATTTAATCCCATCACAGCTTCCCTAAGTATATTCCATCTTTCCTTGTATATGTTTAATCGATCATTACATATTATATATGTATTAAGCCCTCTGTTTTGCTGTAATACCTTACCTGTCTTTTGAACCTTTCTAATTGTAATTCCTGGATGGAGAGTGACTTAAAAATGAATACTTTCCCTAAGAGAACAATCATCTTTACAAACATTAGATTATATTATTTTACGTCACCCAACAATACAGTCTGTATATCAATGTAACATCTAATATTATAGTTCAAAAGCCAATTTTGGACATTATTTTAAAAACCGGCAACACACGGACAGTACCAAAAAAGATGAGGTATATCTTCAGTCTCTTCTACACAGAATCTACATTCAGCTGATTGTTCAATGCCCCATATGTTTAACATCCTCTTTGTAGCCAGAATTTTGTATAGTAATTTATATTGGAAGGAACGTATTAATGAATCTATTGTTGTTTTATATATCAGCTCATAAACCTTATTGCATGGTATTGGTATATCAAATAATTGTTCCCAGTTGTCTTGATTTTTGTAAGGAAATGCAACTAATGATTTCTTTCTTAGATAGAATTGATATATTTTTTTTATTTATACTTCTTTTTTTAAGCCATTTATGATCCCTAATATAAGGCCTACAGACCAGTTCCTTGCCTACTGTATTATTATTATTTTTTCCATTTTTGTGGTAAAGAAGCAATCAATTGATTATAATTTTGAATTAAACATACCTTACCATATATGTTTCTTAGTTGCTTATGTGACATGATCTTACCTTCGTTACTCAAAATATCATTAAAAAATATAATTTGTTTTCCAAACATGTCTTTCATAAAGATGGGTCTACCATTTACTGTAATATTTTAATTGAAACAAATAATTTGATGTGTGGGTGTTAGCCCACAGCCCTGGAGAAGCCCATCCAAGCACAGGAGGGATGAATGTGCTCCATTGTTGCCCTTGCGATAAACAAATAATGGTTTTGCCCACTTCTTTGCATGGTCTACCATAGATTGCAGGAATCTAGTGTGTGGAATCTAGGAATCTCGTGCGTGGGATGAGTGCTCGTGTGCATTTGCATGTGTTTGCATGCAAGTGGGTTCTATTATTTGGATGTATTTGGAGTTTTCCTCACAAAAATCCCAAAAGAAAATCCCATGGCCATGTAAAAAAAAAAAGTTAAGTTTTGTATCTCCCGGCAACCTCCATGTGAGCGTAATCATTTATTGATGAGCACAGAGTTTTCATTTTAATAGCATTTCGACTGAAATTTCGCAATGCACGGCCTCAGCTGGCTTCCCTTCACTGTGCCGGCTCGTTGGTTTGAAGCCGGAGCGACCGCTGCTAAAATGTGCTGAAAACGCTCTTCGTTTGCTTCTATCCCAAGGCGTATTGGTCATTCCACACCCCCTCGCCGTTTTTTCACAGACCGTCCTACTGCAAACGTGTGACTTTCTGCTCATTTCCTTTAAAGAAGCTTAAGGGGTCTCTCGTGGCGTAGCCTGCAAGAGCGCCGCGATGTCGGCGGTTCGAGTCCAGTGTCTCCCTCTCTCTCGCTCCCCATTCTTCCCGTCTCTACACTCTGCTGTCCAATAACAGCTGAAAAGCCCTGAAAATATAACTTTTAAAAAAACTAAACATCAAGCCTAATTCTACACATGGTGCTGCTGCTATGAACCCAGCATACAGGTGACCCCCCCCAACCGTATTACTGGAATTTATATTGATTATCTATTTCTGTCATCTTCCAGCTCTGCTTCTCAGACACACCTGCTAGTGGACTAAATGAACTGCAGTTTGGAGGTAGATTCTGTGTCATTCTGACCTCCATAAAAAGTTCCTCTGTACTTATGATCCATCCAGTGATGTCACTCCTGACTGAGATGTGTGTGGAGGGTATGTTTCTCATGGCTGTATCAGGACAGGTTATACTGGACTGAGCATAACCAGAACGCTTATTTCGGGGAGTAATTGCCGTGGTTGGAAAGAGAAAAGCAGTATAGCCCAGAAAACATTATATAAAGTAAGCAGCAACAAATCTCCACAACAACAGACTAATGTGGAAAATGTTACTTTGAACACGTTTAAAAATGACACAATATTAAATGACGGCATATGATTATATTGACTTACCGTTATAATGGGATTGACTATATAGTGCCTTTCACCTCATGCTTTTAAAGCACCTGTAAAGGTAAGAGAGGTGACTGAAGGGAGGCACTGATCTCAATCAGCTCCAATGAACAGCACTCACCTGGGTGATGCACGACAACAGTTGAGGAGAAGATGGAGGGGTTGGTTTAGTCTGTTAAACTTAGGGGTCATTAGATGGCCAAATTGGATCTTGGCCTGAACACTTTGCTCTTTACTATGCATTATTTAATTAGCATTATTAAATATACTATATTCCTATTACTGTGTTCCTATTGGCCCAGAGGGAAGGCTGCCCCCTACTAGCCCACTAACACTTCCTGCATCAACCTGGTTTTCACAGGTTTCCCATCCAAAACCAAGCCCAGTTAGTTCCGGCAATCAACAAAATTCCTGTCGTTCTATTTTTATTTCCTTTTTTTTTTGTGTGCTTGATGCAGAGGGTGTAGAACAACGGATGGGTTCTGTAGGAGAGGGAACGTGTGCATTGGGTTACCCGGCAGACGAAACGTAGTCGCAGACCAACTGCTCCTGCTGAATTTTTATTTTTCCCAAGGCAATGCAAAGTTTTTAAAATCCCAGTGACGTAAATCTGGAATGAATAAGTAAGGGAGAATATGACGAGCATGGTTCGGTGTGAGAATGTGGGTGGTATGACGGTGCTGGGTTTGTATGCACAAAACTATTTTGAAAGAGGACCCAAATTGGGACCCCCAGCCCACTGTAAGGAGGGAGGGGAACCCAGGAAAAGCAGTGTGTTTAGCACCCCGCTTTGCGATTGCTGCTGGTGGATGAGATGGAGTGATGGGCACATTAATCCTGCATCCTGCTATTAATTACCTGCATTCCTAACAGCCCAGTGCCTGGGACTGCTGTACAATCTCAGTGCACACGCACTCATACACACACATACAAACACACCTATACTCACCAACATGATACACACACACACACATACCAGCACACCACGCGTTAATGTACACAACACACACACATAAGCACACTACACATTAACGGACACAACACACACAACGCACATACAAGCACACTATACGTTAACATACACAACACACAAACACAAACACACAACACACACATACAAGCACATTACACTTTAACATACACAACACACACAGGCACACTACACATTAACATACACATATAAATCCATGTGCACACACATACTCATTCGCACAAACGTGCACGCACACACACACGCACATCCATGGAATATATTTGCTCGCCTAAAAAAAAAAAGAAGTCTGGAGGCTAATGCTGTAATTTGTTTCAGCTCATTTTTATTGCATTTATGGAAATTTGCTGTTATGGAAACCTCAGGCTCGTGCTGACAGATGACGAGAGCGACTAATGAGACAAATGGTCTGGGGGAGAAGGAAAAATGCAGCCCTCACAGACGGAACCCTGGAACCCGGGTTCCCTTACCGGAATGTTCTGCTCAGAAGTAAGGTCTGAAAGTTTACCCTGCAAATAGAGTGATGGCCATCGGACCCCTGCCTGTGTTTGTGTATGTGTGTGTCTCTGTGTGTGCGTGCGTGTGTGTGTGTGTGTGTGTGTGTCTGTGCGTGTGTGTGTGCGTGCGTGCATTTGTGTGTGTGCGTGTGTATGGGTATATTTGTGTGTCCGTGTATGTGTGTGCGAGTGTGTGTGTATGTATGTGTGTCTGTGCGTGTGTCTGTGTGTGCGCGTGTGTGTCTGTGCATGCGTTTGTGTGTGTGTATGTGTGTGTCTGTGCGTGTGTGTGTAGTGTGTGCTGCGCGCGCGCATGTATGTGTGTCTGCACGTGTGTGTGTCTGTATGTGCGTGTGTGTGTGTGTATGCGGTAAGGGTAAATCTCTGGCCTGGGACACATATAGAGTTGTTGTATGGGATCTTCAGCTGGCAAGGACAGTTGAAAGTTACTGCGGGTGCGGTGCGGGGCCCCCTGAGACGCTGTGTGTGACGCAGCCAGGCTGTGATTGGCTCCTGCTAGAGACCTGCTATGACATCAAAGCTGCCTGAGCAGAGTCTCAAAAGCAGAGGAGCTGACACACAAATCGTGATACGCACACACACAAGCATAAACGCACACACACACACACACACACACACACACACACACAAAGGGAAAGCACACATGTTCACAGCTGCCGGCTGGTACATGTGCATGGACAAACACATGTACTGATTCACTCACTCACGTGTGCATGTCAGAGCATTTGAATTCCCACACAGTAACCTATGGATCCACATACCCACACATTTACAGGTGTTCAAACACAAAAACTCATAGATGAATCGGATACACACTCACACACACACACACACACACACACACACAGTACTGTTCTCTCAGACGAGTGAGCGGTAGTTTTAAGAAATAATCCACTAAAACACCCCTTAAAATGATCTTCATCTTAAAAAAAGGAAATAAATTTGATAAGACTCAGTATGCAATGGCATTAGCGCAAGGTTACAGAACAGTAGCTGAGGCAGCAGTAATGCTTAAGTGAGAACACTGCGCCTTGTGGTCCAGTGTGAACACGACTCTGTACTCATAAATGTAGAGTATACAGCACATCTGTGCCCACAGAACTCTGGCTAAGTATGACAGCAGTGCGCTTCATGCTGCAGGGCTATAGACTTGCCTCCCTAAATACCGCTGGGATTTTATTTTCACGCTGTCTCAGCGCTGCCAAAACCGGACCGAGCCGCAGCCCTCGTCTGCAGTGACGTCGAGCAGAATCTCCCCGACCCAGATCTTTCCACCTACAGCTCAATGGCACCGAGCTCCCCGAAACACAGTGAGCCTTTGCCGATGACTGTGGCGTTTGCCGATTATCTTGAGAATTAATACCATTATTCACAGTTGGTTCTGTCTTTATATGAGAGAGGGCTGTGAGCACACGGGTAATCTTTATTCTACCAAGTAGCTAAATTAGTCTTCAGTTAAAATGTGCCCCCCCCCCCCCCCGCCCTGAAAAGGAATCCTTCTCCGTCACTGCAACATGCAGTGCGTATCCACCTTGTTATTTTCTTAAATAGAAATCCCAATATTGAGATACTTAATTTTTTTTTTAAAGGCTGCGTCTCTCCTAATCCTCATTCCTTCGCAGTGCTAACGTAAGCTCCTCTGACTCCTTTGTGTCGCACAACTAAGGAAGGCCTGCGATTGGCTGGGAGCGGGTGTGCCGAAACCCCCTCAGCCAATGAAGTCCCCCCCCCCCCTCCCCCTAGTGTTCCCCCCTTGCTTGAGGCAGTGACGCTGTGTGAGAGAGCGAGCAGGAGCCTTGGATTTCTATGAATGGAAATGCGGAGGAGGATGCTCTCAGATCTCAGTAGCCGCTGGCATGTCAGTTGGGGACTCTCTCCCTCCTTCTTTCCCCTTTTTCCTCTCTCTCTCTCTTTTTCTCTGACTCACCCCACCCTCCCCCGTTCTCTGCGGGAATCTGGGGACCTCATCAGCTCTCTTCCTGTCAAACAGCCCTGACTGATCATACTGTGTCTCCCCCACCCCCTCTTGCTTCACTCCATCAGAACCCCCCCCCCCCCCCCCCCCTGGCCCCCACACCCTTTTCATACACAGCTACATTGATTAATTTACATGTGAAACACGGATACCCCCCCCGCCCCCCACCCATACACCCCTCGCCACTCTCAATCATCCCTCCATCACAAATCTGCTCTCTTAGTATCCACATTTCAGGCTTTTAATAAGGCTTTAAATTCAAGCTGTTCATGAGGTCAAGGCCGTTGTAGTCAAATGTTAAAAGCATCATGCTCTTCGGCCATTGCAGATAGGTTGATTGGTGATAATTGACCTTGAACAGTGAGTGGATGACCTCTAACTCTTTGTGGTCCCCGCATCGCGTGTTTTGAAAGATATGGTATATCATAGCTTTCTTGCTATTCCTTGTGGTTAAAAATGACTGTATATTTTTATTGGTTATTATTTAAAAATTTTTGGTACGTGCTGCTCAGTTTTTTATTCACAGGTGTCAAGCCTCTGTGAGAATGGCATTTTCAAAAGGTACTTTAACTTGGGCAGGGGATGGGGGTATTGTGGGGGAAATCCCTGTCTCCATGGCAACTCCAGCACAGGTATTTCTGTGTTTAACTGGGATTAAGACATTTTCATTAGAACGTCCTGAAAACCCACTTACTCCAGCATAATTCCCGCTTGAAGCAGTCTGTGCGTGTTTTAGTGTTGGTGTGTGTGCGTGCATGTGTGTTTTTGTGTTTGTGTTTGTGTGTGTGCATGCATGCGTTTTGTCTGTGTGTGTGTGTGTGCGCGCGCGTGTGTGTGTGTGCGCGCGTGCGTGTGTTTTGCGTGTGTGTGTGCGTGTGTTTGTGTGTGTGTGCGTGCATATGTGCACTTCTGTGTGCGCGCACGTGTGTGTGTGTGTGTGTGTGTGTGTGTGTGTGCGCGCCCGTGTGTGTGTGTGTGTGTGTGTGTGCGTGCGTGCGTGTGTTTTGCGTGTGTGCGTGCGTGTGTTTGTGTGTGTGTGCGTGCATATGTGTACTTCTGTGTGTGCGCGCACGTGTGTGTGTGTGTGTGTGTGTGTGTGTGTTTGAGATTGGAGTGTAAGAAGGGAGAAGTGTTCCTGGGTAGCATGTTGTAAATGGCCATGGGTCCCTCAGGGAGTTATCATCTCTCCTGCCTCAATCACACACTTCCCCTCAGCATGTGCCTCTCCATCCCCACCCAGCTCAAAGCACCAATACTGCAGCTCTCACACAGCTTACTGATGCTGATAACATTCCTGCAACCTCGGGGCAACGTTGCGTGAGAACATTACGCTCTTTATAAAGGATGTGATCCTTACTTGGAGGGGATATGACTTAATGCCCTCAGTTCCCCGGGTGATCCAGCATGGATCACTATATGCAGTTTAAATACGTGAACGAGCACTGCTGAATAAATCTGCAATAATGCAGACCGAGTTTTCAGTGACTTTTCAGAGATAAATCTCCTGTTGGAGCCAGTAAGCCCGGAGCAGTGGTTCAAGGGCAGGGGTTTGACTGGCCCTTGTTTAGAATGCGCTTGTCATTGGGCTGCCCTTGTGAGAGGCTTCTCCCCACCACTCAGAAGGGTAGAGGAGCGGGGCAGCAGCGGGGCAGCAGCGGGGCAGCAGCAATCTGCTCTAATTCTGATCTCCAAACTGCGCTCTGCCTGGAGGGGCTCCATCCCACCCACAGCCGCCTCCCAGTGTGTGATCAGAGCGCTCTGCCGCGACGCCTCACGTCGCCAGGGCCCATGCGCGTCGCCATAACTACGCCGCCTGCTGTCAAAGCCAGGCTGCAACGGATAACGGATCAGCTGTCAGCGCGAGGCACCTTGCGTTGCCATGGTTACGGCAACAGGACTAATTGTCATAGTGCTTCACCCTCTCAACCCCCTCTTACTCCCACACCCCCCCCCCACCCCCCACCCCATCCCCCGCTCTGATAATTAAGGCACCAAACAGAAAATAAAATGTCCCATCAACACAAGACTCCCAGAAGAAAGAGTAGTGTATTGACATTTTGTATGGGCTGTGTTGTCTAATTCTGAACATTTCTTTTTCCAATATGGCAACTATGGGCAGCCAGGAGGCACTTAATCTGAATTGCTTCAGTAATTACTGAAGTATATAAATAGGTGATTTGAAAAAAAAGCATTTAAGCTATACATGTTGCCCTGAATTAAGATGTTTTCTAAGCAAATAAATTCATAAATTACTTGGAAATGGTGAATGTATGTGCAATAATACGAATATATAGAAATGACTAATATGCATTACTAATATGAAAAGTCACAGAAACCAGCCAGCCGTGACAAAGGCAGAATCGTGCGCTCTGTGGCGGCCTTCAGTGGGAGGTGTTTGACGAGACAGATGGCATTCTGGGACTGATTTCTCAGCTGTGTCCCAGTGTCACTTCTGGGGGGGACACCAATAAAGCTCAGTCATTCAAATTTGGAATGGCACATCGGGAGCGAGGGATGGACTCCGGCAGATCTGATTTGTTCCTGTTAGGAGAGGAAGGCCTTGGTGGCGCCGGTGTCTTATTTTGAGTCAGAAGATGAGAAATCCTTCAGCATCCTGCTCTCTTTCATGCATGTGAATAGCAGCGGATATTAGCAAAACACATGTCACTGTGCTGGGAGGGGGAAAAAAAGTCTTGTTTTGCCATTTCGAGATGAGATATTTCTGATTTTTAGAGTGCCACAGGATACATACATTTTAGTGTCACACAGGTATTTTTGTGGTAGCAAATTTTTTATTTTTTTTTACACCTGGAATTATACCTGAGGTGACACTGCTAACTTCAGAGATGAGATTATATAAACCCACACAACCTGTTAGTTTAGAGAAGTAGCCCATCTCCTTATATAATCACATAAACTGGTTCAATGTACCAAACAGCCTCGGCACTGGGCCTGTCCACTCTTGTTCTGGGGTTTTTGCTCTTGAGTTACTGTCATGGGAGTGCAGGCGTATGTCAGCAGCCTTCATCTCTCTGACAGGCTGTGAGTGATGTCACCATCCAGCCTTCACATATTAAATGTGACTGATCATGCTGGGGAGGTGTATATTAAACCCCATTTCCCTCTCTCTTTCCCTCCCCCCTCTCTCTCTTTCTTTCTTTCTCCCTCTCTGTCTCACTCTGTTTCTTTCTCTCCCTCCCTCCCTCTCTTTCTCTATCCCTCTCCCTCTGTATCCCTCCTCTCTCTTCCCCCTCTCCCTCTGTCTCCCCTTCTCTCTGCTCCCGCTCTCTCCCTCCCTCTCCCCCTCTCTCTCCCTCTCTCTCCCGCAGTAACTGCCCGTTCTCCCTGGCGGCAGGCCTGGCACGTGCCACTGCTGATGACATCCTCCAGAGCGACCTGTCCGTCTATCACCTCAACAAGGAGGTGGAGGAAGGGACCAACCCTTTCCCCCGTGAGTGGGCACAGAGCATGCGCATTTAAACATGTCAAAAAAGTGAATTTACGTAGATGAAAAAAATATATACAGTGCATATATAAATAAGCATTTTTTATATCCGTATATAATTGAATGTATTTATATACGTATATAAATGGTACACAGATAAACATTAATGCACAATTAATCCCATACAGTTTGTGGCAGTGCAGTGTAAGTAGGGCATCATATTTGGCTTTTTAAAGAATGTGAAATCAGGTCATTTGCTGATCTGACCTAGCTGTAGACTGGCCTTGTGACTACAGCTTATCAGTCTATCGGACGAAATAAAATAAAATGATAAAAGCGACAAATGAGGCACCTGAAAAATACACTAACGCTAATTTAGGAAACGGACACGCAAGAAGCTAGGCTTTCCCAGCGGACAGGCACCCGGCGTGCGGACGTGCGTGTGCGACAGGCCTACCCGCTCACTTTCTGTGGCGTTACCTGGGTTCACTGAACAAACGCAACACGCTTGGCACCGCGACGTTCCATAAAGGAAGCGGTGGGCGGGCACTCTGAGAGAGAGTCGTTCCATAAAGGAAGCGGTGGGCGGGCACTCTGAGAGAGAGTCGTTCCATAAAGGAAGCGGTGGGCGGGCACTCTGAGAGAGAGTCGTTCCATAAAGGAAGCGGTGGGCGGGCACTCTGAGAGAGAGTCGTTCCATAAAGGAAGCGGTGGGCGGGCACTCTGAGAGAGAGTCGTTCCATAAAGGAAGCGGTGGGCGGGCACTCTGAGAGAGAGTCATTCCATAAAGGAAGCGGTGGGGGGCACTCTGAGAGAGTCTGGGCGATAGTGATGGAGCTCTCTGTGTTCTCGTGGCGGGGGAAAGGAGGAATAATTTTAGCGGTGGGAGTGTGAGGAGCGGCAGCGTGCAGGCCGGGCGCCAGGCTGCTGGGACGTGGTAGGAGGGAGGGAGGGAGGGAGGGAGACAGCCGTCTGGGCACGGGGTGGAGACACTGCACAGTGTGGGCTGTGACAGCCCTGAGACGGGATTAAATTTAGACACCGGGATGCTGGAGAGATGGGAGAGGGGAGGGGAGGGGAGGGGAGGAATGGATGTAAAAGAGTGGAGAAGAGAAGAGAGGAGAGGGGAGGGATGAGAGGAAAAGAGGGGGAAGATAGCGCTGACTCCAGCAGTCACTCTAAGGCGGGACACAGCTCTGGGAAGTCCAGCCCCTGCGTACAACAGGACAGACTATAACAACCCAAATATAGACACAAACGCATGACACCGGTGCGCCTGTCCCCCACCCCACCCCACCCAGCCCAACCAACTCCTACGGGTGTCACTCAGGCAGTGGCACCAAAACAACGGAACCCCCTGTGGAGAGAGAGCGGGTGGAGTCACCGCTGCACCGGAGGATTCTGGGAAACGCTGTTTCCCTGAGAGGCCTGTTCGCAGTGTCCCAGACAGCGGTCAGGCTTGCCGCGAGTGCGTGACAACAGATACTTTAATATCTCAAATCACGCACTGCTGAGCCGCGCAATCCCGTTAAGCCAAACGCAGCTTATCAGTTCAGCAGGAACAAGCTGATAGAGAGGGTTAGAGGTATTTATTCTGTGGATAAAAACACTTTAAAATAAATACGAGGCGCTTTAGTGCCGTTGAACGCTGGGAGGCCTGGGAAATGGGGTTGCAGGTGAGAGAGGAGTTTAAATTTTAAAGTCACCCATCCACGGCTGCGCCTAACCCACAGGCCAGACATTATTGTTTTATAAAGATCACATCACCAAACCGGTCAGGCTTGGACAAATGTGAGTGAATGGGTTGGAGGCCCATCCGTGCGGTTCATCCATTCATGGTAGCGGTGCCTGAACAGGTTGAGCTACCCAGTAGCCCCATTAAAAAATAAAATTTTGATAGTGAAGCACAACAGAAACAAAAAATCAGTTCCCCCCCAACCTTAAGTATACAGTGTAATTTAAGTGCTTAAGTGCTCTTAAATATTGAACGCCAAATATCCTGTATATCTTGTACATTGTCATTTGTAAGGGTGGATGTTAACATAATAGTGTATTTGCCTTAAATAGGATGGTTCCCGCCCATTAAAACCCCATTTAAGCAGCTATTCAGCGATAAAATCAGCCCAATATTACACTGCAAGCCAGTCAGTTAAAGGGTGTTATTGTATCATAGTGTATCAGGGTGTTAGCGTAACAGAGTGGCGTCAAAGTCGAGTTCACACGGCGGTGTGTATTAAACCTGGATGCTGCTGCTGCGTGTCAGTGAGAGACAGGCAAACATCGTGCCACACTGCAGGCGCACAACAGAGAGACGGTTTGGTGAATGACAGCAGCTGAAAGCTCTTACACGCCCCTGGGGTGAGAGAGGTCTGAAGATGGAGAAAATGCCAGCCTGTCCCTCCGGGAGTCCGAGCCAAAGAGATGGCCTCAACACGCCAGTCCTCCCCCGCCACCACTTTTTTATGCAGCCTGTTCCGCCCACTGTCCTCAGTTCAACTGTGATCAGCCAAACTGCCTGTTTTACACAAAACTCTCATTTTCTCTGAGTCCATGTTTGATTTTAAATTGATGTTGGTGATTTTGCATGCCTGGGGACTGACAGCAGATTATTTGTGCGTGTGTGTCTGTGTGCTTGTGCGTGTGTGTGTGTGTGCACGTTCCCCTGATCAGAGCTAGAATCGGTTAAGCTGGCTCGGCTGATCTTCAACAAACTCTGTGACACCTGCTGCCTCTGGCTGAAGGACTTCCCTCATCGCCGCCGGCAACAGCGCTACTATGAGACCTCCATCCACGCCATCAAGAACATGCGTCGCAAGATGGAGGACAAACACATCGTCATCCCCGACTTCAACACACTCTTCAACCTGCAGGTACACAGAGGCTCAAGGCACAGGCTAATATCCTGCACGTAGAAATAGAGTCATTAGAATAGTGATGGGTGATCATTTCAGATGGGGCAGGGTCAGAACTTTTTCAAATTCAAATCAAACTCTAATGAGATATACGTAAAAGCTGTACTGATTCTGTTCCTGTGTGTATATCCAGTTTGAGTAAGACAGTTAACGTAAATCATACTCACATTTGGTCCAGTCTGTTGATTTTGGATCTATGCTCTTACCCTCTCACTGCTGCTCCCTGCGGAGACCTTACACTGAATTACACTGGAACGTGACTGTGAGTTGCACATTATTAGAGCTCCCTCCAGCGTGACAGTACAATGCGAGAGACCAGAGTTAATTAAAACAAAACAAAAAAAAGGTGAATGAAAAATACAGATTCAGGGCCTCTCAGCCTTTAAATGCACTCCCAAGTGCAGGCTGTGCCCTCTAGACCAAACACTGCTAGTTCAAGCATGGGCTATGTCATTAGCTGACGATCATCAAGAGCCCACAACAGCCGGGAGAAGAAGAATTACAACAGCCGGGGCATCCTTCCCAAATTTCCCAGGGTGCATTGGGTGCATAGTGCACACAGGTGACCAGAGAAATGGCCTCCACTCCAATCAGCACTAGCTGTACTGTACTACACTGTGCAGCTTGTGGTGAGGAAGATAGCCACAGGTGACATAGTTACTGGTGTGTAGAGGTGGTGTGGGAGCAGGGCATGATGTGCACTTCCAAAAAGGAGAAAATTGTGGGGAAATGAAGTGCTCTTGAGTCACACATCCAGCTGAGCCACTTGTTTGGGGTGAAATGAGATGCTTCTGGCCCCAGCTGAACCGCGCAAGTCCCAAGAGTTCTGGCGGGCAGCACATATTCAGCCATAGCACTGCCTAGAGAGACAGGGCTTTACTGGGCTCAACAGCGACCCCTCTGGCCGGCTGATTATCTGCAGTCTGCCATAGCACTGCCTAGGGAGACAGGGCTTTACTGGGCTCAACAGCGACCCCTCTGGCCAACTGGGTGACTGCAGTCTGTCTGCCTGAAGCTTCATCAGCGCAGTGCAGAACCTGAGGCTGCTCACCTGGCCGTTTGGAAACAAAGCATTCAATGCATGTCTGAGATGTGTGAGGACACGCTTTCCTGCACCTCCCGAATTAATGGAGAACAGATTGATTGCAGCGATCGGATGAGTCACACATTACAAATTGGATAAAAAAAATTATGAGAAAACAGGGGGAGGGGATGAGAGAAAAACGGTTAGGGCCATCGTCAGAGCGTGGATGCTGTCAGTACCGACTACCTTTTCTGGAATGTTCTCTGGAGGAAAAGAGCCTCACACGTTCACTCGGGACTGCTATTGGCAATCCTCGCTAATTAAAGACGCTTCATTCATCTCTGCACCCGGGCTAATTAACTGACCCTCCTCCTGAGCTGCCTGCCCAGCTCCATGACAGGGCGCTCACACATGAATTTAATGAAAGGAGCTGGCGGATCAATACAACTTTTCCAGATTCGCTTTTAATAGCTCCGGTGAGAGACAGAAATTATATCACAGCTGGCTGTTGCTTGTGAATGAATTAATTTCAAGGCAGTGCTGGGTAATGGTTTCCTTCCCCCAGTTCACCTGTCATAAATTATGAAATAGTCTTTTTGCAGTAGCAGAGATACTCTCCATTGGTTAACTGTGCATGGTCTTCGCAAAGAGTCAGAAGCTGGAGGTTGCTCATAAGTGTTTGACCCCAGTTATAATATGTTGGAATTTTGCATCCGAACTGGGGCAGTTTCCTCCTAACAAATGAATGTAGGTGAGGCAATCCTAGAGGTCTTATTGCCAGATGGATGTTGGATTTTTGACCAATGACCACAGATGAATGGGGGTAAAAGAAGCCTAGTCATTGGCTGATGTCATTGACAGAAATAGAACATAAAAAAGGAAGTCTAACATAAACATTGACACAAGAGTTTGTCAGGAGTTGCTCATCTGTGTAAAATCTGACTAAATTAGAAGCTCACGCCGGCCATCGAAACACAAGTGGGCGTCAAACGTGGAGTAAGGGTCACCAATGCTGCAGTTTTGCCTGTTGTGGGAAGTGACCCTATTCTGCTTGGGACTGCGGAATGTAGCTCTAATAATAACCTTCCCACCTGGACACAGGACCAAGAGGAGCAAGCCTACTTTGCCGTGTTCGATGGGCACGGTGGCGTGGATGCCGCCATCTATGCCGCCAACCACCTGCACGTTAACCTGGTGCGGCAGGAGATGTTCAACCAGGACCCCGGCGAGGCCCTCTGCCGCGCCTTCAAGCTGACGGACGAGCGCTTCGTAAAGAAGGCCTCGCGCGAGGTCAGGATGCCACGCCATTTTCTTTGTGTCCCCATATGAAACTGGTTACCCTATGCTTAGTCCTAATATTACAGAAATGCATGTTTTTACCGTCCTTTTGCGGTTTTACCACAAATTAAGGCAGCCTCCAATTCTTTTTAATTGATCATCAGTAATTTTGCTGAGATCGCACACTAGTGCTACACACTAAATGCTCAAGTAGAGCAATACAATTGTTCAAAAGTAATTTTATGAATAGAGTAACATTAATTTGGACCGCCTGTGTTTTACTGACCTCCTCCCTTTGTGTGTGTGTGAGACAGCACCTGCGTTGCGGTACCACAGGGGTGGTGACCTTTCTGAGGGGCAATACCCTGCATGTGGCCTGGCTGGGAGACTCACAGGTCATGCTGGTCAGGAGAGGCCAGGCTGTGGAGCTGATGAAGCCACACAAGCCTGACAGAGAGGTTAGGACTGTACATACACATAACATACACACACGCACATGCACACTCACACACATATACACACGCACACACACTCTTTCTCTCCCTCTCTCTCACATACACACACACACTCTCTCTCCCTCTCTCACATACACACCCTGACATGCGCACACACACACACACACACACAAACACATGAACATGTACACACACATATACACACATATTCCCATCCACTCATACTCTCTCACACACAGATACACACACATGACATTATGCATAATATGCAGGAATATATATTTTAAAAATCAGTATTTTTAAATAAACTTTTCAAAATGTGTTGCCATTTTACTTTTACACCATGATGTCAATGTACATTAATCGCTGTTTATACCCCGATGATATCCTGCACTAAAGCCACATCTCCTGCTTTCTCTCTGTTTGTCCCTGCAGGATGAGAAGCAGCGCATTGAAGCACTTGGAGGCTGTGTCATCTGGTTTGGGACATGGAGAGTCAACGGAAGCCTGTCCGTGTCCAGAGCAATAGGTATGTGGGAGGCGGGGGTGTGATGGAGGAGACAGAGGGGTGGGGTGTGATTGGGGAGGGGTGGGGGTTGTGATGGGGGAGGGGCAGAGGGAGGGGCAGGGCATGCTAGAACACACACATCACCAGTCATATTCAGCTAAAATACACTGTATACTTCAAAGGCACGAAGAACCACTCTTTCTGAACACTTGGGTTCACAATGTCCCTCAGTGAGCCAAAATCAAAAGTAGGCCATCCCCTAAACCCGTCGGATTATCCAGAACGTAGGTGTTTTGGATCTGAATGGATCCTCAGCGAACCTCAATTCCAAAATTGGTGGCCGATCTTAGTAAAACTCTGGAATGGAATAGACTCCGGTGGAGTGGATTTGTGACTTTGCTCAGACCACAAGTCCTGTGATGCTGGTCACCAGGAGGGTGGGGGTCTGTTCTAAGGGATGTCAGCTTCGTGTTTTGCTTTTTTTTTTCACTGAGACAGACTGGGTGCTCTGTGGGAGGCCCTAATCTCCAAGAGCTATAAGGAGACAGTAAGGGGCAAGGCAAGGAAATCTAGGGCAAGCAAATATAGATACAGTGCAGGCTGGAAGGAAGGAGGCAACTGATCACCTGTGTGTTTAAATACTGAGCACTGTTCAGCAACAGTCTCTATAGAGTACTCAAGTGAGTACGTCAGACGTGGGCGGAGTCTGGTTTCAGAAGTAAATTCCCGATGACAGATAGAACGGGCTTCAGAGACTATCGACTATTTCTTGAAATCTGATTTATAGAATGAACCGAAACATTCCTGGATTAGCCTGTGTGGTATAAGGATATAGAGCATATATCGCACGTTCCAATTTTTATTTTTTAAAGTAATGGATTAATGATTGTAGTTCGACTTGTAGTCCACTTTAACACATATCCTGTACTGCAACGCACGGGTGGTTCTCGACCAATAAGATATCATCTTATTGTACTGCCGCTGAAGACGAGCTAACGTTAGCTTGAGAAGCCTGCCCGACAAGGTCAGAAACTATGCTACGGTTAACCACATAAAACAATTCTAGCTTTTAGTCCTTCAAGCTAGCTAGCTAACGTTAGAAAAAAATCTTTAAAAACGGAGCTGTGTGCTACTGCTGGCTAACGTTATATTTCATTATTCATTATTTCATTACAGGCATTTAGCAGACGCTCTTATCCAGAGCGACTTACACAACTTTATTTTTTATTTTTTATTTTTTTACATATTAGCCATTTATACAGCTGGATATATACTGAAGCAATTCAGGCTAAGTACCTTGCTCAAGGGTACAACGGCAGTGTCCTACCTGGGAATCGAACCTGCAACCTTTTGGTTACAAGGCCAGTACCTTAACCATTATGCTACACTGCCACTGACAATGTTTGGAGACAACGCTGCTCGTCTGGAGGGAATTATGGGACATCAAATTTTTAAACAGTGCCAGTACTGGTATCTTCACAAAAAAATACTAAAACGTAAAATATACTCGAAGCTGGTCCAAAAAAACGAGTACCCAGTTCCAGCAGCTTGTTGAATTTTGGACTTTACAGTGCTTCCTGTTTGAAAATTAACTTTATTTACACAGTTTAAAGGGCTTGTGTGTAGCATCTTTCAGTCTGGACTCCACAATCACTCTACTCCACATCAGCTAATCAAATCATACGAAATGATTTCCGAATGTGATTAGCTGCTGAATCAAAAAGCCCACATCATTTTATATCATACACACAGTGGTACAGAATTACCACATTACAGAATGTGGACTGTAAAAATGAAGATTCATTTCATCCTTGTTATTACTGCCCCCTTCTCCTGAGAATGACACATAACACATGCAGACCTGTAGAATGACATATCCAGTAACACATGCAGACCTGTAGAATGACATATCCAGTAACACATGCAGACCTGTAGAATGACATATCCAGTAACACATGCAGACCTGTAGAATGACATATCCAGTAACACATGCAGACCTGTAGAATGACATATCCAGTAACACATGCAGACCTGTAGAATTTACACGATGAGCTTAAAATGTCTATAAACCTAAAGACCTTCAAGAGTAAGATAAGATGTAAGATGGTAGGAAATTATCAAATGGGGACTGTCTGCTGTTGAAATGAAACAAATGAAACAAATTGTTTTGACTAATGTATGACATGTATATTCAAATTCGACTTATTTGGACTTTAATGTCTATTTTATTTTACTTTAGCTTATTTTTTCTTTCTCAAACTGTTTTGTTATAAAGAAAATTCAGTTATGCTGTTGTGATACAAAAATTTGTTTTAAACAAATGTATATTATGAACATGTAAAATAATGAGGGAAATGGGGCGGGACTATGATAAGCAGGCTGCTTTTTCCCGTATCCCTTTTCGGCAAGTAATGTGTTTTGTCAGGGCATATTACAGAAATTGTGATAAAGTGTAACTATATGCATGCCGAAATAAATAAATAAATAAAAAAATTAAAATTTAAAAAAAAAAAATGTCTTAGAAATCTGAAACTACAAGTATGTAATGCAGCAACAAGTACAATAAGTTTCTTGTGGGTTTTAAGTTACTTGACTTCAATGACTTCAAAAAGTGTAAACAAGAGGCCCCAATGTCAGAGTCAGGAGAAAATGAAAGAAAGTTTACTCATTGTTCTTGAAAACAATTAAGGATATAAAGTAGAGCACTTCTCACAGCTGAATGAGGACTTGTGTGTGATTAATTCCTCTGGGTGGAAAAGTCTGGAAAGAAGGCGCAAAATGATAAAGACTGACCTGCATCTACCTTTCTAAGTTACTGTCTCTCTCTCTTTCTCTCACTCCCGTAAGGGAGAGTTAAGCTCCCACCAAAATAAGAAGTTCCCTTTCCTGGGCCTTTCCGGAGCCCCTGTTCTATGTCTGTTCTTTATGCGCCTCATTAATGACGTCGGTTCGCTGGCCCTCTCAAACAACGTGTTTTTTTCCCCTGACGTTTAGCGGTACGCTGCCTGGTTTTCCACAACATCTAGTCCTAATTGCCCTGCTTCTTCATTTTGACTCGTCTAGCCTTGTCTGTCATGTGGTGACGTGAATCCGCTAATTGATGCGATGATCGTGTGAAACCAAAAATAGGCAATAATTGGCCTGATCTTGACACGCAGAATTGGTTGTGGTGAGGAGGTGTTGCCAGCATGTCCTTAGTAATGCTTAGCCTTAAATAAAATAGTTTAGGGAATGAGAGAAGCGTTATTATTGTGCCCTCCAGATTTGGTTGATGTTGGCAGATTTTAGAGTTTGTTATATCTTTGCTATAATAGCAGTAACGGGAGAGTGGGCGGAGCTATAGGATATCAGTGACTCGAACCAATCATTTGCATTTGCGTTTTGATCCGCTCAATCAAGTCAGTGATTGACATCGCATTGTAGCTCCACCCAATTTGGGGTTCATGAAACCTCACTTTCCCATCACTACATATTAGTACAGGCATAGCCAACCTTGGCACCTCAGATCATGAATAAAGTGGACAGTTTAAGACAATCTTATCCAGAAGTAGCCGGTGTGGGTTCAGGCTTTTGTTCCAACCAAGCAGTTACACACCTGATTCTACTAATCAACCACTAGAGTCATTGCTAAGGACCTTGATTAGTAGAATCAGGTGTGTTACTGCTTGGTTGGAACAAAAGCCTGAACCACACCAGTCTGGACTGGATAAGAAGGAGGATCCCTGGTTGAGTGGATCATGCTGTAAATGTAATGGGGCATGTTGGGCCACAGACACATTGTGTTGTGACCCTGTGACTCCGCCCTTCCTTTTGACAGGTGACTCGGAGCACAAACCCTACATCTGCGGCGACGCCGACAACAGCGACTTCCAGATGGATGGCACGGAGGATTACCTGATCCTGGCGTGCGACGGCTTCTACGACACGATGAGCCCGGACGAGGCGGTGCGCGTTGTGAGCGACCACCTGCAGGAGAACAGCGGCGACAGCACCATGGTGGCGCACAAGCTGGTGGCGTCCGCGCGCGACGCCGGCTCCAGCGACAACATCACCGTCATTGTGGTGTTTCTGAGAGACCTGCGTGCCCCGGGAAACCCCGGCGAGGACCAGGAAGAGGTGGCGGACGAGGGGGCCGAAGAGGCGGAGGAAGACGAGGTGGAGCCGCTGCAGGGCGAGCGGGGCTGCCAGGATGGAGGCACGGACGTCGGGGGCAAAGGTCGGGGGTCGTGGCCCCTGCAGCAGTGCTCGGCGCCGGCAGACCTGGGCTACGAAGACCGTATGGATTCCTTTACTGACAGAACTAGCCTGAGCCTGGTCGGGCCCAACCTGACGTCAGACGGGAGCCGGGTACAGCTGCCCCCTTCCTCGCACCCGCCTTCCGCCAAAACCTTAAGCCCCGATCCCGCCAAAGGACCGGGCGCGGCCTGGCTCTCCCCCCGTGGAGAAGAAGGGCGCCCCGCCAGCAGCCACGGTTCCCAGGGGCCCAAACCATGCGTGCCCTCCTGCCAGCAGGGGCCCGGCCCGGAGGGACACTGGCCAGAGGCGGCGGCCCTCTTCTCCCGCGGACGGAGGCCCGCGCGCGCGGCGCAGCACCCGTCCCTGAGGTGGGGGCCCCCTCGGGGGCGCAGGGGCCACAGGGAGCCCTGCGGCCTGCTCAGCACGTCCCGCATCGCGCCGTACCCCTGCCGCCGCCCCGAGAGGAGGGTGGGCGTGGCCACGGCCCGGGTGCCCGAGAGCAGCAGTGACTGACGTGGCTGCCCCACCCCCTGCTCTCCCGCCCCTGCCGCCCTGCCCCATCCCTCCCCTTACAGAAAACTACATATCCCACAACACCACTGGGTCTGAGCCCCCAGGGCACATCTCAACCCCACACTCCCAGCTCCACTGACACCTTAATCTGGCCTAATCTGTGAACCCCCCCCCCCGCTTCTCAGTCAGGATGCACCATGTAACTCCTCTCAGAACCTCTATAGCAGGTCTACTGTGAGTGTCTAATGGATGCAAAATGGATCTTTCCTTAGTCATCACCTCCATTTTGCTCAATATAAACTTGTAAGCCTAAGATTAGCAAGTCACTTATCTCTATGAATTCAACATGCAGGCACCCAGTATACATTTAGGTAAGATGTACAGGACACTCTTGTCCACAGGTTGGAGGTTACATGACTAAGCGTTCATATCAAACTCAGACTAAAAGCTTTTAAAGAGCAACGGGTCATAGACATAGAAAGCCAGAAGGGACTGAAACTACATGAGAATTAAAACGGAGCCTTGCACTCACCTCACCTTTCGTGGGAGACAGTCCGTTCCCAGTAGGGAGTGTCGCGTCAAAGTGCCCGGGTTGCCATGACGTCACATCCGATCGGCCCAAAGCTGAATTGATGGCGACGGTTCGGTCAGACTGGCAGAGCAATGTGCCTTTCCGTAATGAGCCTGGTGAATGGGGGGGGCTTCAGATTGCCGCAGAAGCCATAATCAATGATATAAGGTATAACTTAGAGATGAACAAGTAAGGAATACTGTTGAATAAGTACACCTTTCCTTCGTTCATGAAATCACACACAGGACACACAGGAGCTCCATAGTGAGCTCCAGTCTAACACAATGTAAATGGCCATGCACCTCAGTATCCTGATGTTGCTTGATGACAACAGTATGGCTGCTTAAATATCCATGCTACGGAGCTATAACCTTATATAACCAAACAAGCCACAAGGAAACTGAGAAAAATAAGGTTCACTGGTTTTGAACCCTGTTCTCATTTTCTGGTATTAGAACCATGATTTAGCCATTGAAAGTATTACCGATTAGTGACTAGCTGTTTTGCTGTAATTGATATTTTTTTGAGACAGTTGCAAACTGATATAGTGGCAGTGACTCAAAAGTTCTGTTAATGGTGCCTCCACTGTCCTACCCCCAAACTTAATGCTGTTGAGCCTCCCCCCCTCTTCCCAACTCACACACTCCCTGTTGGGTTCATGGTGGATATGCCATACGCCCCATGAAGTGGATCCTTTGATTAACTGGAATTCACTGACTTGTTAAAGAGCAAGAGCAAGAGCAAGTTTTTGTTAAATGAGCGAGAGGTCAGATTGGAGAGAGAGGACGTCCCTGTGGCCTCTCCCCCCCCCCCGCTCCTCCCCCAGGATTCCCACTGGCTGCCACACTGTGCCATTTCGCCCCCGCGTCCCCTCGAAGCTGGCGCCAGTGTCTGTGGTAAGGGGGAGGAGCAGCAGGCTTGTGTGGGTGGGGCCTCTGGTCCAAGTGACTCTCAGATCGCCCACGCCAAGGAGCGCACCACCTGCGGGGACGGGGGGCACCACCGCAGTGTTCGTCAGCGGCCCCCGGACTGTTCCATTTATAGCTGACTGACCTCCGTGTATTAAGACCGCTGTAGGGGAAGAAAGTGAGGATCGCTGCGTAGCGTCGCCGCTCCAGCGGAATGTATGAAGTTCTAGAATGTGCGCGGTCCAAAAGCATCTTCATCGGCGGAGATACGGGATCAGAGCGACTGTGGCGGTGATCCCCCCCCCCCCCCCCCAAACACTCACTGCCAGGTGGGCTGTGGTGTATGGAATGTATCTGCATTCATTTTCCAAAGACTGAGGAAAGCTTCCTCTTAGCATTCAACCCCGCCCCCCCCCCCCCCCTCATACAGTGTAAACCTAACACAGGAAACAGCCCTCGGATCTCCGTGGAAAGGGAATTCCCAGCTTCTGGAGGCTAGCTGTCACAGACTGTACCTGGCCTGACTGGAGTGTGCTGGACAGGTGATCTTCTGCAGGTGGGAATGTTGCTGGATCACCTCTGTGTGGACTGTAAGCCAGGTGTGTCTCCAAGGACAGGTGACTGCACTGACTGCCACGCCCCTCCCCCCAAAGCCCCTAGCCATTACTTTACCCTATCAATGCTTCTTGTTAGGGAGTCATTAAAGAGCTCCTGGGACTACATTACCCACCCACCCCTCCACCACCACCTCACACGGGGTACTTAATATATACTGGAATTCTAGAAGTAATTACACATTATATTTAATTGTATGTGAGGGTGTGTACGTATGTATGTGTGCGCGTGTGTGTGTATGCGTGTGCGTGTTGGGTGTGTGCACGTGGTCTGTCTGAGTCTAATATTTAAAAATGAACACTGTAAATTCTGCAGGACAAACGGTACATTAGTCTGTGGATTTTCATGCACTGTCCCTCTGCACTGTGTGGTTATTCTTAACACATCACTCCCCTCTCTCCTCTGGAGAACAGCTGGGTCTGAGGGGCCTGACCGTGGGGCCCATTGTCAGGGGCCACAGTACTTCACTAATGGCCAAAGGGAGAACCCCTGTGGAGAAAGGATCCAGCAGGAATTCCTATTGAAAAGGTATCCAGTCATAGTACATGCACAGCCTTAGTCTCCCTTAGTCTTAGTCTCCCTGGCAAGCCATTAAAAGAAGAGCCAAGCAATGCTGGTAAGTTTGGGATCTGTATTCTCTACAGTCCCTGCGTGCTCCTGTCCCTCAGAACTGGCCCTATGGTCAGGTGCTCAGACTCATAGTCCGCCCCCTTCTCTCTCCAGCAGCCCCACCCCCCTCCCCGCCCGCCCGCCCCCACCACACACAAACGCACACGTACACCAGCGTTCTCCTCTCCCTAGTGATAGTGCGTACATGTAGTTCAGGGTCCGTCCCCTCCTTTCCCCTCACTCACTCCAGACTCTGTGCCAGTGTATACGACCGCTTGTTCCTGTAAGCAATAATGAACCTTTATGAGCCGTGTGCAGGGAAGCCCCTCTCCGTGGGTTTGTCTTCTCCCGAGCGGAGCGGAGTGCCGGGCAGTGCGCCGCGGCGGAGGATCGATACCGCCGATATCGCCCCCCCCTTTCTCTCCCAAGCTCTCTCCCAGCGACCTGGCGGGAAGCGCGATACGCAGCCTGACTCGATCATTTCAGCTGATAAGATGGTAAACGGCTCCGGTTCAGCTCCCCAGTGTAACGTGGCTCCGTCTCTGAAGGCAAACCCACGGGCAGCTCTTCCCCAGCCTGCAGGTTAGGTAACCGGTAAACGTTTCTGTACCTGTATCCTCCGTGTTCTTGTAGTATACATATAATGTATATCTTATCTGGTGACTATTTTCATGTATAAAGATTAGATGAAGTCTCTGTCTCGTGTGCCTCATTCTCTTGATCGGCTCGCGTGTGTGTATGAGTGCAGTGCTGTTGAAAGTGAGTGTGTGTGTGCATGTGTGGTGTGTGGGTCCATGCAGAGTGCACGCCCAGACTCGCCTCTCCAAGAGGGCCCAACATCTCAACTCCTGAGAGTCAGAAGACCTCATTAGCACAAGCCCTGGAAATTTTATGGTATTATAAAGAGAGGTGCTTAAGCAAGCCTCCAAATTTCTGCGGTGATGTGTGTTTGTGTGTGTGTGTGTGTGTGTGTGTGTGTGTGTGTGTGTGTGTGTGTGTGTGTGTGTGTGTGTGTGTGTGTGTGTGTGTGTGTGTGTGTGTGTGTGTGTGCGTGTGCGTGTGTGCATACAAATGTGTGAGTCCGGCCAGTGAGGTTTACAAACTCGCCATTAAAGAGGTTAGACCCTCTCTTATGCTCCACTACAATGGCTGGTGCTGTTTGAAGTTCTGACGAAAAGTCAATCTTACAAAGCCCTTGCACTGTGACAGAGTGAAGCCCAGCTAGATGAAGTTAGTAGTAATGGCTATTAATGGTTTGTAGGGGCAGATTTATGTGTTATAGATGGGCTGTTTCAGTGGGTTGCTTTTATTAGCTGTGTTTCTCCCCCCCCCCCTCCCCAGGTCGAATGTATGGTGTGCAGTCAGGCGTCATTTGAACTCTTCTCTGGTGTGTCTTGTAAACTATTCATGATCATTAGTTATTAATGGACTCCTTTCTAGAATGTTCAACATCAAGCACACTCTAACACAGGTCCCGGAAGAAACTCTTTTGTCAAGGCAGCTTTGGATACTTACTAAGTCAAAAGGTTGGCAATGACCATGGAAAAATTCAAGATGGCTACTGCAATACGATAAAAACAAAACAAATGGCAGACCCTACCTGTTAATGATTTAAAACAGGAAATAGTCTCATCTGTAAAAAAGCTGTGTCAAAGGACACATGTGGTCATTCAACACTGTTGAATAACAAAGTGTTGCTAATGTCATAATATGATTTTAGCATACTCTAGACCCAGGAAGTGTTCATTATGCTGATGGCTATACACAGATATTCACAGGATTTATCCAGAATATTCAACAATGAAAGTCATCAACCTGAACATGTGAGTGTACTGAAAAAAAATCAGCAACATGCTATACATACCTATTTATAGGCTTATGTACTGGATTAGCACTTATGTGGCTGCTGAGGGCTTTTCCATTTGAAGACACTGTACATGAACAACACGCTGGTAAATAGTGAACGCTGATAACCTAGCCTGGATTGCAAAGGTCACATCGCAGCAGCACGTTCACTGCGTTATTAAAAATGAATTACACCTGCCTGCCGAAGGTATTATCCCTCACACTGAATGTGCTTAATGTCCCGCCACGTGTATGTCTATATCTTGTTATAATTCCAAGCCTCTTCTGATGTTGCAAGTGGACAAAGTAATTCACAGTACTTAGCCTAAATCAATAAGTATTTGTATTTCTACAAATCCACAGCAGTGGACCTACATGAAGTCCATGGTATTAAAATGAAGGTCTGAGAACTGCTGGTTGTCCACCCTCCCTTTACCTGGGGGTCAGGTGTGAGGACAGTCTGGCCAATCAGTAGCTGTAATTGTTCAGTTAATAACCTGGGAGGAAGAAAACCAGGACCGGATTTGAATTTGAGGTCCAGATTTGAATATCCATGGCCCAAGTAGATCAGGGGTGCACAACTCCGGTCCTGAAGGGCCGGACGGTGTGCTAGTTTTTGTTCCAAACAATTACCTTAGTTTTAGTTTTCTGATAGCTCTATAACTACACTGGTTCAATCCTATACTTGAGAACAGTAAAATATTTGGGATACACTAGCTGGTGCATGTACAAATGTCAATTCAAGATATGATTGAGCTAATTAAATAATTAAGAGCGGAGCAGGAAAGTTGGAGAAAAAAAAATCCTGAAACGGATCGGCCCTTGTGCAGATGAAATGGAGAAGGTGAAATCTATTGAACTCTCCTTAACATTTATTTAAACACAAACATATTCATGATTGCAATTTGTGGTATTTGAGCCTCTGCACAAGATCAGCTTGAGTCGACTGGTGTATACCAGGGGTGTCGAATTTTATTTGAAAAGTGGGTTTTAACTTAGCAATAAGACACTTGATTCTACTTATCAAGGTCTTGATTGAAGACCATGATTAGAAGATCTACTTAATTATTTGAATCAGGCTTCGTAGTGCTGGGATAAAACTAAAACCTGCACCCACACCGGCCTTTTTCAGATAAAATTGGACACCCCTGCTACAGAGCAAATGATTAACCAATTAAAGTGGCTGATTACACAGCTAACGCACCTCAGCTGGTTTCTCGGGTCTTTCTCAGGTTTCATTGCTGATTTTAAGGTGGAACAACTGCAAGACCCTCTGGAGCGAAAATTACTACAATCACAGCGAGCAAAGCAAGGAGTGCAGGTAAGAAATTAGTAGTGGTGGGGAAACAAAGCTTTCTGAAGCAGCAAAGCTTTCCAGCCCATTGTGTGGAAAATGGGTTCATTACTCGAAGCTTTGATTAACACAGTGGCATCTGCTGGTCAGAAGAATTTAGCGCATGTGTCAAAGTTGGACGTGAAGCAGCCGTCTATGGAAGCAGCGTGCATATTAACGTTCAGTGTTGCCCAGCAAATGCATACAGTATTATAATATATTTAATATTAATATAATATAGCCTACTAATATTATAGGCTATGTATTAATCTAGTAGCCTAACCAATGACTGTACTGTAATAACTCTTTTTGAGTGTAATGTAATGAGACGCCTAGCCTAATTCATAAAACTTTACGTATATAAGTATATATTATATTTTTATTATTTTTGGGTATGAATAATTCTCAAATAAGCCTAGTCATACAGCCGGCGAACACACACCCTAATGAAAAAGTATACTACGTGTAGGCTATATACACATTTATTTAAAGTAGGCCTACAACTACCACCGTTGAATAATATTGGTGAGAGGTTAGCGTGCAGCAATAACCAGAGAGAGATCAGGGTTAGATCCTTGGTTTATATCTGTAGCAAAAGTTCAGTCTAGATTTTTTTTTTTTTCTGCTTAAGTGTGTTGCCAGAAAATGTATGAAGGCTCACTAAGAGTGAAATACACATGGATGACAGTGAGTGAGTTTCAATTCGGCAGTTAAGTGTTTTTGTTACTGAACAGCGAATGTGCTTGTAGCGCACACGTCTTCAAATATACAGCTTGCTTCAAACCCATTGCCAAAATCCGACACCAAAACCAAACCAGTGAAGTGTTTGTCTGACGAAACGAAGCTTCGTCATACGTGCTTCAGGTCATACGAAACAAGCATCGGCACCGTGCTTTGGATTAAACACATTTTCGACGCATGCTCCGAAGCTTCGGTATCAAGCGTAACATCACCAGAAATTTTTATTTTATTTTGTCATAAAAATAAGGTGCACAAAACAGTCACAGAGTGATAAGAAAAACTAATTTAAAAACACATGGCCGTACCGATATGCAGATGGCACAAACAGGTTTCAGCCAACCTCGTCTTCACTCGCGGAGTGAAGCCACACATTAGACAGATGGACTGGCACAGACTACAGGCACGACCATTTAGATGTGTTGGTTAATGAGGGCAGTGTGTTTGAATGATGGGATGGGAGCTTGTGGAGATGCAAGCAAGGTGAAGATAGGCCAATCTTGAAATTGTTGACCCTATGAGGGGTAGTGCTGCTCACCTGTACAGTGTGCTGATAAAAACCCTTAAGGCTAGGCAGCTGATCAAGAGAACAAGTTGAATGTTGTAGATCAGAGCCAAGCCAGAACAGAGTCCCTTGTGGGCACAAAGCAGTCCAGCACTGTGACTACTGAGCCTGTCCTGTGTGAGGTGAACGACTCTACAGCAGTCCTCTGTACAGTACACACACACACACACACACACACACACACACACACACACACACACACACACACACACACACACACACACACACGAATGACCTGTGTCACAGTCCCCAAGTGACACTCTCCTGTAAAAAATAAAATAAAATTAAAAAATTTAAAAAACCAACGACATGAAACACTTCAGATAGATTTCTCCTTCAGTTCACTGTCACCTTTCATTTTGAAAGGAAATAATAGAGGTGATAAAGTGGTGATGGGGCAATGGAAGTAACATTTACTTTGTCTCCAAACAGTTTTAGACTGGAAAATGTTGAGTATCTGTGGTGCAAGCAAGTGTATTTGCTCTTCTTGTTCCTAACGTCGGTCTAGTATAGCATAGTCAGGAAGATGGCAAAGGGAAGTCAAAATGCCATATAAACACAGAAGCGGATCTCAGTTGTAAAACCAGACTAGCAGAAAAGGTTGCTGAATTTGGATGCCTTTTTTAAAAGCAGTCTCCAAAAAAAGCAGTATAGGGCAGTATACATCTACAGGAAAAATGTCATTTTTCTGTAGATGTATAGGAAATTATTATTTTATTACCACATACAAAGAAATAAAAATCTAAATGTGCTTGAATAAATTAATGGTGGGAAAGGTGTTTCAGTGGAAAAGCATCACAATACCCAAAACTATAGTCTCATGTTCAAAAAGTAAATATAAAAAAAATAAATAATAATTTAATATCATTTGTTTATTCAGATGGATAGGATATCATCTTTATTTAACAACCAAGTTGATATAAATAGATAGAAATGAATTTCAGGAAATGTATTATGATAAAATGTGTTTCAGTGGAAAAACCACAAAATGCATTAAGACTATAGTCATTTCCAAAATCTAATAATTTAATGCTGTCTTTTTTATTCAGATGGATAGGATATCATCTTTATTTAACAACCACTTCAAAATGAATGAATAGAAATGTTTTTGTTGGAATTCATGATGAAATTTTTTTTCAGTTGATTAACAGCAAGGTGTGTAAGAGTATAGTCTTATGTTCAAAATTGAAAAAATACAAAAATTTTAAATGTCATTTTTTGGTTCAGATGGATGGGATATCATCTTTATTTAATAACCGTTGTGAAATAAATAAATAGAAACGTTTTTCAAGAAATTTGATGAACAATATCGACAGCATCATAACAAAAGTGCCTAAGTCATTTTTTTGTAGTTTTGAGAAAAAGGCAAAAAACTGCTGCAATTCTATGTCAATGAGTATTTATTAACTGCACAGGGACCTGCAGTGACTTGAGCATTTTTACACTGTTGACGAATGATAAATCAAGTGATTTAGGCAGAAAATCTCAAAATGTCCAAAAAATTACTTTTGTTATGAGGCTGTCTATATGTAAGACTGACTTATGTTAAAAAAGACTAGGCAAGCCTAGCTCAGCCCGGACGCCCGTATGCAACCAGTGGGGAACGTTTGACAAGGCACGGCGGATATTGTTCTGGAGCATTCAGGTTGGCCTGCATACCGGGGCGACAGAGCGTATCTGATTCTCAAAGTGTGTGTGTCAGAGTATGTAAGAGGGGAAGCGGACGTAATTTAATTAGAGTGATGAGCACTATCAGGACGTTACCACTCCGCAAGCTCCAGTTCGCTCCGGTTTATATATTGTGATAAAAATGGGGATCGCATTTTTTTGTTTAGATACCACATTCGTTTAGTTCATAAAATATAAATTTATGCATTGTTTTGTTGATCTATATGGAGAATTGAAGTTGTTTTAATGACCTTTTGACATTTTCTGTACACAAAGAATCCACATTGACCGTATTCTCACAAGTTTTTTATTTGCTCAAAAACAATATCTCAATAACAATATCCTCTGATCTACTTGGAGTTTGCTTGTCTCCACTCCTCTCCAAAATAGAATGGTTACTGAACCGCAGCGTCCAGACAGAACAAATCAGTTCCAACAGTAGCTTATGACACCCGCAAATAGCCTACATACGTTGTCTTATGTGGGTGGTTTAGGTCCAATGCCAATCGGGAGAATCAGGAAGAATCCAGATGGGCTGCTGGTTTCCCAAATTCCATAATTGGTTGAACCCAAGTTTGTTTTAGATTATGATTGATCACCTGATGTAATTAGCTTAGTTTACGAGTTTGTGCCAGACGAAGATGCTAAAATTGAGAATAAAATAAGAAAAGGAGGAGCAGAAAAGGCTAGGGTAAAAAAAGAAAGGCACTGGAAGAAGAAGCGGCCAAATGTGCCAAATTGACCAACATATTTTGAACAAAAACGCAAACGCAGCTGATGATGAGAAAGGTAGCGTATAGTGTTAAGATGTCATAGGCGTGTAAAGCACAATATCATTGCATGCCAACCACAATTAAAAGTTATTGTCAAGGAATTTTAAAGCATCTGCTTTGATAAATGCAAAATGTTTATGGAATCATCTAATTGTGAAAGGCATTTTGCTATATAGTCTCTGAGCAGCCAGGATTTATTTTTTATTTTTTAAGCGAGGGGGGAGTTAATTGTGTTGGAAATTATTATTCTTGTTTATTATTATTATTATTAGGCCATGAAAGGTATTATAATAATAAGTAAATTATAAACACTGTTTTAGATGTAGCAAACTTCGCTAACGTTAGCTAGCCTACTTGCTGTATCTTGCTGTCGCTTCTTGTTGGTTTTGTTAGCTAACGTTATAAACTTTTTATTTATTTGACGTCTAATGTCACCCTTCAACCGTGAGGTATCGTTAGCTATCTAGCAAAAGTTAACAGCCAAATGAAGTTAGTTTAACTTGATAACTTACTGGAGATTTAAATGTTACATTCAGAGAGCTAACGTTAGTTAATCGTCATGAATGGACGTTTTATATCTTTCTGGCCATTGTCAGGAATGTGAACATCTGCCAAGTTAAGAGTCTTATTTACTAAATTAGAAAAATGATGACTAAAACAGCAATTAAAGGCCTTATGATAATGGCCACTTCTTAATGTTCAAAAACAATAGTTGCAGCAGTTTTTATTAATAGTCAGTGTTACCATTATTCCAGTAAGTCATATATATTGTACGTGATTTGATAACGGTTTCATGTTGAGTACACCTGAAAAATATGGCTTTATTACTTTCCCAGACATTAAATGCCTAACGTTAGGAGAATATACTTTATTTGAACGGCATTAGCCTACTTATTGAAGTTGTACATTAGTATTAGGCGATGAAAGGTGGTATTTTTAATTATTATTATTATTATGTTTTAAGTGACAGAGCAGAGTCTGCTGTTAGGCCAAGTCATTGATGAGGCAGTGCCAGGACCAAGCCATGAGCCCAGAAGGATCCCTGCTGCGGACAGCACAGGTAGAGCTGTACCACAGTGTGTGCAAAATCTAAAAAGTCCAGACAATTAGTTCTAATATCACCACTATACATACCTATTTTACTAGTTATCTCTTGTATATACGTATCTTTATAAATGTTCTATATTTCAAAAAATGTATCATAAAGAGGTCATCAAAAGAGCTAAAATGGTCTATTTTTCATTGTGGAACACTACCCCCCCCCGTCCAAAGTGGGCTGCTCCGAGACCTGAAACTCCCAGGCTGAAAATGAGTCCCACTCCGGCCCTGTTTAGATCTGATCGATTGTTTGTAATGAACAATTATTTTGCTGCTCATTTCTACCATAATTACTCTAAAATGAGGCATGGTGACCTCTGTTTTTAACCCTTTCGTGCGTACCCTCACAGATATGTGAACATTCCAGAACTGGCCCAAAAGCATACCTTCACAAATATGTGATTAGAACGTATCATTAGAACGTTCAGTTGAAAATGTCATCACAAGAGTCACTGCCTTCTAAAGCATGGATATATACTGTATACGTAGATGCCGCATTTGCCGCTGTGGAACGTTGCAGTGATACGTCTGCACGGCCGCCATATTGAGGCGGGCGAGATCCACATGTAAACGAACGGGCATTTATTGAGAGATGCAGACTTCCACTCATATAATCTACTATAACTCGTTTAATTCTTAACCAATTTTTGTGAAGTTTGGCTTTTTATAAAAGTGAGAAATTTCTGCATAACACTTGATTGCTCAAAACATCCTTTTTTTCAGATTTTTCCCCATTTGGTAGCCAATTATACCCTATCTAATTAAATTTCCCATGTAGCAACCGCTTGAGAATTTGCCGCTACAACCCCTTCAGCCGGTCGTAGGAAAGAGGTCGCCACAGCCTCTTCAGGCCATGACTGATACTCACTATTGCCCACATCAATATGGCTGCCACGCAGACGTATCTGAACATGGAGAATGCGACATTTTCGTATATAATATACACTACTCACAAAAAGTTAGGGATATTTGGCTTTCGGGTGAAATTTATGGAAAATGTAAGTTCACGCTACAGTGATATTATACGCATCATGAAAGTAGGGCATTTAAGTAGAAGCATGCAATGGTGATTTCCTCATCTCAAACAATTTATTGAAACAAAAGCCAACAACAGTGGTGGGTATACCACAACAAAAATGTCAATGTCTCAATAACTTGTCATGTGCCCTTGAGCATCAATTACAGCTTGACAACGACGTCTCATGCTGTTCACAAGTCGACTTATTGTCTGCTGAGGCATGGCATCCCACTTTTCTTGAAGGGCGGCCCTCAGGTCATTGAGGTTCTGGGGTACAGAGTTACGAGTCTCTACACGGTGAGTCAGCTGATCCCATAGGTTTTCTATGGGATTCAGGTCTGGAGAAAGTGCAGGCCACTCCATTTGAGGTACCCCAGTCTCCAGCAGCCTTTCCCTAATGATGCGACCTCGATGAGCTGGAGCATTGTCGTCCATGAAGATGAAATTAGGCCTGTGTTGTTCATGCAGGGGCACAATGACTGGATTAATGGTGTTATTCAGGTAGTATGGGCTTGTCACTGTACCATTCACAAAGTGTAGGGCAGTTCTGTATTGACTAGACACACCTGCCCACACTGTAACACCGCCACCACCAAAGGGTCGTCTGGTGACAACAGTGGCTGATGCATAGCGCTCTCCTTGACGTCTCCAACATCGTTGGCGGCCATCATTTCTGCTCAACGTGAATCGACTCATCAGAGAACAGCACTGAGGCCCACTGGTCCCTCGTCCAGCGTAAATGCTCCCTGGCCCATGCAAGACGATGACGCCTGTGCCTGGTGGTGTGGTCAGGTACCCTTGCAGGTCGTCTAGCACGCAGACCATGCTGATGTAAACGGTTTCGAATGGTCTGACGTGACACTTGGGTGCCTCTCACCTCCCTTAAATGTGCCTGGAGTTGAGTGGCATTCATCATCCGGTTCCGCAGGGCACTGTTCACAATGAAGCGGTCATCAGTGTGGGATGTGGCCAAAGGACGTCCACTTCTATGCCTTTCTGTGACTCTTCCAGTCTCTCTGTATCTCTGTTGCAACCTGCTGATGACACTCTGTGACACTCTAAGCTCAGTGGCCACTTCCCTCTGAGAACATCCTGTTTGAAGCCTCGCGATGGCGAGGTACTGTTGATCAATTGTTAGGTGTCGTCTTGGTCTCATGATGTCAAAATGTGAACAGCATGATGAAGAGGACTGTTTAAATACCAATTCTAATTGAACCAGGAAATTTATTGGTCGATTCATGGATCAAACACCTGTTGTGAATTTTGCCGTTCAGCTCCTTGTTAGAGAACAGCAAGTTGTGCAAAAAGTACTGAAACATTGAATAGTTGGACATGTGCATTCAAAAGTTTAGAGAAGGTCAAATTAATTTCACCTGTAAAGGTTATAGTGCATTTTAGGTTCATCCTGAAATTTCACCCGAAAGCCGAATATCCCTAACTTTTTGTGAGTAGTGTATATCTATGTTCTAAAGTGCAAACATGACTCCAATGTGGTGCCTACATGTCGTTTATTGTTGTACTATAATACAAATTATGTAGTTGTTATCAGAGTAGTCATCTAGTTTCTTTTGTAGCCTACTGTACCTATAGGGTGACCATATATTAAATGTTTTTAAAAAGAGTGCGGGCGGGCGGTAGCTATGCCATTTTAATACTAATAATAATAATAATAATAATACCTTGCATTTATATAGCGCCTTTCTCAATACTCAAAGCGCTTACAGTGATGAGGGGGAAACTCGCCTCTACCACCACCAATTTTGAGTATTATAAATAGTTATGATGGTCTCAGCTTTCTGCCATTGACAATATTATCTTTCTACTCCCAATATTAAGCGAGATGTACTCATTTAAATCTCGACTGTTACCAAACCATGTTGTTGATTTTTTTCAAATAAATTAGAAGTAGCCATCCGCTGTGAAACGTGAAAAATATGAAAATCTTTATACTGTCATTTTTTGATTCAGGTGGATAGGATATCATCTTAATTTAACAACCACTGTAGAATAAATGAATAGAAATGTTTTTGCTATAATTCATGATGAGAAATGTTTTTCAGTGGATTAAAAGTGAAATACACAAGACTATAGTCTTATGTTCCAAACCTGAAAAATACAAACATTTTAGTACTGTCATTTTTTGCTTCAGATGGAAAGGATATCATGTTTATTTACAAACCATGTTGATATAAATTAGTAGAAATGTGTTTGAGGAAATCTATGATGAAAAATGTGTTTCAGTACATAACAGAAAAATACATAAGTCTATATAGTCTTATATCCAAAAAGTAAAAAAATATAAAAACATTTTAAAATGTTTTTTTTATTTTATTCAGATGGATAGGATATAATCTTTATTTAATAACCATTGTGATATAAATAAATAGAAATGCATTTGAAGAAATCTATGATAAAAAATGTGTTTCAGTGAATTACCAGCAAAATACCTAAGACTATATAGTCTTATGTCCAAAATGTGAAAAATATAAAAAGTTTAATACTGTAATTTTTTGATTCAGGTGGATAGGATATCATCTTTATTTAACAACCACTGTAAAATAAATGAAATGTTTTTGTTGAAATTCATGATAAAACTCAGTGGATTACCAGCAAAATACATAAGACTATATATAGTCTTATATCAAAAAGTGACACAATTTCAAAAATTGTAAAAAAAAATTTTTTTGATGACAGTGATAGGAAATAATGTTTATTTAACAACCAAGTTCATATAAATGAATAGGAATGTGTTTGAGGACATTTATGATGAAAAATATGTTTCAGTTTCAAAATATGTAAGACTATAGTCTCATATCCACAAAGTGAAAATACAATAGTCATTTTTTGAATCATGGATGAATGGGAAATCATGTTTATTTAAAAACCTAGGTGATATTAATAGAAATGTGTTCTGAAAAATGTGTTTCAGTGGACAGCAGAAGACACAAGACTAGTCTTATGTTCAAATCGAGGTGATATTAATAGAAAAGTGTTTTGAAGAGATTTATGGTGAAAAATGTTTCATTGCATAACAGCAGTATACACAAGACTACAGTCATGTCCAAAAAGTGAAGAAAACACAAAAGAATATTTTAATATCATTTTTTGATGCATTTGTATAGGAAATCATACTAAGAACACACATTGAGGAAAATGAATAGAAATGTGTTTGAAGAAATTGACGATGAAAAATGTGTTTTAGTGGAACAACAGCAAAATTCAGAAGACAATAGTCTTATGTTCAAAAAGTGAAGGAAATGCAAATATTTTTAAATGTTATTTTTTGGACATGACCGCGGCAAAATAAATGAAACGTGTCCCCAAATGTAGAAAAACGTTATCAAATATCAATTAGAGTCAACCAAAATAACACATTTTTCATGCATTTCCAAAAAAATATAAAAATAAGGATTACCCCAATTGACACCCCTGTGATTAGCACTTGGCACTGCCTCTCCTTGCAGTGACGATGGAACTGAGTCTTTTTTTGTTTGATAAGGTTGGAGAAGAACACATTTGGAGGGATCTTGAACCATTCCTACATGCAGAACTTTTGAAGATCCTTTATGTCCTTAGATATGCATTACATACTGTACTCTTCAATTCAGACCGAAGGTCCATCCCCCCACACACAATATGATGACTTGTCAGATGGAAAATTAGTGAGTGAGTTAGTTAGGCTCATGATCGTATGATATCATAAGCCTAAGGCTACACAATGGCTAATCTGGCTGTGCTAATCCCTCTGGAGGTTCCCCATGCAGGCTTGCGGGCGAATGCACAAGTCCTTTGGAGGCCACGCTTAGCACAAGGCAGCACTAGCTGGTTAAGTCCTGTCCTTCTCATTTGGAGGCTCGGAGAGGGCAGGATGCAAGAGAGACGACAGTTGTGCCAGCACTCGCTCACCAATGTAATTACTGCTGAGAACGCTCTACCCAGCACAAGCCTGGAAGAGCCAATAGCCATCTCATCCTGGACCAAGGCCCATATTTATGGAGCGTCCGAGTAGAAATGCTGATCTGGGATCAGGTCTCCCCAGGCTGCATTCCTAACCTTATCCATTAGGACCCAAAGTGGAAAACTGGTCCTAGATCAACACTCCTACTCAGTGAATTTCTGTCCAATCAGCGACATCAAATTGGGTATCTCCGAGCTATCCAACTGGGTGGCGCGAGCTGTCCATGTCCAACTGGATACATGGTGTCTAGTTTGCGTCGGCTTTTGATCTGTTCGGCTTACCATACAAAACGTACCGATTACACCTACAGAACAGTTTTCAAATACAACATGCTTCATATACGCATACAACACATTTTACAAGTTCAAAAAATGTCTTTTGTCTGAATCATGTGACTATTAGGGGGTTAATTTAGTGCCAAAACCCAACAAACAAACAGAACACGTTTTTCAAATGTCCTATGATTTGCAAACAAACACTGTTTTACAAATACAAAACAGTTTTCATCAAGCTTCACAAGGACAAAACATATAGGCTACAAAATATGTTTTACAAGTATGAAAAAAATGGCGTATTCAAGTAGACATCGTGTGCGGTTGGCTTGCCTGAAATGACAAACACCTCAGCAGATCGAAATGGGACAGTTTCGGACCTTTTTATAAAACAAGGAAGAAAAACAATTTGAATTGGCAGTATTGTTTATGGTTGTGGAGTTGGAGTTGGAGGCGACAGAGATGCCGTTTTTACTTCACAATCTTGAAGAAATGGAGGAGAAGGAGAGATGGTTGTTTTAATACTGACTTGCATTATTTTATGACTTGTATTGTTAGGGTATAATATTTATATTTTGCAATAATGCACAAGTTTGGCTAAGCACCTTGAATTGTGCCACAGTGAAACTCCAAGCTAATTAAAGTTCTTGAATAAATACTTATAATTGCCATTTGAATTAAAGTGCTGGGTGCCGTTTCTGTATAAAAAGCTTTATAACTTCAGATGATACCCCTGCTATCAAAATAAAAAATGGGAAACTTCCTGCATGTGGAAGGGTCCAAGACTGAAAGAGCTTTTGTAACGGAAACGGAATTGTGGCATAAAATTTGGTGTTATTTTTTTTTTTCCTTCCACATGCAGGAAGTTTGCAATTTTTTTATTTTGATACGATAGCAGGGGTATCATCTGAAGTTATAAAACTTTTTATAATCAGTTAGGCTTTAAGACCTATCCACAGCAAGTAAAATTAAGGCCAGAATTGTAATTCCGTTACCGCAGAATTGCCCATTAATCCTAATCATTAATCATGTTACTATCAAATAATAATGAAAGAATACCTAACCCGGATCACTTTGCTAGAACTAACCCGAGATAAGGAAGACTGGAGCACACAGAGCTCAGAGCAAAAAAATATTTAATAAGACTGACGTTTCGACGTCAACGACGTCTTCTTCAGAGTCAAACGGAAATACAGACAACGCACCGGGAGGTGTAAAAATAACCTCCCATCAATTACACATAGTAAGGTGCGCATGTGTGGGACTAATAGATCTCGTAATAGATACCACATACACAATGTTATATTCTTTAACAGGGTAGAGAGAAGACCGACAAATGTCATGGGTAAATAAACTGAATAATAACCTATTATGAGCATGGCATAAACAATATATAATGAAAATCAAATAGCCTATACACAAATTACAAAAAACATGAAAGATTCAGAGACTCATTTAACCCATTAGGTTCCACACTATTAAGTGTATGTATCCAGTACGCCTCTCTGTGGAGCAATTGCTTAATAATATCTCCGCCTCTGGATGACAAAGTGACTCTCTCAATACCACAAAATTTTAGAGAAGAGACAGAACCATGATTGGCTTCAGCGACCGGTCGCTGGAAGAGTTAAAAACATTGTCCGTAAACACTGGCCCATTCTCCAGAGTGACCCTCTTTTGAATAAATTTACCTCCGAACCTCCGCGAGTGTGCTTTAGAAGGCCACATAACTTAAAAGATAAGGTGGTTCATAGCATGGTGAGTAGTCCGCAGACACAAAACCCTCCTGGCTACCTACGCCCCCTAGAGGGTTCTATCGCTGTGGACATTGTGTCCATTGCTCTAATTCTAATGACATTAAAGTTTTCCGTCATCCACGTTCGGGCAGGGAATTCAAAATAACCACCTTCATTAACTGTAACACTAGTTGCAGTTATTATTCAGTTTATTTACCCATGACATTTGTCGGTCTTCTCTCTACCCTGTTAAAGAATATAACATTGTGTATGTGGTATCTATTACGAGATCTATTAGTCCCACACATGCGCACCTTACTATGTGTAATTGATGGGAGGGTATTTATACACCTCCCGGTGCATTGTCTGTATTTCCGTTTGACTCTGAAGAAGACGTTGTTGACGTCGAAACGTCAGTCTTATTAAATATGTTTTTGCTCTGAGCTCTGTGTGCTCCAGTCTTCCTTATCTCGGGTTAGTCCTAGCAAAGTGGTCCGGGGGTAGGTATTCTTTCAGTTCGCTGGTCCTTTTGTTGTGCACCTATAGTCCTTTTTTATATAGCCGGCTTGTAGCGTGTTTGGGATTACCCCCTTTTTACATCAAATAATAATGTTTGGTTGCATTGAGGACACTAATTGTTGTAGTTTTGAAAGCGGAATTTTTCCCCATTCTTGCTTGATGTAAAACTTCAGCTGCTCAACAGTCCGGGGTCTCCATTGTCGTATTTTGCGCTTCATAATGTGCCACACGTTTTCAGTGGGAGACAGGTCTCGACTGCAGGTAGGCAAGTCTAGCACCCACACTCTCTGACTACGAGGCCACGCTGTTGTAACACATGCAGAATGTGGCTTGGCATTGTCTTGCTGAAATAAGTCCCTGAAAAAGACTAGATGGCAGCATATGTACCCTTCAGCGTTAATGGTGCCTTCACAGATGTGCAAGTTACCCATGCCATGGGCACTAACGAACTCCCATACCATGACAGATGCTGGCTTTTGAACCTTGCGTTGGTAACAATTGGGATGGTCCATTTCCTCTTTGGCCCGGAGAACACGACGTCCATTATTTCCGAAAACAATTTGGACTCGTCAGACCACAGCACACGTTTCCACTTTGCGTCAGTTTATCTCAGATGAGCTCGAGCCCAGAGAAGTTGGTGGAAGTTTCTGGATGTTGTTGATATTATGGCTTACGTGTAGAGTCTTAACTTGCATTTGTAGAAGCGGCGATGAACTGTTTTAACTGACAACGGTTTTCTGAAGTATTCCTGAGCCCATGTGGTTATATTCATTACAGAAGCATATCGGTTTTTAATGCAGTACCATCTGAGGGATCGAATGTCACGGGCATTCAATATTGGTTTTCAGCCTTGGCCTTTACGCGCAGAGATTCTCTGAATCTTTTAATAATATTATGGACTGTATGGTGAAATCCCTAAATTCCGTGCAATCGTGCGTTGAGATTGGACTATACGCTCACCCAGTTTTTTTTCAAAGTGACGAACCTTGACCCATCCTTGCTCGTAAATACCCGAGCCTTTGTGTATGCTCCTTTTATACCCAGTCATGATAGCATCACCTGTTACCTATTCACCTGTTTACCTGTGGAATGTTCCAAACAGGTGTTTTTTGAACATTCCACAGCCTTCCCAGTCTTTTTCACATTATTATTTTTTTGCCCCTGTCCCAACTTTTTTGGAACGTGTTGCAGGCATCAAATTCGGAATTGGCGTATATTTACAAAAATCAATAAATTTGATAAGGTAAAACATTAAATATCTTTTTTTTGTACTGTTCTCAATTAAATATATGTAAAAGAGAATTTACAAATCACTGCTTTCTGCTTTTATTTTAATTTGACATACTTTTGGAATTGGGGTTTGTATGTGAATATGGCCTCAAATTAAAGCTTACAGTCTGTACATTAGCCTCACAGTCATTGTATCATTTCACATCCAAAGTGCTGGAGTACAGAGCCAAAACACAGAAAGAAAATATGTTCACTGTATACTGTATATCCTTTACTTGACCAGTCTGTTGAGATTTCTTTTCACACTAAAACATTACATAGCATACATGATTCAGCTACTCATAATTTCAGTGTTCATGATTTATTGGGATGGCAGGTATGCCATCCGCCAAGTTACAGCTTGGCGGGGCATGCCCCATACCTATACAGCACCGAGAGTTTGGCACTTTTCAGGGTTTCCTACAGAAGTAACCACAATGACCATAGACTCTCAGCCCTTAAAAACATTAACTTCTGTATGCTCTGACCTCATGTAACCACACAGCATTCAGATACAACTTCACACATCCACACAATAAAGCCCTAAACTTGGGTTATTTTGCTGTTTTTCTCCTTCTTCTTCTTCCTATTTTTCCTGCCAAACTGCCTGCCTCCATTGCGATGTTATCCAATGGGGAGAATTATTCTTTGAGGGTATGGTCTGTATACCTGCTCATCAAGCTTATCGCCCAATAAAAACGCTTCATACTAATGTTTTTTAATGTTAATATAGCTAATGTCTCCATGCTTTCCAAGAAGCTACTGTGGCCTAATGGCTAGAGTTGTGGTCTCTCACACACAGGATTGTAGGTTCGAGCCCAGCAGGGCACGTGCTTATTCTCCACAAAAACAATGTGCAACTGTTAAGTACTTTTCATTTATTAGACTATTATTATTTTCACATTAACACATTAACGTATTTTTATTGCAAAGGCAAAAGAGGTTTCCAATATTAACTGTTCAATGTTTGTATTTCACTTGTACTATATCACACCCTCCCCAAACCGGACACTGGCTCTTGTCTGGTTTGGGGAGGGTGTTACGCTCTGCTCTTGCGGTCATGACTGACTGACTGACTGTGGAAACCGAACCTCAACGTACCCTTGCCTCGGCCAACATTTCTTTATTCATTAATTTCTTCACTTCAGCTCTGTTCACTTTTTCCTTTTCACACATAATACAATGTCACCATAAAATTAACTACTAGGAAAATGAAGTTTACAATAATAGCCTACATTAAGAATTGATAATAGCCTCCTATAAGCTGCAATCCTTTAAGACATCGGATTTATAAACCGTCAATTCCCCAAACATATCTGATTCATGGTTAGTCACTTTAAAAAAAACAAAAAAAACAACAGCCTCCGAATGTGGCTCTAGTCTACGCTACTCTGCAGATAATGTAGCTTACTGCAAACTCATAATAATAATAAGAAGAAGAAGAAGAATAATCTCTGATATCTACTTTCTTAGTATCTATTGTTTTCTTTCTGGCTAAGATTCCTGGGAAATATGCATTGTCCAATTAAGCTTGTTAGCCAACATTACTGTTGCCAGAAAAACGTCAGTCGGCTTCTAGTCAGGAAGCAGATACAAGCTAGGCTGCTACGAAGCGAATCAACATGCCTTATAGCCTACATTAATTGCACTACGGAAAACTAAACTAAACCTAGCTGTCCGGTACCAACACATTTCCCGCAGGTAAAATTCTACACTACCGGAAAAAAAGGCAAAAGACGTTTACAATATTAACTGTTCAATGTTTCACTTGTAGCCTATTTCACTTGTACTACAGCGAAATGGTGAAAGTCAGACCGACACTGACAAATGGCCTATATCACGTGACTATACCCCTTTGGTCTTCTGGGTAGCGTCAAGCCTTAGTATTGTGAAAGACGTGGGTTCGTACCTCGCCTGGTTGATATTAAAGTTTAATTTCATTTTGGACTCAGTGTGCACATGTTCTGGTTTTCTCATGCAATAATGTTTTTTTATTGCAAAGGCAAAGACAAGTTTACAATATTAACTGTTCAGTTGTAGCCTGTTAAACAATTCAGTCGCTGGACACCACGACAGGACAGTAATGCAGTTATGTACAAAAAGGGCCAAAATGGTCAAAAAAATTAAAATGCCATTTTTTCATTTTTTTCAAAAATTGCTATTTTTTGATTCCGATAGAGAGGAAACTCTCTTTTCTTCATGCGTGAGGTGAAATGTGTTACGGTTCCGAGTATGAACTGGACCCAAATGCACGACTCGACACACAAGGAATTCCAATAACTCCAATGATTTATTGCTTCGACAAAACTTCCTCCTGAAGCATAGGGAGAGAGACAGACAAGACAGAAACCAGATATGGATTGCAGGGGATCAGCGGGAGCGGGTCAGTCCAGGGACTGGATAGTGGTAGGAATCTGGGCTGGTTGAGCAGAGGAGGAGCAGGGAGCGGGAGACCAGGCAGAGTGGTGTGGGCACGAACAGCTGCAGGACAGCAGAGCGGAAGCACAGGCAGGATGCAAGCACAGCAGCAGGCTGGCCGGACTGGAGCACAGGCAGGATGCTCACACAGCTGTAGGTGGGCAGAACTGGAGCACAGGCAGATTGCGCAAACAGCTGCAGGCTGGTAGACTTGGAAGTAGAACAGAGTTAGTAACAGCGAGGCAGGACAGAATGAACAGCATGTTGACGCTGTTCCTGGCGAGAGCTAATTAAAGCTGGACAAGACTGGAAATAGCGAGTTAACACCGATTCAAAATAGAGATTCTAGCAGGCAGGACAGGACTAAATACAGAGTATCAAAACGAGACAAGACCAGGGTATTACTACAAAGAGACTTAACGAACTGGCACAGGACAAAGAACACCGGGTGACTAAATACAAGCGTTAATAGGTATCAATTAAGTGCAGCGTGCGAATGTATACGTGAGTGATTAACGGAGCAGAGGGTGTGCAGAATGCATGCGGAGAGAAGGAAAGGGATAGGCGGACACAGAGCAGTGGAACAGAGTGATACGAAAGGGAAAACCACGCCCAGCCTGCAGCACGGGGGAAACAATCAGGAATACAAACAAACACAATACGAGCGGAAACAGGTAAAACACGGGACACAAAGGGACGGGAGAGAGAGCATCACAAAATGAGTGAAAAATAACATGTTTTTATTCTTTTATGATTAAAAATATGTTTTAGTGGAAAATGATGAAAAAACAAAAGACTATAGCCTTATGTCCAAAAAGGGCCAAAATGGTCAAAAAAATTTAAATGACATTTTTTCATTCTGCTAGAGAGGATACTCTATTAACTTTGTGGGCTCTATTTTAATAAACCAAACGCAATGGTTAACGCAAGAGTAATCGCTTGGCGGTATCGCTCTGAGGGCGTGTCGGCGAGAAATTTGGTAATTTCATGACGGCAATCTTGGCGCACCTTATGGCGGTATTGCTAAAAGGCTGGGTTTAAACGTCCAAGGTGTGTCTCTATGGTAGCCAATCAAATTGTTGTTCTCATGCTTTAAAACGCAATCGCGTTGGAACGCAATCGCTCCATGCAATTTCATAATGAGCAACCCAAACGCACTGGACCGTCAACGACAAGATTTTCCGCACAGGAATCAGACATACTTGCAACAGAAGTACAGGCTAGGACTGTAGCAATTTATGGATCACAATCCACACCACCTCGTCTCCCAGAAGTTCGGAAGGCACGGGAGGAGGTGGCGAATGCATTAATTAGCCTACATTAGGTGATGTAGGCATAATTATGATTCAAATGGTAGGCTTATGATTCAACTGTGTCAATGTGTAATTTATATATTATAGGCTAGTGGCCTACATGATCGCAAGTTTCTTGTAAGCTGTCCTGTTTTATTCTAGTAGTTTAAATTAAAATTAATTAATTAATAATAATTATAGGCTATTTGTTCATTAAATGGAAGTGTAATGTTGGCATCACCTAGACACTACATAGAACTACATGACGAATAAGTTACCAAATTGCCAGAGTCTATTGCGTTTCCGCTAAGAGGTGGTTCCAGCTGATCATAACGCAATGGGTTTTCGTTGGTTCAAATTGTCACTGAGCCGAAAGTATTTTAGAACACGCCCCCGACAGCGCCACCCATCCCACTGCAGCGCAACCGAAAGGATGTTATGTTGAGAATTTGTTGATCCTAGCGGTATTGCTGAGAAACGCCATAGCGCCAGTTTTAAGACGTTGATGCTGTCAACAAGTTTGCGTTTGACTATACCGTCCCCTTGCGCTGGTTTGAAAATAGAGCCCTGTATGTCTGATGAAATAAGTGAACAATAATGTTTTTAAACATTTTCTGATTAAAAATGTGTTTTAGTGGAAATGTAAAAAAAAAACAAGACTATATATAGCCTTATGTCCAAAAAGAGCCAAAATGGTTAAAAAAAAATCACACCCAGGTGGTGAAGTGGTGCAGGTTTTGAGCAATCATATTAAAAAATGCAATAGAAAATGTTTGTGTTGTTTACATGTACAAAAACAATGGCCTCTGGTTTGATGATATTTTTAAATTATGCTTCTTATTAATTAGTATACTTACAGACATTGCATTTAACAAACATGTGAAAGAGAGATAGAGATAAAAGGACAGCAATTGGTATTTCAGAAGAAACAGGAAATATGACAGTTATTACTTGAACAATAACAATGGAATTCCAAACTCAACAAGAGGGTGCATGGATTGTTGGGCCGTTCCATAACTGACTGGGTCCAGCAGAACACTGGTGGTAGATTTTGTATTGATTTTGCTTCGGGGGGTTGCTACGGCGACTCACCTTGCTAACAGGTGGAATGTTCAAAACTCCACTCTAGCGGCAGTTGGTCATTTCAATTTCGAACCCATTTTCTAACTTGTGACGACGACTACAGTTTTTAAGGTACACAGACATAATATGTATCAAAATGTTCATGTGGTTCCCAGAATTCCTACGGTGTAAATATTTAAGCTGTGACATTTTTAGTTTGTAAAATATTCAGTGTTGTTTGAAAACCATGCTCCCCATTCACACAAATGGTGGAATGTTCAAAACTCCACTCTAGCGGCAGCTGGTAATTTCAATTTCAAACCCATTTTCTAACTTGTGACCACGAATACAGTTTTTAAGCTACACAAGACATATTATATACAGATGTGCATCTGGTTCCCAGGATTCCTAGGGTGTGAATATCTAAGCTGTGCCATGTATATTTTTTGAGATAGAGCTGTCTGAAGCTAGGCATGCTTTTCTCAAGCTACTATTGTATTCCCGGGCATGTGACGCCTAGGCTACTCCTGATTGGTTTAAATCTCATGCTATGGACGGACGGACGGACGGACAGACACACATGTCACGTATAGAAGCGGCTGCACTGCTTAAAAATAAAAATGACATTTTTTGATTCCGATAGAGAGGAAACTCTCTTTTCTTCATGCGTGAGGTGAAATGATTGAAAAATAATGTTTTTATTGTTTTATGATTAAAAATGTGTTTTAGTGGAAAATGATAAAAAGACAAAAGACTATATAGCCTTATGTCCAAAAAGAGCCAAAATGGTCAAAAAAATAAAAATGACATTTTTTGATTCCGATAGAGAGGAAACTCTTTTCTTCATGCTTGATGTGAAATAAGTGACAAATAATGTGTTTTTAGACTTTTATGATGATAAATGTTTAGTGGAAATGTTAAAAAAGAAAAGACTATGACCTTATGTCCAAAAGGGCCAAAATCGTCAAAAAAATAAAAATGCCATTTTTTCATTCTGCTAGAGAGGAAACTCTATTAACTTTGTATGTCTGATGAAATAAGTGAAAAATAATATGTTTTTAAACATTTCTGATGAAAAATGTCTTTTAGTGGAAATGTTAAAAAAACAAAAGACGATAGCCTTTTGTCCAAAAAGAGCCAAAGTGGTCAAAAAAATAAAAATAGCTTTTTTTCATTCCGATGGATAGTAAATTACATTTACGTCATAACTGCGAGGAAATAAGTGAAAAATAATAAAAAGGGCCAAAACCGTTAGAAAATAAAAATAGCTTTTTTTGATTCCAATGGATAGTAAATTATATTTACTTCATAACTGCGATGAAATAAGTGAAAAATAATTAACATTTTGACATTTATGATGAAAAATGTGTTTTGGGGAACATGAAAAGACATAAGACTATATATAGTCTTATGTCCAAAATGGTCAGAAAATAAAAATAGCATTTTGTTGATTCCAATGGATAGTAAATTATATGTACTTCATAACTGTGATGAAATAAGTGGAAAATAATGAGAATTTAGACATTTATGATGAAATGACTGAAAAATAATGAAAATTTAGACATTTATGATGAAAAATGTGTTTTGGGGAACATGAAAAGACATAAGGCCATATTCTTATATCCAAAAAAGGGCCAAAATGGTCAGAAAATAAAAATAGCTTTTTTTCATTCCGATGGATAGTAAATTACATTTACATCATAACTGCGAGGAAATAAGTGAAAAATAATGAAAAGGGCCAAAATGGACAGAAAATAAAAATAGCTTTTTTTGATTCCAATGGATAGTAAATTACATTTACTTCATAACTGCGATGAAATAATTGAAAGATAATGATATTTTAGACATTTATGATGAAAAATGTGTTTTGGGGAACATGAAAAGACATAAGGCTATATTCTTATATCCAAAAAAGGGCCAAAATGGTCAGAAAATAAAAACAGCTTTTTTTGATTCCAATGGATAGTAAATTATATTTATTTCATAACTGCGATGAAATGAGTGAAAAATAATGATATTTTAGACATTTATGATGAAAAATGTTTTTTGGGGAACATGAAAAGACATAGGGCTCTATTTTAATAAACCAAACGCAATGGTGAACGCAAGAGTAATCGCTTGGCGGTATCGCTCTGAGGGCGTGTCGGCGAGAAATTTGGTAATTTCATGACGGCAATCTTGGCGCACCTTATGGCGGTATTGCTAAAAGGCTGGGTTTAAATGTCCAAGGTGTGTCTCTATGGTAGCCAATCAAATTGTTGTTCTCATGCTTTAAAAAAATCCAGTTGGAACGCAATCGCTCCATGCAATTTCATAATGAGCAACCCAAACGCACTGGACCGTCAACGACAAGAGCGATTTTCCGCACAGGAATCAGACATACTTGCAACAGAAGTACAGGCTAAGACTGTAGTAATTTATGGATCACAATCCACACCACCTCGTCTCCCAGAAGTTCGGAAGGCACGGGAGGAGGTGGCGAATGCATTAATTAGCCTACATTTGGTGATGTAGGCATAATTATGATTCAAATGGTAGGCTTATGATTCAACTGTGTCAATGTGTAATTTATATATTATAGGCTATTGGCCTACATGATCGCAAGTTTCTTGTAAGCTGTCCTGTTTTATTCTAGTAGTTTAAATTAAAATTAATTAATTAATAATAATTACAGGCTATTTGTTCATTAAATGGAAGTGTAATGTTGGCATCACCTATAGACACTACATAGAACTACATGACTAAGAAGTTGCCAAATTGCCAGAGTCTATTGCGTTTCCGCTAAGAGGTGGTTCCAGCTGATCATAACGCAATGGGTTTTCGTTGGTTCAAATTGTCACTGAGCCGAAAGTATTTTAGAACACGCCCCAGACAGCGCCACCCATCCCACTGCAGCGCAAGTGAAAGGATGTTATGTTGAGAATTTGTTGATCCTAGCGGTATTGCTGAGAAACGCCATAGCGCCAGTTTTAAGACGTTGATGCTGTCAACAAGCTTGCGTTTGATTATACCGTCCACTTGCGCTGGTTTTAAAATAGAGCCCATATAGTCTTATGTCCAAAATGGTCAGAAAATAAAAATAGCTTTTTTTGATTCCAATGGATAGGAAATTATATTTACTTCATAACTGCGATGAAATAAGTGAAAAATAATGAACATTTAGACATTTATGATGAAAAATGTGTTTTGGGGAACATGAAAAGACATAAGACTATATAGTCTTATGTCCAAAAAAGGGCCAAAATTGTCAGAAAATAAAAATAGATTTTTTTGATTCCAATGGATAGTAAATTACATTTACTTCATAACTGCGATGAAATAAGTGAAAAATAATGAAAATTTGGACATTTATGATGAAAAATGTGTTTTCGGGAACATGAAAAGACATAAGACTATTGATTGATTGATTGAAACCTTTATTTATACAAGGAAGTCCCACTGAGACCAAGGTCTCTTTTTCAGGGGAGCCCTGTTGGCAGTCAGTTACAAAATTTACAAAAACAAAGTTACAACTCATGTACAGATACAGTCACAAATATAGTAAATATACAAATAAATAAAATATTATATTTTACATAAGAAACAGCACAAGACAGGGAGCAAAGTGAGGGACTCAAAGTAAGTACATTTGGCCTCTTCCATTATCATGTTCAACAGAGCATTCTTGAAGGATTCAATGGAGACAAAGCAATCCAGCTTTAGTGTATCCTGACATTTATTCCATATATAGGGCGCACATGTGCTAAAGGCAGTATTACCCAGGTTTGTTCTGGTTTTAGGTGCCTCTAATGTGATCCAATCTTGAGATCTGGTATAGTGACTAAAGTTTTTTATGGACAAAAGCCTAGTCAGGTAAAGAGGAAGTTTAGCAATTAATGTCTTTATAAATAAATAAAATGCTCTGTTGTTTCCTTCTATAATTAAGAGAATACCACCCTACTGAATGATATAATGTACAATGATGTGTTCGGAAACCATCTCCCGTGATAAAGCGCAACACGCTATGATAAATTGCATCTAAAGGCCTTAGAGTACTGTTTGAGGCGTGTCCATACAGAATATCCCCATAATCAAGCATTGGTAGGATTGTTGCCTGCACAATCCTCATTCTGTTATTCAGTGAAAAACAGGATCTATTTCTGTACAGGAACCCGATTTTAGGTTTAATTTTTTTGGACGAGTTGGTCACATGGGTTATAAAAGACAAATCGTGATCCAGCCAGATACCTAAATATTTATAATATTGAACTTGCTCAATTTGAGCATCAGTCAAAGAGGATATAGAAGTATTTGGGACAATAGTATGTCTATTTTGTGTGGATAAGATCATATACTTTGTTTTCTTTCTATTCAGAACTAGTTTAAGACCAGCTAGAGCTTGCTGTATAACATTAAAAGCAGATTGTAAATATGCAAGAGCCTGGGTGCTCGTTGATACTGAGGCGTAAAGCAAAGTATCATCTGCATAAAAATGAGTATAGTCTTATGTCCAAAATAGGGCCAAAATGGTCAGAAAATAAAAATAGCTTTTTTTGATTCCAATGGATAGTAAATTATATTTACTTCATAACTGTGATGAAATGAGTGAAAAATAAGGAGAATGTAGACATTTATGATGAAAAATGTGTTTTGGGGAACATGAAAAGACATAAGAATATAGTCTTATGTCCAAAATGGTCAGAAAATAAAAATAGCATTTTTTGATTCCTATGGACAGTAAATCATATTTTCTTCATAACTGCGATGAAATGAGTGAAAAATAATGAGAATGTAGACATTTATGATGAAAAATGTGTTTTGGGGAACATGAAAAGACATAAGACTGTAGTCTTATGTCCAAAAAAGGGCCAAAACCATCAGAAAATAAAAATAGCTTTTTTTGATTCCAATGGATAGTAAATTATGTTTTTTTCATAACTGTGATGAAATAAGTGAAAAATAAGGAGAATCTAGACATTTATGATGAAAAATGTGTTTTGGGGAACAAGAAATGACATAAGACTATAGTCTTATGTTCAAAAAATGGTCAGAAAATAAAAATAGCATTTTTTGATTCCAATGGATAGGAAATTATGTTTTCTTCATAACTGCGATGAAATGAGTGAAAAATAATGAGAATGTAGACATTTATGATGAAAAATGTGTTTTGGGGAACATGAAAAGACATAAGACTATAGTCTTATGTCCAAAAAATGGTCAGAAAATAAAAACAGCATTTTTTGATTCCTATGGACAGTAAATCATATTTTCTTCATAACTGCGATGAAATAAGTGAAAAATAATTAACATTTAGACATTTATGATGAAAAATGTGTTTTGGGGAACATGAAAAGACATAAGACTATATAGTCTTATGTCCAAAAAATGGTCAGAAAATAAAAATAGCTTTTTTTGATTCCAATGGATAGTAAATTATGTTTTCTTCATAACTGTGATGAAATAAGTGAAAAATAATGGGAATGTAGACATTTATGATGAAAAAGGTGTTTTGGGGAACATGAAAAGACATAAGACTATAGTCTTATGTCCAAAAAATGGTCAGAAAATAAAAATAGCATTTTTTGATTCCAATGGATAGGAAATTATATTTACTTCATAACTGCGATGAAATGAGTGAAAAATAATGAGAATGCAGACATTTATGATGAAAAATGTGTTTTGGGGAACATGAAATGACATAAGACTATAGTCTTATGTCCAAAAAAGGGCCAAAACCATCAGAAAATAAAAATAGCTTTTTTTGATTCCAATGGATAGTAAATTATGTTTTCTTCATAACTGTGATGAAATAAGTGAAAAATAAGGAGAATCTAGACATTTATGATGAAAAATGTGTTTTGGGGAAAATGAAATGACATAAGACTATAGTCTTATGTCCAAAAAATGGTCAGAAAATAAAAATAGCTTATTTTGATTCCAATGGATAGTAAATTATGTTTTCTTCATAACTGTGATGAAATAAGTGGAAAATAATGAGAATTTAGACATTTATGATGAAAACGGTGTTTTGGGGAACATGAAATGACATAAGACTATATTCTTATGTCCAAAAAATGGTCAGAAAATAAAAATGGCTTATTGTGATTCCAATGGATAGTAAATCATATTTTCTTCATAACTGCGATGAAATGAGTGAAAAATAATTAACATTTAGACATTTATGATGAAAAATGTGTTTTGGGGAACATGAAAAGACATGACTATAGTCTTATGTCCAAAAAATGGTCAGAAAATAAAAATAGCTTTTTTTGATTCCAATGGATAGTAAATTACGTTTTCTTCATAACTGTGATGAAATAAGTGAAAAATAATGAGAATGTAGACATTTATGATGAAAAATGTGTTTTGGGGAACATGAAAAGACATAAGACTATAGTCTTATGTCCAAAAAAGGGCCAAAACCATCAGAAAATAAAAATAGCTTTTTTTGATTCCAATGGATAGTAAATTATGTTTTCTTCATAACTGTGATGAAATAAGTGAAAAATAAGGAGAATTTAGACATTTATGATGAAAAATGTGTTTTGGGGAAAATGAAATGACATAAGACTATAGTCTTATGTCCAAAAAATGGTCAGAAAATAAAAATAGCTTTTTTTGATTCCAATGGATAGTAAATTATGTTTTCTTCATAACTGTGATGAAATAAGTGAAAAATAATGGGAATGTAGACATTTATGATGAAAAATGTGTTTTGGGGAACATGAAAAGACATAAGACTATAGTCTTATGTCCAAAAAATGGTCAGAAAATAAAAATAGCTTTTTTTGATTCCAATGGATAGTAAATTATGTTTTCTTCATAACTGTGATGAAATAAGTGAAAAATAATGAGAATGTAGACATTTATGATGAAAAATGTGTTTTGGGGAACATGAAAAGACATAAGACTATAGTCTTATGTCCAAAAAATGGTCAGAAAATAAAGATAGCATTTTTTGATTCCAATGGATAGGAAATTATATTTACTTCATAACTGCGATGAAATGAGTGAAAAATAATGAGAATGCAGACATTTATGATGAAAAATGTGTTTTGGGGAACATGAAATGACATAAGACTATAGTCTTATGTCCAAAAAAGGGCCAAAACCATCAGAAAATAAAAATAGCTTTTTTTGATTCCAATGGATAGTAAATTATGTTTTCTTCATAACTGTGATGAAATAAGTGAAAAATAAGGAGAATCTAGACATTTATGATGAAAAATGTGTTTTGGGGAAAATGAAATGACATAAGACTATAGTCTTATGTCCAAAAAATGGTCAGAAAATAAAAATGGCTTTTTTTGATTCCAATGGATAGGAAATTATATTTACTTCATAACTGCGATGAAATGAGTGGAAAATAATGAGAATTTAGACATTTATGATGGAAAATGTGTTTTGGGGAACATGAAATGACATAAGACTATATTCTTATGTCCAAAAAATGGTCAGAAAATAAAAATGGCTTATTTTGATTCCAATGGATAGTAAATCATATTTTCTTCATAACTGCGATGAAATGAGTGAAAAATAATTAACATTTAGACATTTATGATGAAAAATGTGTTTTGGGGAACATAAAAAGACATAAGACTATAGTCTTATGTCCAAAAAATGGTCAGAAAATAAAAATAGCTTATTTTGATTCCAATGGATATTAAATCATATTTTCTTCATAACTGCGATGAAATAAGTGTAAAATAATGAGAATGTAGACATTTATGATGGAAAATGTGTTTTGGGGAACATGAAAAGACATAAGACTATATTCTTATGTCCAAAAAATGGTCAGAAAATAAAAATGGCTTATTTTGATTCCAATGGATAGTAAATCATATTTTCTTCATAACTGCGATGAAATGAGTGAAAAATAATTAACATTTAGACATTTATGATGAAAAATGTGTTTTGGGGAACATGAAAAGACATGACTATAGTCTTATGTCCAAAAAAGGGCCAAAATGGTCAGAAAATAAAAATAGCTTTTTTTGATTCCAATGGATAGTAAATTATATTTACTTCATAACTGCGATGAAATGAGTGAAAAATAATGAGAATGTAGACATTTATGATGAAAAATGTGTTTTGGGGAACATGAAAAGACATAAGACTATAGTCTTATGTCCAAAAAATGGTCAGAAAATAAAAATAGCTTTTTTTGATTCCTATGGACAGTAAATCATATTTTCTTCATAACTGCGATGAAATAAGTGAAAAATAATTTACATTTAGACATTTATGATGAAAAATGTGTTTTGGGGAACATGAAAAGACATAAGACTATAGTCTTATGTCCAAAAAAGTGCCAAAATGGTCAGAAAATAAAAATAGCTTTTTTTGATTCCAATGGATAGTAAATTATGTTTTCTTCATAACTGTGATGAAATAAGTGAAAAATAAGGAGAATCTAGACATTTATGATGAAAAATGTGTTTTGCGGAACATGAAATGACATAAGACTATAGTCTTATGTCCAAAAAATGGTCAGAAAATAAAAATAGCTTATTTTGATTCCAATGGATAGTAAATTATGTTTTTTTCATAACTGTGATGAAATAAGTGAAAAAATAAGGAGAATCTAGACATTTATGATGAAAAATGTGTTTTGGGGAACATGAAATGACATAAGACTATAGTCTTAATGTCCAAAAAATGGTCAGAAAATAAAAATAGCTTATTTTGATTCCAATGGATAGTAAATCATATTTTCTTCATAACTGCGATGAAATGAGTGAAAAACAATTAACATTTAGACATTTATGATGAAAAAGGTGTTTTGGGGAACATGAAAAGACATAAGACTATAGTCTTATGTCCAAAAAATGGTCAGAAAATAAAAATAGCTTTTTTTGATTCCAATGGATAGTAAATTATGTTTTCTTCATAACTGTGATGAAATAAGTGAAAAATAATGAGAATGTAGACATTTATGATGAAAAATGTGTTTTGGGGAACATGAAAAGACATAAGACTATAGTCTTATGTCCAAAAAATGGTCAGAAAATAAAGATAGCATTTTTTGATTCCAATGGATAGGAAATTATATTTACTTCATAACTGCGATGAAATGAGTGAAAAATAATGAGAATGCAGACATTTATGATGAAAAATGTGTTTTGGGGAACATGAAATGACATAAGACTATAGTCTTATGTCCAAAAAAGGGCCAAAACCATCTGAAAATAAAAATAGCTTTTTTTGATTCCAATGGATAGTAAATTATGTTTTCTTCATAACTGTGATGAAATAAGTGAAAAATAAGGAGAATCTAGACATTTATGATGAAAAATGTGTTTTGGGGAAAATGAAATGACATAAGACTATAGTCTTATGTCCAAAAAATGGTCAGAAAATAAAAATGGCTTTTTTTGATTCCAATGGATAGGAAATTATATTTACTTCATAACTGCGATGAAATGAGTGGAAAATAATGAGAATTTAGACATTTATGATGGAAAATGTGTTTTGGGGAACATGAAATGACATAAGACTATATTCTTATGTCCAAAAAATGGTCAGAAAATAAAAATGGCTTATTTTGATTCCAATGGATAGTAAATCATATTTTCTTCATAACTGCGATGAAATGAGTGAAAAATAATTAACATTTAGACATTTATGATGAAAAATGTGTTTTGGGGAACATAAAAAGACATAAGACTATAGTCTTATGTCCAAAAAATGGTCAGAAAATAAAAATAGCTTATTTTGATTCCAATGGATATTAAATCATATTTTCTTCATAACTGCGATGAAATAAGTGTAAAATGATGAGAATGTAGACATTTATGATGGAAAATGTGTTTTGGGGAACATGAAAAGACATAAGACTATATTCTTATGTCCAAAAAATGGTCAGAAAATAAAAATGGCTTATTTTGATTCCAATGGATAGTAAATCATATTTTCTTCATAACTGCGATGAAATGAGTGAAAAATAATTAACATTTAGACATTTATGATGAAAAATGTGTTTTGGGGAACATGAAAAGACATGACTATAGTCTTATGTCCAAAAAAGGGCCAAAATGGTCAGAAAATAAAAATAGCTTTTTTTGATTCCAATGGATAGTAAATTATATTTACTTCATAACTGCGATGAAATGAGTGAAAAATAATGAGAATGTAGACATTTATGATGAAAAATGTGTTTTGGGGAACATGAAAAGACATAAGACTATAGTCTTATGTCCAAAAAAATGGTCAGAAAATAAAAACAGCATTTTTTGATTCCTATGGACAGTAAATCATATTTTCTTCATAACTGCGATGAAATAAGTGAAAAATAATTAACATTTAGACATTTATGATGAAAAATGTGTTTTGGGGAACATGAAAAGACATAAGACTATAGTCTTATGTCCAAAAAAGGGCCAAAACCATCAGAAAATAAAAATAGCTTTTTTTGATTCCAATGGATAGTAAATTATGTTTTCTTCATAACTGTGATGAAATAAGTGAAAAATAAGGAGAATCTAGACATTTATGATGAAAAATGTGTTTTGGGGAAAATGAAATGACATAAGACTATAGTCTTATGTCCAAAAAATGGTCAGAAAATAAAAATAGCTTATTTTGATTCCAATGGATAGTAAATTATGTTTTCTTCATAACTGTGATGAAATAAGTGGAAAATAATGAGAATTTAGACATTTATGATGAAAACGGTGTTTTGGGGAACATGAAAAGACATAAGACTATAGTCTTATGTCCAAAATGGTCAGAAAATAAAAATGGCTTTTTTTGATTCCAATGGATAGGAAATTATATTTACTTCATAACTGCGATGAAATGAGTGAAAAATAATGAGAATGCAGACATTTATGATGAAAAATGTGTTTTGGGGAACATGAAAAGACATAAGACTATAGTCTTATGTCCAAAAAAGGGCCAAAATGGTCAGAAAATAAAAATAGCTTTTTTTGATTCCAATGGATAGGAAATTATATTTACTTCATAACTGCGATGAAATGAGTGAAAAATAATGAGAATGTAGACATTCATGATGGAAAATGTGTTTTGGGGAACATGAAATGACATAAGACTATATTCTTATGTCCAAAAAATGGTCAGAAAATAAAAATGGCTTATTTTGATTCCAATGGATAGTAAATCATATTTTCTTCATAACTGCGATGAAATGAGTGAAAAATAATTAACATTTAGACATTTATGATGAAAAATGTGTTTTGGGGAACATGAAAAGACATGACTATAGTCTTATGTCCAAAAAAGGGCCAAAATGGTCAGAAAATAAAAATAGCTTTTTTTGATTCCAATGGATAGTAAATTATGTTTTCTTCATAACTGCGATGAAATGAGTGAAAAATAATGAGAATGTAGACATTTATGATGAAAAATGTGTTTTGGGGAACATGAAAAGACATAAGACTATAGTCTTATGTCCAAATAATGGTCAGAAAATAAAAATAGCTTTTTTTGATTCCTATGGATAGTAAATTATATTTACTTCATAACTGCGATGAAATGAGTGAAAAATAATGAGAATGTAGACATTTATGATGAAAAATGTGTTTTGGGGAACATGAAAAGACATAAGACTATAGTCTTATGTCCAAAAAATGGTCAGAAAATAAAAATAGCTTATTTTGATTCCAATGGATAGTAAATTATGTTTTCTTCATAACTGTGATGAAATAAGTGGAAAATAATGAGAATTTAGACATTTATGATGAAAACGGTGTTTTGGGGAACATAAAAAGACATAAGACTATAGTCTTATGTCCAAAAAATGGTCAGAAAATAAAGATAGCATTTTTTGATTCCAATGGATAGGAAATTATATTTACTTCATAACTGCGATGAAATGAGTGAAAAATAATGAGAATGCAGACATTTATGATGAAAAATGTGTTTTGGGGAACATGAAATGACATAAGACTATAGTCTTATGTCCAAAAAAGGGCCAAAACCATCAGAAAATAAAAATAGCTTTTTTTGATTCCAATGGATAGTAAATTATGTTTTCTTCATAACTGTGATGAAATAAGTGAAAAATAAGGAGAATCTAGACATTTATGATGAAAAATGTGTTTTGGGGAAAATGAAATGACATAAGACTATAGTCTTATGTCCAAAAAATGGTCAGAAAATAAAAATGGCTTTTTTTGATTCCAATGGATAGGAAATTATATTTACTTCATAACTGCGATGAAATGAGTGGAAAATAATGAGAATTTAGACATTTATGATGGAAAATGTGTTTTGGGGAACATGAAATGACATAAGACTATATTCTTATGTCCAAAAAATGGTCAGAAAATAAAAATGGCTTATTTTGATTCCAATGGATAGTAAATCATATTTTCTTCATAACTGCGATGAAATGAGTGAAAAATAATTAACATTTAGACATTTATGATGAAAAATGTGTTTTGGGGAACATAAAAAGACATAAGACTATAGTCTTATGTCCAAAAAATGGTCAGAAAATAAAAATAGCTTATTTTGATTCCAATGGATATTAAATCATATTTTCTTCATAACTGCGATGAAATAAGTGTAAAATAATGAGAATTTAGACATTTATGATGGAAAATGTGTTTTGGGGAACATGAAAAGACATAAGACTATAGTCTTATGTCCAAAAAATGGTCAGAAAATAAAAATAGCATTTTTTGATTGCAATGGATAGGAAATTATATTTACTTCATAACTGCGATGAAATGAGTGAAAAATAATGAGAATGTAGACATTTATGATGGAAAATGTGTTTTGGGGAACATGAAAAGACATAAGACTATAGTCTTATGTCCAAAAAATGGTCAGAAAATAAAAACAGCATTTTTTGATTCCTATGGACAGTAAATCATATTTTCTTCATAACTGCGATGAAATAAGTGAAAAATAATTAACATTTAGACATTTATGATGAAAAATGTGTTTTGGGGAACATGAAAAGACATAAGACTATAGTCTTATGTCCAAAAAAGGGCCAAAACCATCAGAAAATAAAAATAGCTTTTTTTGATTCCAATGGATAGTAAATTATGTTTTCTTCATAACTGTGATGAAATAAGTGAAAAATAAGGAGAATCTAGACATTTATGATGAAAAATGTGTTTTGGGGAAAATGAAATGACATAAGACTATAGTCTTATGTCCAAAAAATGGTCAGAAAATAAAAATAGCATTTTTTGATTCCAATGGATAGGAAATTATATTTACTTCATAACTGCGATGAAATGAGTGAAAAATAATGAGAATGTAGACATTTATGATGGAAAATGTGTTTTGGGGAACATGAAATGACATAAGACTATATTCTTATGTCCAAAAAATGGTCAGAAAATAAAAATGGCTTATTTTGATTCCAATGGATAGTAAATCATATTTTCTTCATAACTGCGATGAAATGAGTGAAAAATAATTAACATTTAGACATTTATGATGAAAAATGTGTTTTGGGGAACATGAAAAGACATGACTATAGTCTTATGTCCAAAAAAGGGCCAAAATGGTCAGAAAATAAAAATAGCTTTTTTTGATTCCAATGGATAGTAAATTATATTTACTTCATAACTGCGATGAAATGAGTGAAAAATAATGAGAATGTAGACATTTATGATGAAAAATGTGTTTTGGGGAACATAAAAAGACATAAGACTATAGTCTTATGTCCAAAAAATGGTCAGAAAATAAAAATAGCTTTTTTTGATTCCAATGGATAGTAAATTATGTTTTCTTCATAACTGTGATGAAATAAGTGAAAAATAATGAGAATGTAGACATTTATGATGAAAAATGTGTTTTGGGGAACATGAAAAGACATAAGACTATAGTCTTATGTCCAAAAAATGGTCAGAAAATAAAGATAGCATTTTTTGATTCCAATGGATAGGAAATTATATTTACTTCATAACTGCGATGAAATGAGTGAAAAATAATGAGAATGCAGACATTTATGATGAAAAATGTGTTTTGGGGAACATGAAATGACATAAGACTATAGTCTTATGTCCAAAAAAGGGCCAAAACCATCAGAAAATAAAAATAGCTTTTTTTGATTCCAATGGATAGTAAATTATGTTTTCTTCATAACTGTGATGAAATAAGTGAAAAATAAGGAGAATCTAGACATTTATGATGAAAAATGTGTTTTGGGGAAAATGAAATGACATAAGACTATAGTCTTATGTCCAAAAAATGGTCAGAAAATAAAAATGGCTTTTTTTGATTCCAATGGATAGGAAATTATATTTACTTCATAACTGCGATGAAATGAGTGGAAAATAATGAGAATTTAGACATTTATGATGGAAAATGTGTTTTGGGGAACATGAAATGACATAAGACTATATTCTTATGTCCAAAAAATGGTCAGAAAATAAAAATGGCTTATTTTGATTCCAATGGATAGTAAATCATATTTTCTTCATAACTGCGATGAAATGAGTGAAAAATAATTAACATTTAGACATTTATGATGAAAAATGTGTTTTGGGGAACATAAAAAGACATAAGACTATAGTCTTATGTCCAAAAAATGGTCAGAAAATAAAAATAGCTTATTTTGATTCCAATGGATATTAAATCATATTTTCTTCATAACTGCGATGAAATAAGTGTAAAATAATGAGAATTTAGACATTTATGATGGAAAATGTGTTTTGGGGAACATGAAAAGACATAAGACTATAGTCTTATGTCCAAAAAATGGTCAGAAAATAAAAATAGCATTTTTTGATTGCAATGGATAGGAAATTATATTTACTTCATAACTGCGATGAAATGAGTGAAAAATAATGAGAATGTAGACATTTATGATGGAAAATGTGTTTTGGGGAACATGAAATGACATAAGACTATATTCTTATGTCCAAAAAATGGTCAGAAAATAAAAATGGCTTATTTTGATTCCAATGGATAGTAAATCATATTTTCTTCATAACTGCGATGAAATGAGTGAAAAATAATTAACATTTAGACATTTATGATGAAAAATGTGTTTTGGGGAACATGAAAAGACATGACTATAGTCTTATGTCCAAAAAAGGGCCAAAATGGTCAGAAAATAAAAATAGCTTTTTTTGATTCCAATGGATAGTAAATTATATTTACTTCATAACTGCGATGAAATGAGTGAAAAATTATGAGAATGTAGACATTTATGATGAAAAATGTGTTTTGGGGAACATGAAAAGACATAAGACTATAGTCTTATGTCCAAAAAATGGTCAGAAAATAAAAACAGCATTTTTTGATTCCTATGGACAGTAAATCATATTTTCTTCATAACTGCGATGAAATAAGTGAAAAATAATTAACATTTAGACATTTATGATGAAAAATGTGTTTTGGGGAACATGAAAAGACATAAGACTATAGTCTTATGTCCAAAAAAGGGCCAAAACCATCAGAAAATAAAAATAGCTTTTTTTGATTCCAATGGATAGTAAATTATGTTTTCTTCATAACTGTGATGAAATAAGTGAAAAATAAGGAGAATCTAGACATTTATGATGAAAAATGTGTTTTGGGGAAAATGAAATGACATAAGACTATAGTCTTATGTCCAAAAAATGGTCAGAAAATAAAAATAGCATTTTTTGATTCCAATGGATAGGAAATTATATTTACTTCATAACTGCGATGAAATGAGTGAAAAATAATGAGAATGTAGACATTTATGATGGAAAATGTGTTTTGGGGAACATGAAATGACATAAGACTATATTCTTATGTCCAAAAAATGGTCAGAAAATAAAAATGGCTTATTTTGATTCCAATGGATAGTAAATCATATTTTCTTCATAACTGCGATGAAATGAGTGAAAAATAATTAACATTTAGACATTTATGATGAAAAATGTGTTTTGGGGAACATGAAAAGACATGACTATAGTCTTATGTCCAAAAAAGGGCCAAAATGGTCAGAAAATAAAAATAGCTTTTTTTGATTCCAATGGATAGTAAATTATGTTTTCTTCATAACTGTGATGAAATAAGTGAAAAATAAGGAGAATTTAGACATTTATGATGTAAAATGTGTTTTGGGGAACATGAAAAGACATAAGACTATAGTCTTATGTCCAAAAAAAGGGCCAAAATGGTCAGAAAATAAAAATAGCTTTTTTTGATTCCAATGGATAGTAAATTATATTTACTTCATAACTGCGATGAAATGAGTGAAAAATAATGAGAATGTAGACATTTATGATGAAAAATGTGTTTTGGGGAACATGAAAAGACATAAGACTATAGTCTTATGTCCAAATAATGGTCAGAAAATAAAAATAGCTTTTTTTGATTCCTATGGACAGTAAATCATATTTTCTTCATAACTGCGATGAAATAAGTGAAAAATAATTAACATTTAGACATTTATGATGAAAAATGTGTTTTGGGGAACATGAAAAGACATAAGACTATAGTCTTATGTCCAAAAAATGGTCAGAAAATAAAAATAGCTTATTTTGATTCCAATGGATAGTAAATTATGTTTTCTTCATAACTGTGATGAAATAAGTGGAAAATAATGAGAATTTAGACATTTATGATGAAAACGGTGTTTTGGGGAACATGAAAAGACATAAGACTATAGTCTTATGTCCAAAATGGTCAGAAAATAAAAATGGCTTTTTTTGATTCCAATGGATAGGAAATTATATTTACTCCATAACTGCGATGAAATGAGTGAAAAATAATGAGAATGCAGACATTTATGATGAAAAATGTGTTTTGGGGAACATGAAAAGACATAAGACTATAGTCTTATGTCCAAAAAAGGGCCAAAATGGTCAGAAAATAAAAATAGCTTTTTTTGATTCCAATGGATAGTAAATTATGTTTTCTTCATAACTGTGATGAAATAAGTGAAAAATAAGGAGAATCTAGACATTTATGATGAAAAATGTGTTTTGCGGAACATGAAATGACATAAGACTATAGTCTTATGTCCAAAAAATGGTCAGAAAATAAAAATAGCATTTTTTGATTCCAATGGATAGGAAATTATATTTACTTCATAACTGCGATGAAATGAGTGAAAAACAATTAACATTTAGACATTTATGATGAAAAAGGTGTTTTGGGGAACATGAAAAGACATAAGACTATAGTCTTATGTCCAAAAAATGGTCAGAAAATAAAAATAGCTTTTTTTGATTCCAATGGATAGTAAATTATGTTTTCTTCATAACTGTGATGAAATAAGTGAAAAATAATGAGAATGTAGACATTTATGATGAAAAATGTGTTTTGGGGAACATGAAAAGACATAAGACTATAGTCTTATGTCCAAAAAATGGTCAGAAAATAAAAATAGCATTTTTTGATTCCAATGGATAGGAAATTATATTTACTTCATAACTGCGATGAAATGAGTGAAAAATAATGAGAATGCAGACATTTATGATGAAAAATGTGTTTTGGGGAACATGAAATGACATAAGACTATAGTCTTATGTCCAAAAAAGGGCCAAAACCATCAGAAAATAAAAATAGCTTTTTTTGATTCCAATGGATAGTAAATTATGTTTTCTTCATAACTGTGATGAAATAAGTGAAAAATAAGGAGAATCTAGACATTTATGATGAAAAATGTGTTTTGGGGAACATGAAAAGACATAAGACTATAGTCTTATGTCCAAAAAATGGTCAGAAAATAAAAATAGCTTATTTTGATTCCAATGGATAGTAAATTATGTTTTCTTCATAACTGTGATGAAATAAGTGGAAACTAATGAGAATTTAGACATTTATGATGAAAACGGTGTTTTGGGGAACATGAAAAGACATAAGACTATAGTCTTATGTCCAAAATGGTCAGAAAATAAAAATGGCTTTTTTTGATTCCAATGGATAGGAAATTATATTTACTTCATAACTGCGATGAAATGAGTGAAAAATAATGAGAATGTAGACATTTATGATGGAAAATGTGTTTTGGGGAACATGAAATGACATAAGACTATATTCTTATGTCCAAAAAATGGTCAGAAAATAAAAATGGCTTATTTTGATTCCAATGGATAGTAAATCATATTTTCTTCATAACTGCGATGAAATGAGTGAAAAATAATTAACATTTAGACATTTATGATGAAAAATGTGTTTTGGGGAACATAAAAAGACATAAGACTATAGTCCTATGTCCAAAAAATGGTCAGAAAATAAAAATAGCTTATTTTGATTCCAATGGATATTAAATCATATTTTCTTCATAACTGCGATGAAATAAGTGTAAAATAATGAGAATTTAGACATTTATGATGGAAAATGTGTTTTGGGGAACATGAAAAGACATAAGACTATAGTCTTATGTCCAAAAAATGGTCAGAAAATAAAAATAGCATTTTTTGATTGCAATGGATAGGAAATTATATTTACTTCATAACTGCGATGAAATGAGTGAAAAATAATGAGAATGTAGACATTTATGATGGAAAATGTGTTTTGGGGAACATGAAATGACATAAGACTATATTCTTATGTCCAAAAAATGGTCAGAAAATAAAAATGGCTTATTTTGATTCCAATGGATAGTAAATCATATTTTCTTCATAACTGCGATGAAATGAGTGAAAAATAATTAACATTTAGACATTTATGATGAAAAATGTGTTTTGGGGAACATGAAAAGACATGACTATAGTCTTATGTCCAAAAAAGGGCCAAAATGGTCAGAAAATAAAAATAGCTTTTTTTGATTCCAATGGATAGTAAATTATATTTACTTCATAACTGCGATGAAATGAGTGAAAAATAATGAGAATGTAGACATTTATGATGAAAAATGTGTTTTGGGGAACATGAAAAGACATAAGACTATAGTCTTATGTCCAAAAAATAGTCAGAAAATAAAAACAGCATTTTTTGATTCCTATGGACAGTAAATCATATTTTCTTCATAACTGCGATGAAATAAGTGAAAAATAATTAACATTTAGACATTTATGATGAAAAATGTGTTTTGGGGAACATGAAAAGACATAAGACTATAGTCTTATGTCCAAAAAAGGGCCAAAACCATCAGAAAATAAAAATAGCTTTTTTTGATTCCAATGGATAGTAAATTATGTTTTCTTCATAACTGTGATGAAATAAGTGAAAAATAAGGAGAATCTAGACATTTATGATGAAAAATGTGTTTTGGGGAAAATGAAATGACATAAGACTATAGTCTTATGTCCAAAAAATGGTCAGAAAATAAAAATAGCTTATTTTGATTCCAATGGATAGTAAATTATGTTTTCTTCATAACTGTGATGAAATAAGTGGAAAATAATGAGAATTTAGACATTTATGATGAAAACGGTGTTTTGGGGGAACATGAAAAGACATAAGACTATAGTCTTATGTCCAAAATGGTCAGAAAATAAAAATGGCTTTTTTTGATTCCAATGGATAGGAAATTATATTTACTTCATAACTGCGATGAAATGAGTGAAAAATAATGAGAATGCAGACATTTATGATGAAAAATGTGTTTTGGGGAACATGAAAAGACATAAGACTATAGTCTTATGTCCAAAAAAGGGCCAAAATGGTCAGAAAATAAAAATAGCTTTTTTTGATTCCAATGGATAGTAAATTATGTTTTCTTCATAACTGTGATGAAATAAGTGAAAAATAAGGAGAATCTAGACATTTATGATGAAAAATGTGTTTTGCGGAACATGAAATGACATAAGACTATAGTCTTATGTCCAAAAAATGGTCAGAAAATAAAAATAGCATTTTTTGATTCCAATGGATAGGAAATTATATTTACTTCATAACTGCGATGAAATGAGTGAAAAATAATGAGAATGCAGACATTTATGATGAAAAATGTGTTTTGGGGAACATGAAAAGACATAAGACTATAGTCTTATGTCCAAAAAAAGGGCCAAAATGGTCAGAAAATAAAAATAGCTTTTTTTGATTCCAATGGATAGTAAATTATATTTACTTCATAACTGCGATGAAATGAGTGAAAAATAATGAGAATGTAGACATTTATGATGAAAAATGTGTTTTGGGGAACATGAAAAGACATAAGACTATAGTCTTATGTCCAAAAAATGGTCAGAAAATAAAAATAGCATTTTTTGATTCCAATGGATAGGAAATTATATTTACTTCATAACTGCGATGAAATGAGTGAAAAATAATGAGAATGCAGACATTTATGATGAAAAATGTGTTTTGGGGAACATGAAATGACATAAGACTATAGTCTTATGTCCAAAAAAGGGCCAAAACCATCAGAAAATAAAAATAGCATTTTTTGATTCCAATGGATAGGAAATTATATTTACTTCATAACTGCGATGAAATGAGTGAAAAATAATGAGAATGCAGACATTTATGATGAAAAATGTGTTTTGGGGAACATGAAATGACATAAGACTATAGTCTTATGTCCAAAAAATGGTCAGAAAATAAAAATAGCTTATTTTGATTCCAATGGATAGTAAATTATGTTTTCTTCATAACTGTGATGAAATAAGTGGAAAATAATGAGAATTTAGACATTTATGATGAAAACGGTGTTTTGGGGAACATGAAAAGACATAAGACTATAGTCTTATGTCCAAAATGGTCAGAAAATAAAAATGGCTTTTTTTGATTCCAATGGATAGGAAATTATATTTACTTCATAACTGCGATGAAATGAGTGAAAAATAATGAGAATGTAGACATTTATGATGGAAAATGTGTTTTGGGGAACATGAAATGACATAAGACTATATTCTTATGTCCAAAAAATGGTCAGAAAATAAAAATGGCTTATTTTGATTCCAATGGATAGTAAATCATATTTTCTTCATAACTGCGATGAAATGAGTGAAAAATAATTAACATTTAGACATTTATGATGAAAAATGTGTTTTGGGGAACATAAAAAGACATAAGACTATAGTCCTATGTCCAAAAAATGGTCAGAAAATAAAAATAGCTTATTTTGATTCCAATGGATATTAAATCATATTTTCTTCATAACTGCGATGAAATAAGTGTAAAATAATGAGAATTTAGACATTTATGATGGAAAATGTGTTTTGGGGAACATGAAAAGACATAAGACTATAGTCTTATGTCCAAAAAATGGTCAGAAAATAAAAATAGCATTTTTTGATTGCAATGGATAGGAAATTATATTTACTTCATAACTGCGATGAAATGAGTGAAAAATAATGAGAATGTAGACATTTATGATGGAAAATGTGTTTTGGGGAACATGAAATGACATAAGACTATATTCTTATGTCCAAAAAATGGTCAGAAAATAAAAATGGCTTATTTTGATTCCAATGGATAGTAAATCATATTTTCTTCATAACTGCGATGAAATGAGTGAAAAATAATTAACATTTAGACATTTATGATGAAAAATGTGTTTTGGGGAACATGAAAAGACATGACTATAGTCTTATGTCCAAAAAAGGGCCAAAATGGTCAGAAAATAAAAATAGCTTTTTTTGATTCCAATGGATAGTAAATTATATTTACTTCATAACTGCGATGAAATGAGTGAAAAATAATGAGAATGTAGACATTTATGATGAAAAATGTGTTTTGGGGAACATGAAAAGACATAAGACTATAGTCTTATGTCCAAAAAATAGTCAGAAAATAAAAACAGCATTTTTTGATTCCTATGGACAGTAAATCATATTTTCTTCATAACTGCGATGAAATAAGTGAAAAATAATTAACATTTAGACATTTATGATGAAAAATGTGTTTTGGGGAACATGAAAAGACATAAGACTATAGTCTTATGTCCAAAAAAGGGCCAAAACCATCAGAAAATAAAAATAGCTTTTTTTGATTCCAATGGATAGTAAATTATGTTTTCTTCATAACTGTGATGAAATAAGTGAAAAATAAGGAGAATCTAGACATTTATGATGAAAAATGTGTTTTGGGGAAAATGAAATGACATAAGACTATAGTCTTATGTCCAAAAAATGGTCAGAAAATAAAAATAGCTTATTTTGATTCCAATGGATAGTAAATTATGTTTTCTTCATAACTGTGATGAAATAAGTGGAAAATAATGAGAATTTAGACATTTATGATGAAAACGGTGTTTTGGGGAACATGAAAAGACATAAGACTATAGTCTTATGTCCAAAATGGTCAGAAAATAAAAATGGCTTTTTTTGATTCCAATGGATAGGAAATTATATTTACTTCATAACTGCGATGAAATGAGTGAAAAATAATGAGAATGCAGACATTTATGATGAAAAATGTGTTTTGGGGAACATGAAAAGACATAAGACTATAGTCTTATGTCCAAAAAAGGGCCAAAATGGTCAGAAAATAAAAATAGCTTTTTTTGATTCCAATGGATAGTAAATTATGTTTTCTTCATAACTGTGATGAAATAAGTGAAAAATAAGGAGAATCTAGACATTTATGATGAAAAATGTGTTTTGCGGAACATGAAATGACATAAGACTATAGTCTTATGTCCAAAAAATGGTCAGAAAATAAAAATAGCATTTTTTGATTCCAATGGATAGGAAATTATATTTACTTCATAACTGCGATGAAATGAGTGAAAAATAATGAGAATGCAGACATTTATGATGAAAAATGTGTTTTGGGGAACATGAAAAGACATAAGACTATAGTCTTATGTCCAAAAAAAGGGCCAAAATGGTCAGAAAATAAAAATAGCTTTTTTTGATTCCAATGGATAGTAAATTATATTTACTTCATAACTGCGATGAAATGAGTGAAAAATAATGAGAATGTAGACATTTATGATGAAAAATGTGTTTTGGGGAACATGAAAAGACATAAGACTATAGTCTTATGTCCAAATAATGGTCAGAAAATAAAAATAGCTTTTTTTGATTCCTATGGACAGTAAATCATATTTTCTTCATAACTGCGATGAAATAAGTGAAAAATAATTTACATTTAGACATTTATGATGAAAAATGTGTTTTGGGGAACATGAAATGACATAAGACTATAGTCTTATGTCCAAAAAAGGGCCAAAAACCATCAGAAAATAAAAATAGCTTTTTTTGATTCCAATGGATAGTAAATTATGTTTTCTTCATAACTGTGATGAAATAAGTGAAAAATAAGGAGAATCTAGACATTTATGATGAAAAATGTGTTTTGGGGAACATGAAAAGACATAAGACTATAGTCTTATGTCCAAAAAATGGTCAGAAAATAAAAATAGCTTTTTTTGATTCCAATGGATAGTAAATTATGTTTTCTTCATAACTGTGATGAAATGAGTGAAAAATAATGAGAATGTAGACATTTATGATGGAAAATGTGTTTTGGGGAACATGAAATGACATAAGACTATATTCTTATGTCCAAAAAATGGTCAGAAAATAAAAATGGCTTATTTTGATTCCAATGGATAGTAAATCATATTTTCTTCATAACTGCGATGAAATGAGTGAAAAATAATTAACATTTAGACATTTATGATGAAAAATGTGTTTTGGGGAACATGAAAAGACATGACTATAGTCTTATGTCCAAAAAAGGGCCAAAATGGTCAGAAAATAAAAATAGCTTTTTTTGATTCCAATGGATAGTAAATTATATTTACTTCATAACTGCGATGAAATGAGTGAAAAATAATGAGAATGTAGACATTTATGATGAAAAATGTGTTTTGGGGAACATGAAAAGACATAAGACTATAGTCTTATGTCCAAAAAATGGTCAGAAAATAAAAACAGCATTTTTTGATTCCTATGGACAGTAAATCATATTTTCTTCATAACTACGATGAAATAAGTGAAAAATAATTAACATTTAGACATTTATGATGAAAAATGTGTTTTGGGGAACATGAAAAGACATAAGACTATAGTCTTATGTCCAAAAAAGGGCCAAAACCATCAGAAAATAAAAATAGCTTTTTTTGATTCCAATGGATAGTAAATTATGTTTTCTTCATAACTGTGATGAAATAAGTGAAAAATAAGGAGAATCTAGACATTTATGATGAAAAATGTGTTTTGGGGAAAATGAAATGACATAAGACTATAGTCTTATGTCCAAAAAATGGTCAGAAAATAAAAATAGCTTATTTTGATTCCAATGGATAGTAAATTATGTTTTCTTCATAACTGTGATGAAATAAGTGGAAAATAATGAGAATTTAGACATTTATGATGAAAACGGTGTTTTGGGGAACATGAAAAGACATAAGACTATAGTCTTATGTCCAAAATGGTCAGAAAATAAAAATGGCTTTTTTTGATTCCAATGGATAGGAAATTATATTTACTTCATAACTGCGATGAAATAAGTGTAAAATAATGAGAATTTAGACATTTATGATGGAAAATGTGTTTTGGGGAACATGAAATGACATAAGACTATATTCTTATGTCCAAAAAATGGTCAGAAAATAAAAATGGCTTATTTTGATTCCAATGGATAGTAAATCATATTTTCTTCATAACTGCGATGAAATGAGTGAAAAATAATTAACATTTAGACATTTATGATGAAAAATGTGTTTTGGGGAACATGAAAAGACATGACTATAGTCTTATGTCCAAAAAAGGGCCAAAATGGTCAGAAAATAAAAATAGCTTTTTTTGATTCCAATGGATAGTAAATTATATTTACTTCATAACTGCGATGAAATGAGTGAAAAATAATGAGAATGTAGACATTTATGATGAAAAATGTGTTTTGGGGAACATGAAAAGACATAAGACTATAGTCTTATGTCCAAAAAATGGTCAGAAAATAAAAATAGCTTTTTTTGATTCCTATGGACAGTAAATCATATTTTCTTCATAACTGCGATGAAATAAGTGAAAAATAATTTACATTTAGACATTTATGATGAAAAATGTGTTTTGGGGAACATGAAAAGACATAAGACTATAGTCTTATGTCCAAAAAAGGGCCAAAATGGTCAGAAAATAAAAATAGCTTTTTTTGATTCCAATGGATAGTAAATTATGTTTTCTTCATAACTGTGATGAAATAAGTGAAAAATAAGGAGAATCTAGACATTTATGATGAAAAATGTGTTTTGCGGAACATGAAATGACATAAGACTATAGTCTTATGTCCAAAAAATGGTCAGAAAATAAAAATAGCATTTTTTGATTCCAATGGATAGGAAATTATATTTACTTCATAACTGCGATGAAATGAGTGAAAAATAATGAGAATGCAGACATTTATGATGAAAAATGTGTTTTGGGGAACATGAAAAGACATAAGACTATAGTCTTATGTCCAAAAAAGGGCCAAAACCATCAGAAAATAAAAATAGCTTTTTTTGATTCCAATGGATAGTAAATTATGTTTTTTTCATAACTGTGATGAAATAAGTGAAAAATAAGGAGAATCTAGACATTTATGATGAAAAATGTGTTTTGGGGAACATGAAATGACATAAGACTATAGTCTTAATGTCCAAAAAATGGTCAGAAAATAAAAATAGCTTATTTTGATTCCAATGGATAGTAAATCATATTTTCTTCATAACTGCGATGAAATGAGTGAAAAACAATTAACATTTAGACATTTATGATGAAAAAGGTGTTTTGGGGAACATGAAAAGACATAAGACTATAGTCTTTTTTCTGACCAAAAAATGGTCAGAAAATAAAAATAGCTTTTTTTGATTCCAATGGATAGTAAATTATGTTTTCTTCATAACTGTGATGAAATAAGTGAAAAATAATGAGAATGTAGACATTTATGATGAAAAATGTGTTTTGGGGAACATGAAATGACATAAGACTATAGTCTTATGTCCAAAAAAGGGCCAAAACCATCAGAAAATAAAAATAGCTTTTTTTTGATTCCAATGGATAGTAAATTATGTTTTCTTCATAACTGCGATGAAATGAGTGAAAAATAATGAGAATGCAGACATTTATGATGAAAAATGTGTTTTGGGGAACATGAAATGACATAAGACTATAGTCTTATGTCCAAAAAAGGGCCAAAACCATCAGAAAATAAAAATAGCTTTTTTTGATTCCAATGGATAGTAAATTATGTTTTCTTCATAACTGTGATGAAATAAGTGAAAAATAAGGAGAATCTAGACATTTATGATGAAAAATGTGTTTTGGGGAAAATGAAATGACATAAGACTCTTATGTCCAAAAAATGGTCAGAAAATAAAAATAGCTTATTTTGATTCCAATGGATAGTAAATTATGTTTTCTTCATAACTGTGATGAAATAAGTGGAAAATAATGAGAATTTAGACATTTATGATGAAAACGGTGTTTTGGGGAACATGAAAAGACATAAGACTCTTATGTCCAAAAAATGGTCAGAAAATAAAAATAGCTTTTTTTGATTCCTATGGACAGTAAATCATATTTTCTTCATAACTGCGATGAAATAAGTGAAAAATAATGATATTTTAGACATTTTGTTACAACCATGGAAGAGGACTGGACTCAAATGCACGACACGTAGACAGGAATGCCAAAAACTCAATATTTATTATATGATCAGGGTGGTCCTGAGCATGGGGAGAAACGCAAATGCAGTTAAAGTTCCAAGCCGGAACTGGACTCAACCGGCAGGGCAGTATTGCTCCAAGCCGGAACTGGACTTTACACACAGGACAGACTGACAGACAAAGTGGGAACGCTAAGCATCCAATAAATAGGCTTCTAACTAATACTCCTGAAGCGTAGGGAGAACATTTAATACAGACAGTCCAGTTTTGAAGATGCGGGAGCAGTGGGAGCAGTAGAGCAGGACAGTGGAGCGGAGCCCAGGCAGGACGCAGGCATGGCAGCAGGGCAGCGGCAGTAGCAGCACGGCAACAGCAGGGCGGCAGCAGCAACAGCAGAGGCAGGAGCGACAGCACATCAACAGCACCGTAGCGCTGGCTGTGAGCGGGCACCGCCGCAGGGTGGAATAGCAGAAGCCCAAGCTGCATGCACACACGTCAGGTGGAAGGCAGGGAAGCCGCAACACAGGCAGGGATTCACGGACAACTGCAGGCTGGCAGACTTTAAGCAGACAGGGTTGGTTAGCGAGACAAAACAATGAACAGCGGGTAATACTGTTCCAGACAGATCAGACTTGGATTAGACAGAATAGCAGGGCGAGTAAACACAGACACAGAACTAAACTGTTTAACGAAGCAAATAGACAGGGAACCAGACAGGACCAGAGGTTTCAGACAAAGAGCATTAACGAACTGGCACAGGACAGAAAGCACCGGGTGACTAAATGTGAACATTAATTGGAATCAAATAGGAACCGCGTGCGAATGTATGCGAGAGTGATTGAACAGAGCGGAGAGTGTGGAATGCATGCAAAACGGGGGAATGGGATAGGCTGAGAAAGGAGCAGTGAAACATAGTGATACAAACGGGAAAACACGCCCAACCTGCAGCAACGAGGGAAACACGGACAATGGAGAGACAAACACGAAACGGGGAGAGGGAAAACAAGGAGAAACAATAGGATGGGAGTGGAATGTTACACATTTATGATGAAAAATGTGTTTTGGGGAACATGAAAAGACATAAGACTATAGTCTTATGTCCAAAAAATGGTCAGAAAATAAAAATAGCTTATTTTGATTCCAATGGATAGTAAATCATATTTTCTTCATAACTGCGATGAAATAAGTGAAAAATAATGAGAATTTAGACATTTATGATGAAAAATGTGTTTTGGGGAACATGAAAAGACATAAGACTATAGTCTTATGTCCAAAATGGTCAGAAAATAAAAATGGCTTTTTTTGATTCCAATGGATAGGAAATTATATTTACTTCATAACTGTGATGACATGAGTGAAAAATAATGAGAATGCAGACATGTATGATGAAAAATGTGTTTTGGGGAACATGAAAAGACATAAGACTATAGTCTTATGTCCAAAATAGGGCCAAAATGGTCAGAAAATAAAAACATCTTTTTTTGATTCCTATGGACAGTAAATCATATTTTCTTCATAACTGCGATGAAATAAGTGAAAAATAAGAGGAATTTAGACATTTATGATGAAAAATGTGTTTTGGGGAACATGAAAAGACATAAGACTATAGTCTTATGTCCAAAATAGGGCCAAAATGGTCAGAAAATAAAAATAGCTTTTTTTGATTCCAATGGATAGTAAATTATATTTACTTCATAACTGCGATGAAATGAGTGAAAAATAATGAGAATGTAGACATTTATGATGAAAAATGTGTTTTGGGGAACATGAAAAGACATAAGACTTTAGTCTTATGTCCAAAATGGTCAGAAAATAAAAATGGCTTTTTTTGATTCCAATGGATAGGAAATTATATTTACTTCATAACTGCGATGAAATGAGTGAAAAATAATGAGAATGTAGACATTTATGATGGAAAATGTGTTTTGGGGAACATGAAATGACATGACTATAGTCTTATGTCCAAAAAATGGTCAGAAAATAAAAATAGCTTATTTTGATTCCAATGGATAGTAAATCATATTTTCTTCATAACTGCGATGGAATGAGTGAAAAATAATGAGAATTTAGACATTTATGATGAAAAATGTGTTTTGGGGAACATGAAATTACATAAGACTATAGTCTTATGTCCAAAAAATGGTCAGAAAATAAAAAACTTTTTTGATTCCAATGGATAGTAAATCATATTTTCTTCTTAACTGCGATGAAATAAGTGAAAAATAATGAGAATTTAGACATTTATGATGAAAAATGTGTTTTGGGGAACATGAAATGACATAAGACTATAGTCTTATGTCCAAAAAATGGTCAGAAAATAAAAAACTTTTTTTGATTCCAATGGATAGTAAATCATATTTTCTTCTTAACTGCGATGAAATAAGTGAAAAATAATGAGAATTTAGACATTTATGATGAAAAATGTGTTTTGGGGAACATGAAATGACATTAAGACTATAGTCTTATGTCCAAAAAAGGGCCAAAATGGTCAGAAAATAAAAATAGCTTTTTTTGATTCCAATGGATAGTAAATTATGTTTTCTTCATAACTGTGATGAAATAAGTGAAAAATAAGGAGAATTTAGACCATTTATGATGAAAAATGTGTTTTGGGGAACATGAAAAGACATAAGACTTTAGTCTTATGTCCAAAATGGTCAGAAAATAAAAATGGCTTTTTTTTTGATTCCAATGGATAAGAAATTATATTTACTTCATAACTGCAATGAAATGAGTGAAAAATAATGAGAATGTAGACATTTATGATGGAAAATGTGTTTTGGGGAACATGAAATGACATGACTATAGTCTTATGTCCAAAAAATGGTCAGAAAATAAAAATAGCTTATTTTGATTCCAATGGATAGTAAATCATATTTTCTTCATACTGCGATGGAATGAGTGAAAATAATGAGAATTTAGACATTTATGATGAAAAATGTGTTTTGGGGAACATGAAAAGACATAAGACTATAGTCTTATGTCCAAAAATGGTCAGAAATAAAAATAGCTTTTTTTTGATTCCTATGGACAGTAAATCATATTTTCTTCATAACTGCGACGAAATAAGTGAAAAATAATTTACATTTAGACATTTATGATGAAAAATGTGTTTTGGGGAACATGAAAAGACATAAGACTATAGGCTTATGTCCAAAAAAGGGCCAAAATGGTCAGAAAATAAAAATAGCTTTTTTTTATTCCAATGGATAGTAAATTATATTTACTTCATAACTGCGATGAAATGAGTGAAAAATAATGAGAATGTAGACATTTATGATGAAAAATGTGTTTTGGGGAACATGAAAAGACATAAGACTATAGTCTTATGTCCAAAAAATGGTCAGAAAATAAAAATAGCATTTTTTGATTCCTATGGACAGTAAATCATATTTACTTCATAACTGCGATGAAATGAGTGAAAAATAATGAGAATTTAGACATTTATGATGAAAAAAGGGTGTTTTGGGGAACATGAAAAAGACATAAGACTATAGTCTTATGTCCAAAAAAGGGCCAAAACCATCAGAAAATAAAAATAGCTTTTTTTGATTCCAATGGATAGGAAATTATGTTTTCTTCATAACTGCGATGAAATAAGTGGAAAATAATGAGAATTTAGACATTTATGATGAAAAAGGTGTTTTGGGGAACATGAAAGACATAAGACTATAGTCTTATGTCCAAAAAATGGTCAGAAAATAAAAATAGCTTTTTTTGATTCCTATGGACAGTAAATCATATTTTCTTCATAACTGCGATGAAATAAGTGAAAAATAATTTACATTTAGACATTTATGATGAAAAATGTGTTTTGGGGATCATAAAAAGACATAAGACTATATTCTTATGTCCCAAAAAATGGTCAGAAAATAAAAATGGCTTATTTTGATTCCAATGGATAGTAAATCATATTTTCTTCATAACTGCGATGAAATGAGTGAAAAATAATTAACATTTAGACATTTATGATGAAAAAATGTGTTTTGGGGAACATGAAAAGACATAAGACTATAGTCTTATGGTCCAAAAAAGGGCCAAAATGGTCAGAAAATAAAAATAGCTTTTTTGATTCCAATGGATAGTAAATTATATTTACTTCATAACTGCGATGAAATGAGTGAAAAATAATGAGAATGCAGACATTTATGATGAAAAATGTGTTTTGGGGAACATGAAAAGACATAAGACTATAGTCTTATGTCCAAAAAATGGTCAGAAAATAAAAATAGCTTTTTTTGATTCCTATGGACAGTAAATCATATTTTCTTCATAACTGTGATGAAATAAGTGGAAAATAATGAGAATGTAGACATTTATGATGAAAAAGGTGTTTTGGGGAACATGAAATGACATAAGACTATAGTCTTATGTCCAAAAAAAGGGCCAAAATGGTCAGAAAATAAAAATAGCTTTTTTTGATTCCAATGGATAGTAAATTTAATTTACTTCATAACTGCGATGAAATGAAGTGAAAAATAATTTACATTTAGACATTTATGATGAAAAATGTGTTTTGGGGAACATGAAAAGACATAAGACTATAGTCTTATGTCCAAAAAAGGGCCAAAATGGTCAGAAAATAAAAATAGCTTTTTTTGATTCCAATGGATAGTAAATTATATTTACTTCATAACTGCGATGAATGACGTGAAAAATAATGAGAATGTAGACATTTATGATGAAAAATGTGTTTTGGGGAACATGAAAAGACATAAGACTATAGTCTTATGTCCAAAAAAATGGTCAGAAATAAAAATAGCATTTTTTGATTCTATGGACAGTAAATCATATTTTCTTCATAACTGCGATGAATAAGTGAAAAATAATAACATTTAGACATTTATGATGAAAAATGTGTTTTGGGGAACATAAAAAGACATAAGACTATATATAGTCTTATGTCCCAAAAATGGTCCGAAAATAAAAATAGCTTTTTTTGATTCCAATGGATAGTAAATTATGTTTTCTTCATAACTGCGATGAAATGAGTGAAAAATAATGAGAATGTAGACATTTATGATGGAAAATGTGTTTTGGGGAACATGAAATGACATAGACTATATTCTTATGTCCAAAAAATGGTCAGAAAATAAAAATGGCTTATTTTGATTCCAATGGATAGTAAATCATATTTTTCTTCATAACTGCGATGAAATGAGTGAAAAATAATTAACATTTAGACATTTATGATGAAAAATGTGTTTTGGGGAACATGAAAAGACATAAGACTATAGTCTTATGTCCAAAAAAGGGCCAAAATGGTCAGAAAATAAAAATAGCTTTTTTTGATTCCTAGTGGACAGTAAAATCATATTTTCTTCATAACTGTGATGAAATAAGTGGAAAATAATGAGAATTTAGACATTTATGATGAAAAAGGTGTTTTGGGGAACATGAAAAGACATAAGACTATAGTCTTATGTCCAAAAAATGGTCAGAAATAAAAATAGCATTTTTTGATTGCAATGGATAGGAAATTATATTTACTTCATAACTGCGATGAAATGAGTGAAAAATAATGAGAATGTAGACATTTATGATGGAAAATGTGTTTTGGGGAACATGAAATGACATAAGACTATAGTCTTATGTCCAAAAAATGGTCAGAAAATAAAAATAGCATTTTTTGATTCCTATGGACAGTAAATCATATTTTCTTCATAACTGCGATGAAATAAGTGAAAAATAATTAACATTTAGACATTTATGATGAAAAATGTGTTTTGGGGAACATAAAAGACATAAGACTATAGTCTTATGTCCAAAAAATGGTCAGAAAATAAAAATAGCTTTTTTTGATTCCAATGGATAGTAAATTATGTTTCTTCATAACTGTGATGAAATAAGTGAAAAATAATGAGAATGTAGACATTTATGATGAAAAATGTGTTTTGGGGAACATGAAAAGACATAAGACTATAGTCTTATGTCCAAAAAGATGGTCAGAAAATAAAAATAGCTTATTTTGATTCCAATGGATAGGAAATCATGTTTTCTTCATAACTGTGATGAAATAAGTGGAAAATAATGAGAATTTAGACATCTATGATGAAAAAGGTGTTTTGGGGAACATGAAAAGACATAAGACTATAGTCTTATGTCCAAAAAATGGTCAGAAAATAAAAATACCTTTTTTTGATTCCTATGGGGACAGTAAATCATATTTTCTTCATAACTGCGATGAAATAAGTGAAAAATAATTTACATTTAGACATTTATGATGAAAAATGTGTTTTGGGGAACATGAAAAGACATAAGACTATAGTCTTATGTCCAAAAAATGGTCAGAAAATAAAAATAGCATTTTTTGATTCCAATGGATAGGAAATTATTTTACTTCATAACTGCGATGAACTGAGTGAAAAATAATGAGAATGTAGACATTTATGATGAAAAATGTGTTTTGGGGAACATGAAATGACATAAGACTATAGTCTTATGTCCAAAAAAGGGCCAAAACCATCAGAAAATAAAAATAGCATTTTTTGATTCCTATGGACAGTAAATCATATTTTCTTCATAACTGCGATGAAATAAGTGAAAAATAATTAACATTTAGACATTTATGATGAAAAATGTGTTTTGGGGAACATAAAAAGACATAAGACTATAGTCTTATGTCCAAAAAATGGTCAGAAAATAAAAATAGCTTTTTTTGATTCAATGGATAGTAAATTATGTTTTCTTCATAACTGTGATGAAATAAGTGAAAAATAATGAGAATGTAGACATTTATGATAAAAAATGTGTTTTGGGGAACATGAAAAGACATAAGACTATAGTCTTATGTCCAAAAAAGGGCCAAAATGGTCAGAAAATAAAAATAGCTTTTTTTTATTCCAATGGATAGTAAATTATATTTACTTCATAACTGCGATGAGAAATGAGTGAAAAATAATGAGAATGTAGACATTTATGATAAAAAATGTGTTTTGGGGAACATAAAAAGACATAAGACTATAGTCTTATGTCCAAAAAATGGTCAGAAAATAAAAATAGCTTATTTTGATTCCAATGGATAGGAAATTATGTTTTCTTCATAACTGTGATGAAATAAGTGGAAAATAATGAGAATTTAGACATTTATGATGAAAAGGTGTTTTGGGGGAACATGAAAAGACATAAGACTATAGTCTTATGTCCAAAAAATGGTCAGAAAATAAAAATAGCATTTTTTGATTGCAATGGATAGTAAATTATATTTACTTCATAACTGCGATGAAATGAGTGAAAAATAATGAGAATGTAGACATTTATGATGAAAAATGTGTTTTGGGGAACATGAAAAGACATAAGACTATAGTCTTATGTCCAAAAAATGGTCAGAAAATAAAATAGCTTTTTTTGATTCCTATGGACAGTAAATCATATTTTCTTCATAACTGCCGATGAAATAAGTGAAAAATAATGATATTTTAGACATTTTGTTACAACCATGGAAGAGGACTGGACTCAAATGCACGACACGTAGACAGGAATGCCAAAAACTCAATATTTATTATATGATCAGGGTGGTCCTGAGCATGGGGAGAAACGCAAATGCAGTTAAGTTCCAAGCCGGAACTGGACTCAACCGGCAGGGCAGTATTGCTCCAAGCCGGAACTGGACTTTACACACAGGACAGACTGACAGACAAAGTGGGAACGCTAAGCATCCAATAATAGGCTTCTAACTAATACTCCTGAAGCGTAGGGAGAACATTTAATACAGACAGTCCAGTTTTGAAGATGCGGGGAGCTGTGGGAGCAGTAGAGCAGGACAGTGGAGCGGAGCCCAGGCAGGACGCAGGCATGGCAGCAGGGCAGCGGCAGTAGCAGCAACGGCAACAGCAGGGCGGGCAGCAGCAACAGCAGAAGGCAGGAGCGACAGCACATCAACAGCACCGTAGCGCTGGCTGTGAGCGGGCCACCGCCGCAGGTGGAATAGCAGAAGCCCAAGCTGCATGCACACACGTCAGGTGGAAGGCAGGGAAGCCGCAACACAGGCAGGGATTCACGGACAACTGCAGGCTGGCAGACTTTAAGCAGACAGGGTTGGTTAGCGAGACAAAACAATGAACAGCGGGTTAATACTGTTCCAGACTGATCAGACTTGGATTAGACAGAATAAGCAGGGCGAGTAAACACAGACACAGAACTAAACTGTTTAACGAAGCAAATAGACAGGGAACCAGACAGGACCAGAGGTTCAGACAAAGAGCATTAACGAACTGGCACAGGACAGAAAGCACCGGGTGACTAAATGCAAACATTAATTGGAATCAAATAGGAACCGCGTGCGAATGTATGCGAGAGTGATTGAACAGAGCGGAGAGTGTGGAATGCATGCAAAACGGGGGAATGGGATAGGCTGAGAAAGGAGCAGTGAAACATAGTGATACAAACGGGAAAACACGCCCAACCTGCAGCAACGAGGGAAACACGGACAATGGAGAGACAAACACGAAACGGGGGAGAGGGAAAACAAGGAGAAACAATAGGATGGGAGTGGAATGTTACACATTTATGATGAAAAATGTGTTTTGGGGAACATGAAAATGACATAAGCCTATAGTCTTATGTCCAAAAAATGGTCAGAAAATAAAATAGCTTTTTTTGATTCCAATGGATAGGAAATTATATATTTTCTTCATAACTGCGATGAAATGAGGTGAAAAATAATGAGAATGTAGACATTTATGATGAAAAATGTGTTTTGGGGAACATGAAAGAAGACATAAGACTTTTGTCCAAAATGGTCAGAAAATAAAATAGCTTTTTTTCATTCGATGGCTAGTACATTACAGTTACTTCATAACTGCAATGAAATAAGTGAAAAATAATGATATTTTAGACATTTTGTTACAACCATGGAAGAGGACTGGACTCAAATGCACGACACGTAGACAGGAATGCCAAAAACTCAATATTTATTATATGATCAGGGTGGTCCTGAGCATGGGGAGAAACGCAAATGCAGTTAAAGTTCCAAGCCGGAACTGGACTCAACCGGCAGGGCAGTATTGCTCCAAGCCGGAACTGGACTTTACACACAGGACAGACTGACAGACAAAGTGGGAACGCTAAGCATCCAATAAATAGGCTTCTAACTAATACTCCTGAAGCGTAGGGAGAACATTTAATACAGACAGTCCAGTTTTGAAGATGCGGGAGTAGTGGGAGCAGTAGAGCAGGACAGTGGAGCGGAGCCCAGGCAGGACGCAGGCATGGCAGCAGGGCAGCGGCAGTAGCAGCACAGCAACAGCAGGGCGGCGAGCAGCAAACAGCAGAGGCAGGAGCGACAGCACATCAACAGCCACCGTAGCACTGGCTGTGAGCGGCGCACCGCCGCAGCGGCTGGAATAGCAGAAGCCCAAGCTGCATGCACACACGTCAGGTGGAAGGCAGGGAAGCCGCAACACAGGCAGGGATTCACGGACAACTGCAGGCTGGCAGACTTTAAGCAGACAGGGTTGGTTAGCGAGAACAAAACAATGAACAGCGGGTAATACTGTTCCAGACTGATCAGACTTGGATTAGACAGAATAGCAGGGCGAGTAAACACAGACACAGAACTAAACTGTTTAAGCGAAGCAAATAGACAGGGAACCAGACAGGACCAGAGGTTTCAGACAAAGAGCATTAACGAACTGGCACAGGACAGAAGCACCGGGTGACTAAATGCAAACATTAATTGGAATCAAATAGGAACCGCGTGCGAATGTATGCGAGAGTGATTGAACAGAGCGGAGAGTGTGGAATGCATGCAAAACGGGGGAATGGATAGGCTGAGAAAGGAGCAGTGAAACATAGTGATACAAACGGGAAAACACGCCCAACCTGCAGCAACGAGAGAAACACGGACAATGGAGAGACAAACACGAAACGGGGAGAGGGAAAACACAGAGAAACAATAGGATGGGAGTGGAATGTTACACATTTATGATGAAAAATGTGTTTTGGGGAACATGAAAAGACATAAGACTATAGTCTTATGTCCAAAATGGTCAGAAAATAAAATAGCTTTTTTTGATACCAAGGATAGGAAATTATATTTACTTCATAACTGCGATGAAATGAGTGAAAAATAATGAGAATGTAGACATGTATGATGAAAAATGGTTTTGGGAGAACATGAAAAGACATAAGACTATAGTCTTATGTCCAAAATAGGGCCAAAATGGTCAGAAAATAAAAATAGCTTTTTTTTTATTCCTATGGACAGTAAATCATATTTTCTTCATAAATGCGATGAAATAAGTGAAAAATAATGAGAATGTAGACATTTATGATGAAAAATGTGTTTTGGGGGAACATGAAAAGACATAAGACTATAGTGTTATGTCCAAAAAATGGTCAGAAAATAAAAATAGCTTTTTTGATTCCAATGGATAGTAAATTATGTTTTCTTCATAACTGCGATGAAATAAGTGAAAAATAAGGGGAAATTTAGACATTTATGATGAAAAATGTGTTTTGGGGACATGGAAAAGACATAAGACTATAGTCTTATGTCCAAAATAGGGCCAAAATGGTCAGAAAATAAAATAGCTTTTTTTGATTCAATGGATAGTAATTATATTTACTTCATAACTGCGATGAAATGAGTGAAAAATAATGAGAATGTAGACATTTATGATGAAAAATGTGTTTTGGGGAACATGAAAAGACATAAGACTATAGTCTTATGTCCAAAATGGTCAGAAAATAAAAATGGCTTTTTTTGATTCCAATGGATAGGAAATTATATTTACTTCATAACTGCGATGAAATGAGTTGAAAAATAATGAGAATGTAGACATTTATGATGAAAATGTGTTTTGGGGAACATGAAAAGACATAAGACTATAGTCTTATGTCCAAAAAATGGTCAGAAAATAAAAATAGCATTTTTTGATTCCTGATGGACAGTAAATCATATTTTTCTTCATAACTGCGATGAAATAAGTGAAAACTAATTAACATTTAGACATTTATGATGAAAAATGTGTTTTGGGGAACATAAAAAGACATAAGATGTCCAAAAAATGGTCAGAAAATAAAAATAGCATTTCTTGATTCCAATGGATAGGAAATTATATTTACTTCCATAACTGCGATGAAATGAGTGAAAAATAATGAGAATTTAGACATTTATGATGAAAAATGTGTTTTGGGGAACATGAAAAGACATAAGACTTTAGTCTTATGTCCAAAATGGTCAGGAAATAAAAATGGCTTTTTTTGATTCCAATGGATAGGAAATTATATATACTTCATAACTGCAATGAAATGAGTGAAAAATAATGAGAATGTAGACATTTATGATGGAAAATGTGTTTTGGGGGAACATGAAATGACATGACTATAGTCTTATGTCCAAAAAATGGTCAGAAAATAAAAATAGCTTATTTTGATTCCAATGGATAGTAAATCATATTTTCTTCATAACTGCGATGGAATGAGTGAAAAATAATGAGAATTTAGACATTTATGATGAAAATGTGTTTTGGGAACATGAAATTACATAAGACTATGTCCAAAAAATGGTCAGAAAATAAAAATAGCTTATTTGATTCCAATGGATAGTAAATTATGTTTTCTTCATAACTGTGATGAAATAAGTGAAAAATAAGGAGAATTTAGACATTTATGATTGAAAAATGTGTTTTGTGGGAACATTAAAAGACATAAGACTATAGTCTTATTTCCAAAATGGTCAGAAAATAAAAATGGCTTTTTTTGATTCCAATGGATAGTAAATTATGTTTTTCTTCATAACTGTGATGAAATAAGTGAAAAATAAGGAGAATTTAGACATTTATGATGAAAAATGTGTTTTGGGGAACATAAAAAGACATAAGACTATAGTCTTATGTCCAAAAAATGGTCAGAAAATAAAAATAGCTTATTTTGATTCCAATGGATAGTAAATCATATTTTCTTCATAACTGCGATGAAATAAGTGAAAAATAATTAACATTTAGACATTTATGATGAAAAATGTGTTTTGGGGGAACATAAAAAGACATAAGACTATAGTCTTATGTCCAAAATAGGGCCAAAATTGTCAGAAAATAAAATAGCTTTTTTTGATTCCAATGGATAGTAAATTATATTTACTTCATAACTGCGATGAAATGATGTGAAAAATAATGAGAATGTAGACATTTATGATGGAAAATGTGTTTTGGGGAACATGAAAAGACATAAGACTATAGTCTTATGTCCAAAAATGGTCAGAAAATAAAAATAGCTTATTTTGATTCCAATGGATAGTAAATCATATTCTTCTTCATAACTGCGATGAAGTGAGTGAAAAATAATTAACATTTAGACATTTATGATTGAAAAATGTGTTTTGGGGGAACATGAAAAGACGTCTTATGTCCCAAAAATGGTCCGAAAATAAAAATAGCTTTTTTTGATTCCAATGGATAGTAAATTATGTTTTCTTCATAGCTGTGATGAAATAAGTGAAAAAATAAGGAGAATTTAGACATTTATGAATGAAAAATGTGTTTTGGGGAACATAAAAAGACCATAAGACTATAGTCTTATGTCCAAAATAGGGCCAAAATTGTCAGAAAATAAAAATAGCTTTTTTGATTCCAATGGATAGTAAATTATATTTACTTCATAACTGCGATGAAATGAGTGAAAAATAATGAGAATGTAGACATTTATGATGGAAAATGTGTTTTGGGGGAACATGAAAAGACATAAGACTATAGTCTTATGTCCAAAAAATGGTCAGAAAATAAAAATAGCTTATTTTGATTCCAATGGATAGTAAATCATATTTTCTTCATAACTGCGATGAAGTGATGTGAAAAATAATTAACATTTAGGACATTTATGATGAAAAATGTGTTTTGGGGTACATGAAAAGACATAAGACTATAGTCTTATGTCCCAAAAATGTTCCGAAAATAAAAATAGCTTTTTTTGATTCCAATGGATAGTGAATTATGTTTTCTTCATAACTGTGATGAAATAAGTGAAAAATAAGGAGAATTTAGACATTTATGATGAAAAATGTGTTTTGGGGGAACATAAAAAGACATAAGACTATATAGTCTTATGTCCAAAATAGGGCCAAAATTGTCAGAAAATAAAAATAGCTTTTTTTGATTCCAATGGATAGTAAATTATATTTACTTCATAACTGCGATGAAATGAGTGAAAAATAATGAGAATGTAGACATTTATGATGGAAAATGTGTTTTTGGGGAACATGAAAAGACATAGACTATAGTCTTATGTCCAAAAAATGGTCATAAAATAAAAATAGCTTATTTGATTCCAATGATAGTGAATTATGTTTTCTTCATAACTGTGATGAAATAAGTGAAAAATAAGGAGAATTTAGACATTTATGATTAAAAATGTGTTTTGGGGAACATGAAAAGACATAAGACTATAGTCTTATGTCCAAAAAATGGTCAGAAAATAAAAATAGCTTTTTTTGATTTCCTATGGACAGTAAATCATATTTTCTTCATAACTGTGATGAAATAAGTGGAAAATAATGAGAATTTAGACATTTATGATGAAAAAGGTGTTTTGGGGAAACATGAAAAGGACATAAGACTATAGTCTTATGTCCAAAAAATGGTCAGAAAATAAAAATAGCATTTTTTGATTGCAATGGATAGGAAATTTATATTTACTTCATAACTGCGATTGAAATGAGTGAAAAATAATGAGAATGTAGACATTTATGATGGAAAATGTGTTTTGGGGAACATGAAATGACATAAGACTATAGTCTTAAGTCCAAAAATGGTCAGAAAATAAAAATAGCTTTTTTTGATTCCTATGGACAGTTAAATCATATTTTCTTCATAACTGCGATGAAATAAGTGAAAAATAATTAACATTTAGACATTTATGATGAAAAATGTGTTTTGGGGAACATAAAAAGACATAAGACTATAGTCTTATGTCCAAAAAATGGTCAGAAAATAAAAATAGCTTTTTTTGATTCCAATGGATAGTAAATTATGTTTTCTTCATAACTGTGATGAAATAAGTGAAAAATAATGAGAATGTAGACATTTATGATGAAAAAATGTGTTTTGGGGACATG